>JAWPHD010003789.1:52500-205853 GCA_037043455.1 Cyrtodaria siliqua
ACATATTGTGTCTGTATAAAGAAGCGTATACATATTATGTGTATAAAGAAATGTATACATATTGTGTGTGTATAAAGAAGCATATACATATTAGTTGTATAAAGAAGCATATACATATTATGTGTATAAAGAAATGTATACATATTGTGTGTGTATAAAGAAGCATATACATATTAGTTGTATAAAGAAGCATATACATATTATGTGTATAAAGAAATGTATACATATTGTGTGTGTATAAAGAAGCATATACATATTAGTTGTATAAAGAAGCATATACATATTATGTGTATAAAGAAATGTATACATATTGTGTGTGTATAAAGAAGCATATACATATTAGTTGTATAAAGAAGCATATACATATTATGTGTATAAAGAAATGTATACATATTGTGTGTGTATAAAGAAGCATATGCATATTATGTGTATAAAGAAGCATATACATATTAGTTGTATAAAGAAGCATATACATATTATGTGTATAAAGAAATGTATACATATTGTGTGTGTATAAAGAAGCATATGCATATTATGTGTATAAAGAAGCATATACATATTAGTTGTATAAAGAAGCATATACATATTATGTGTATAAAGAAATGTAAACATATTGTGTCTGTATAAAGAAGCGTATACATATTATGTGTATAAAGAAATGTATACATATTGTGTGTGTATAAAGAAGCATATACATATTAGTTGTATAAAGAAGCATATACATATTATGTGTATAAAGAAATGTATACATATTGTGTGTGTATAAAGAAGCATATACATATTAGTTGTATAAAGAAGCATATACATATTATGTGTATAAAGAAATGTATACATATTGTGTGTGTATAAAGAAGCATATACATATTAGTTGTATAAAGAAGCAAATACATATTATGTGTATAAAGAAATGTATACATATTGTGTGTGTATAAAGAAGCATATACATAGTAGTTGTATAAAGAAGCATATACATATTATGTGTATAAAGAAATGTATACATATTGTGTGTGTATAAAGAAGCATATACATATTAGTTGTATAAAGAAGCATATACATATTATGTGTATAAAGAAATGTATACATATTGTGTGTGTATAAAGAAGCATATGCATATTAGTTGTATAAAGAAGCATATACATACTATGTGTATAAAGAAGCATATACATATTAGTTGTATAAAGAAATGTATACATATTGTGTGTGTATAAAGAAGCATATGCATATTATGTGTATAAAGAAACATATACATATTATGTGTATAAAGAAATGTAAACATATTGTGTGTGTATAAAGAAGCATATGCATATTATGTGTATAAAGAAACATATACATATTATGTGTATAAAGAAATGTATACATATTGTGTGTGTATAAAGAAGCATATACATATTAGTTGTATAAAGAAGCATATACATATTATGTGTATAAAGAAATGTATACATATTGTGTGTGTATAAAGAAGCATATGCATATTATGTGTATAAAGAAACATATACATATTATGTGTATAAAGAAATGTATACATATTGTGTGTGTATAAAGAAGCATATGCATATTATGTGTATAAAGAAACATATACATATTATGTGTATAAAGAAATGTATACATATTGTGTGTGTATAAAGAAGCATATACATATTAGTTGTATAAAGAAGCATATACATATTATGTGTATAAAGAAATGTATACATATTGTGTGTGTATAAAGAAGCATATACATATTAGTTGTATAAAGAAGCATATACATATTATGTGTATAAAGAAATGTATACATATTGTGTGTGTATAAAGAAGCATATACATATTAGTTGTATAAAGAAGCATATACATATTATGTGTATAAAGAAATGTATACATATTGTGTGTGTATAAAGAAGCATATGCATATTAGTTGTATAAAGAAGCATATACATACTATGTGTATAAAGAAGCATATACATATTGTGTGCATAAAGAAATGTATACATATTGTGTGTGTATAAAGAAGCATATGCATATTATGTGTATAAAGAAGCATATACATATTAGTTGTATAAAGAAGCATATACATATTATGTGTATAAAGAAATGTATACATATTGTGTGTGTATAAAGAAGCATATGCATATTATGTGTATAAAGAAGCATATACATATTAGTTGTATAAAGAAGCATATACATATTATGTGTATAAAGAAATGTATACATATTGTGTGTGTATAAAGAAGCATATGCATATTATGTGTATAAAGAAACATATACATTTTACGAGTATAGAGAAGCATATACATATTACGTGTATAAAGACGCATATACATATTATGTGTATAAAGAAGCATATACATATTACGAGTATAGAGAAGCATATACATATTACGTGTATAAAGAAGCATATAGATATTATGCGTATAAAGAAATGTATACATATTGTGTGTATGAAAACAATTGTACATATTGTGTGTATAAAGAAGTATATACATATCACGTATATAAAGAAGCATATACGTATTATGTGTATAAAGAACTCACGTATGTGCTCGAGCATTTCCTTAAAATTCGTCACGTTTTTGTTGGAATCCATCCATATAGGGTACATCTACAAAAAATAATGTAATGCGGTTATAATGACTCGATCATTCTCACATCTGTTGGTGGAATCTGGCATCCATCTAGGGTACATCTACAACAAATAATGTAATGCGGTTATAATGACTCGATCATTCTCACATCTGTTGGTGAAATCTGGCCTCCATGAAGGGTACGTCTACAACAAATAATGTAATGCGGTTATAATGACTCGATCATTCTCACATCTGTTGGTGGAATCTGGTATCCATATAGGGTACGTCTACAACAAATAATGTAATGCGGTTATAATGACTCGATCATTCTCACATCTGTTGGTGGAATTTGTCATCCATATAGGGTACGTCTACAACAAATAATGTAATGCGGTTATAATGACTCGATCATTCGCACATCTGTTGGTGGAATCTGGTATCCATATAGGGTACGTCTACAACAAATAATGTAATGCGGTTATAATGACTCGATCATTCTCACATCTGTTGGTGGAATTTGTCATCCATATAGGGTACGTCTACAACAAATAATGTAATGCGGTTATAATGACTCGATCATTCGCACATCTGTTGGTGGAATCTGGTATCCATATAGGGTACGTCTACAACAAATAATGTAATGCGGTTATAATGACTCGATCATTCTCACATCTGTTGGTGGAATTTGTCATCCATATAGGGTACGTCTACAACAAATAATGGAATGCAGTTATAATGACTCGATCATTCTCACATCTGTTGGTGGAATCTGGCCTCCATATAGGGTACGTCTACAACAAATAATGTAATGCAGTTATATTGACTCGATCATTCTCACATATTTTGCTTGTATAGGGTACGTCTGACTCGATCATTCTCATCTCTTGGTGGAATCTGGAATCCATATAGGGTACGCCTACAACAAATAATGTAATGCAGTTATAATGACTCGATCATTCTCACATCTGTTGGTGGAATCTGGAATCCATATAGGGTACGTCTACAACAAATAATGTAATATAATGACTCGATCATTTTCACATCTGAGTTGCATCTGTCCCCAGTCGTACAAAGGATACCACTGTAAAGCTCTGGCAAGCTGTAGCATCATTGGATACAATCATGCAGAGCTGGTCCGAGTCTGGGCGCATTGCGAGTGGGTTAACGATTTCACCATTAACGTGTGATGGCTAAGAAACTAGAGTTGATCTAGAATGGAAGAGTGACTGGTGTTAATTCCAAAGACAAATGAAATACCTCATGATTGGTTTCAGTTTCGTGTGATGGTCTACAAAATTCGAGGAATCTGCGCATTTTTCAAGTGTTTCATTATAAATGCTTATTTATGTGGAGTTCATATTGCTAGCAGGTGTACATATAAATAAAGAAAAAATGTACTTCGATCGCAAAAACACATTATGCCGATGTTATTAAACCATTCCATTAAATATGAAAACACCAGCTTTCGTTTATTTGATTGTCGAAATATAATATACTTATAGAAATTTTCCCAACGGTTTACCTTGAAAAATAAAGAAATCTAAGCATTCAACGTGACGGTTCCCATAAAACAAGCTATACTGCTGTGTTTTTCTGACATTTCTCAGTAATGCAAGAACTTTGGAAAATATTACCGATGCCACGAGAAGCAGCGAATCGCACCATCGTTATCAAGTTAAACGAAGTCGTGTTTTACATATTTGATTGACAGTTTGTGTATAAACATTTCAACTACTGTAAAGTTTCGAAACAATCGGTTATAGGCATACAGGAAGTAAATCACTGTGGTATTCATGCCTGGTGTAGTCGAAAGGAGTTCCCAAATATATAATCCCTAACTTTTTTTGTGATAAAAGGCATTTTTGAGTATTTAAGGCCTGTTTTTCTGGCTGAAATGACTTTATTGACTTGTTTGTGATAGCTAAAAACCATTTGCATGGTTGTATGATGATTTTATTTGTCAACTTGACAGTTTTGAAAGTGAAAGTAGAACACATTTAAGAGGTGCCGAAATGAACGCAGTTTGTTCACGGTATCAACAAAGATCAGAATTTTATTTTCTTATATGCCACATGACCCCTACTATTCTCAGTAGTTTTCTAGAGAGGCAGGTCTCATGACTAAGAACATGTAAGTGAATCTTAGTTTGAACTTCATTTTGAAAAATGGATAACTAAAAATCTTGCTCAATACTGCATTGGACTCAATGGGATTTGATTTACTTCTGGTACACCTTATAAACTGTGGGAGGAGACTCGCCATTTTGACGTAAAATTTAACGGATATAACACCTTAACTCCGTTACTACAATATTATTTTGACGCCGAATCGATATAAACATCTTGACATCATATGTAACTTTCATGTAAAGTTTCGAAACAATCGATTGAAAACTGTAGCAGGATATAGCCACACATTCGGGACGGACGAACGGACGGATGGATGGACGAACATGGGCAACGCTATATCTTATCTCACCACCCGGTATTGGTGGTATAACTGAAAACTGGCACAATAGTTAAAAAGGTGAGGTATTTCCGATTGATGCATTACCCTTAAAATGTAAAAAGGTCATAAACGCACAAACGGACAGTTGTGTTAGTGAGTGTTGGGAACAATTAGTTTCTTACCTTGTCAGGCTTTTGATTGGGTAGTTGGTGAAGGGTTATCTCCCCTTGATGAGGATTATTGCGCCTGGTGGGCGACAAGGTTCGGTGTTTTGGCTTGATGTAGTGTCTGTTGCGGAAGTCTAGCAGAGTCGTTGTTCTTGGGTAGTGGGACGTCTTCGTATATACATTCGCCATTGTTCAACTCAACTACTTTCTCGTCTGCCGTTGAAATGGTTAAGTTCAAGTATAACAACGTATTCTACTTATTTTCCTTATAAAAATGCAATGCTTTCCGCCTTTCGAATAGTTAAGTTCAAGCTTTAATACATTATTTTATTGCTGTATTCTCTTTATATAAAAACATACGTATTCTACTTATTTTCCTTATAAAAATGCAATGCTTTCCGCCTTTCGAATAGTTAAGTTCAAGCCTTAATACCTTATTTTATTGATGTATTCTCTTTATATAAAAACATATGTGGGAACCTGAATTATCAGTCAACACACATTGCTTTATCAAGCGACGTTACCATTGAATACCGCCGTTGGTTTCGTTGTGATAACGACGTTAAAACGCGTCATCGACGTAACGCAACGTCTTGTTCTGTCAGCTGACAAACTTGGCCAATCCCGTCATTCTTTGGGTTCACGCCTCGTGTGTATATCGACGCATCGGTATGTTGAAAATGTTGATATTTTGTTAGCCGGAAGGCAACGTCACTGAAAATAGTACACTGTTGCTATGTAAACAATATAGTCGTTAACCACACGTGTTGATGTATAATTTGCGTTGCCTGTTTGTTATTTACTGTACAGATGAGTTGAGCAATCGGTTAAATAGCATTGCAGAACTTTGAAGATTTTTAAGCAAATTCGTTTTGGCGGGAATCTAAGGCGCGTCATGCTAAGAAGACGTAACCAGTATGGAAACCTTCGAGTTACAATCGATGCTTTGAAGAAATGAACCAGATTATTTTTTCCCAACTATTGCATTAAATAGGTCTACACAATATATATATGTATTTTATTTCAAACAGTAGGCATTCTGCCTATGAGTTCCCAAATATCAATAAATACAAAATGACATGCATATGATATACAGTTCCGGTAATTGACAATATATTAGTACGCATAAACTGAGCTGATACATGTTATGGATTCATATACAAGAGAAATTATTTATTTTTATATCTATATCTTTTTTTTGTATTTTTTTGTTTATTTATTTATTTATTTTTTTATTATAAATTGTGTTTACATATGCCACACGGACGTAGGAATCTACTATTTATTCACTATAATAATGGATATCCGCAAATGCATTATAGATGAAATATAAGATATATATGTGTATGAGGCGTGTGTTAGCATAAAACAAAACGTTTGCTATCATTTCCTATTGTCTACTGTTACAAATAATCAAAATATAAAGCGCATGCATATATACAAACGAACAATACGGCAAATACGACAGAGGGTAGTATGAATCTCTTTAGAATGGGTGGTCAGACAACAAATAAATATAGTATTCTTCATTATTTGGACGATTTTTTATTTTTATTTGGAGGTAAGAAGGAATCACACGAGTGCTCCTTTCTTATGTTAACATTAGTGAATTATGCAAAGAGATTGGGGCTCCTATTGCAAATGATAAAACAGTTAGTTCTACACACACTTTACAATGTTTAGGAAATGCTATTGATTCTAAGGAAATGCAAGTTAGGATCCCAAAGGAAAAACATATTGAACTAAGGTAATTATTAACAGTCATCTTTTGGAAAAAGAAAATCACTCTAAATTATCTACAATATTTGGCTGGCTCGTTAATCGTTGGTGCCTGTGCAATGCCAGTTGCTCGTGCATTATGACGCGTTAATTGTTGGCGCTTGTGCAATACCAGTTGATCGTGCATTATGACGACGTTTTTCTGACGTTATGGCATCTGCTTCCAAACCACATCACTTTATAAGGCCCGGTACACACGGTAAGGTTTATCTTATAAGATATGTCTTGTGAGACAAATTGCATCGTGTGTACAGGGGCTTAAGACACAATGTATGACCTGAAAGATGTCTTCCAGAAATAGAACATGTTCTAACATGTTCTATTTCCATAAGACAAGATCAAAAGCACCGCCATCCAACCACACATGGTGACAGGCCGAGGTGTACTGCGTTCAAGATTTGACATAAATTTCGCAGCATAGGGGCTGCATGCATTGTAGATTTGTACACGCGGGTATTTTAGTTCATACGTAGCAACATGGCTGGAAACTGGACGAATGATGAAATTGAAGAATTGCTGGGATATTATGAGGAAGAGGAAGTTTTGTGGACAGTCACGCACAAAGACTACCACAAGAAAGATGTACGACAAGGCGCTTTCATTCGTTTGAGTGAAAAGTTAATCATGTCTGGTAAGCTGATTTATATATATATACTCAGCAAAAAAAAAAAATATCCACTTTGTTTTCATGCAAAATCTGAGACTGTTAGAAAGAACTAACAATTGTATCATGATTTCCTTTTTAAATAACATCTTTATTTTTGTTCACAAAATATTTCATCGAAATATACCGAATAATAAAATAAATAAATCACAGTTTAAAACGAAATTAACAAAACTTAACAAATGTAAAGGTTAACGACAATAGCCCAGATTTAGAAAGTTAAATCAAAAACACAGAAAATATTCACAAACTCGCTAATATCGCATGTAATAATATCTCATGTATCCACTTTACACCGAATTGTAAAGTGGAAACACGAGATATTAGCGAGTTTTTTAAAATATTTTCTGTGTATTTTAATAAACTTTCTACTACATGCTAGTAGGTGATATACAAGTGTGTATGTGTGTCTATCTGTATATGTGTATGCCAGTATGTGTGGATGTACATATGTGTGTGCACGTATGTACCTGTTTATGTGTGTATGTGTGGTCGTACCTTCGTCTGTACGTATATATGTATGCATGTATGTAAATAGGTAGGCAGGCAGGCAGGCAGGCAGGCCGGCAAGCAGGCAGGGGGAAGACAGGGTGGATCGGGGAGGGGTATGCGTATGTGTGTGTGTGTGTGTGTGTGTGTGTGTCTCAATAAGCTACGGAGGATCCATATACCAGTCTCCCATGACATCCAGCCAAACACCTGCTTTTGATGGACAACATAATTCCTACCAAATCGATAGCCAGGAATCAAACGAATAGTAGTACCATTCTAAATGCCCGAAGTACTGTTCTAGCTGCATTTTTTTAGTTTACCATGTTGATGATGGCGATGAACAGAAGCTAATAACATCACGAAATATTTACCTTCATGTATATGGCTGCACAGGTTTCTGGTATAATCATACTTAAAGATGTCTTCGGGACTCTGTACAGATAAGACAGATTCTGGTAACTGTTACCTGAAATATAGTGATGATGGTATAGACATTTTATTTTGTATTGACATGCTTATATGTGTTAATTTTCATATTCTTATCTTGGATATGTATGTTTTACTAAACGCTATTAACTCAATATGGTATCATCTTAGCCAAAAACGGTCAAACATATCACAATAAACACACCATGTACGAAGTTTCATGGCAGAAACATAATTGTTGTTTGGATTTATATACAATATTGCTCGATTGATTGGGGTTTAGGAAAGCCCCGAGACCTGACAGTGGGGCCCCATCCCCGAACCACAGGGGCTATCTATAATATAAGAACACATGCCCCAAATACAAGGACCCCCGACCACTAGCGGCTGTAGGACAACACACTAGCGGATGTAGCTTCACCACCGTAGCGGATGCAGGCCACCTCGACCACCAGACCACCACTTCACCGCCACAGCGACAACTACACAGAGCAGCAGCGACACAACACTACACATCTACAAGAGAAACGACGACACAGCAACACAGCAGCACCAGATCAACCAACACACTCATCTAGAACAGACCAGACTCTATTGTGCCCATAGCGCCAGGGTTATCCTGGCGTTTTAGTTGGCGGACGGTCTTTAAACCTTAGAATTAACAACAACAACAACATGTATATGCATGAGATAGAGAGATACTTGGATGATCAGGGATAATGAAACAAATTAAGCAACAAAGTTACCAATATTAATTATAAAAATAAAGCTATGTACCTGATGCCAAGTAGCGTAATGTCAATGCAAGCCGTTCTTTGGGTGAAATAGCTTCTCTCATAAAGGTATCTTTTTTGTGATGTAGAGTGAAACCATGTTCAAAAGATTCGTGAACGTTTCCTTGTCCATTCGCAAAAAAAATCTAAATGAGGCAGAATCTTGCTCTTCAAGCTCTTTCTGTAATGAGTGGAAAGCTCCAAGTTTATTTCTATTTTTAATCCATTCTCGCACCCCATTTAGTTCGTCTTCTTCTTGCACGTGCACGCCGTTTCTTTGCAATTGTGCTAAAGCTTTTATCATTAATACATTGCTGTGTGCCACAATTTTCTGCAATGTTTACATTCTGGAAAGATCCAGTGTGCACTTATTTATGAAGGTCACCAGAAAATCCCATAAAATTAAACACATGCACCGTGTGTACAGGCAATCTCATAAGATAGATTGTATAAGATTTGTCCTATGAGATAATCTTACCGTGTGTACCGGGCCTAAGAGAGCCAAAACCAACGAAAGAAGACGTACTATTTTGGCTGATATTTCTTGATTGTTTTAATGGTCACTGCTATTTTCTAGAGTCTGATCGGACCAACCGTGTTGACCTGCAGTTCTTTACTGATCTAGGATGCGCTGCACAGTCTACGCCACATTGGATTTTTTTTCAATTGCCAAAGGAGTGGTACAACACAAATATTATTAAGGATATTACCTTCCTCGAGTTAATACCAACTAGTATGGCCTTTTATATTTGGGGTAGTCATTTTCCGGGGGGAAAAAGGTTCTACTGCATACAGATTATAAGAATCTTTCATGGGTATCCGGTGAAGATAAGGAATTCCAACCCGAGGTGCGTTGACGCCGCCAGTTACTAACGTTTTGCATGTTTTCCTGCATACCGGATGTTGGTGCGCGCATGACTTTTATCTTCGCCCCATAAGGATAAAACTTCCCATCCCCCATGTAAAACGTGGATAGCTTTATCCGGTATGCAAGAAAATCTGGTTCTGATGTCTAGTTTAAACAAGACTTCTAAACTATGCAGAATGGTGCACTTGGGCCTTTTGTATTGCGGACTAAAATATTTGTTCATAGGTATCCGGTGAAGATAGGGAATAAGTGTTTTTGTCGGAACCTCGGAACGCTTATACCGAGGGTTGGAATTCCCTGTCTGAATCAGATACCCATGAAAGATTCTTTTTCTTGCATATCAGAGACATGTTGCGCGTTGACGCCGCCAGCTACTAACGTTTTGCATGTTTTCCTGCATACCGGATGTTGGCGCGCGTGAATTTTATCTCGACCTTCATTTACCTGGATTAAAAATATATATCTATTTGGAACAAAAGACAGGGATTAAAATCAAATCCAATATTCCCAATGGTCCCGCCTTAATTCCATAAACCGATGGGAAAACGTATATTAGCAGGATTTTATAACAGATTTTTCGACAATAAAACATGTATAAAAACATTGTTTACTGAAATAATGCGATAACCTGTTTAAAAGTACCTATCAAATGTTTTAATTTTACAATATGCAAACTTTTTAAGCCGGAATTAAGGTTTTATTTCAAAGCATGAAAGTTAATACTTGGACCACGTAACGTGTTACATGTACCTCTAAACGTGGTGTTGCTAGCTATGAAGTTGAAACAGCAGAGATTATGCCATGTTTGTAAAACATAAATAAATAAGAAAACTGATTAATTTTAAGTCAACTTAAGAATCTCACATGCACTATTGTCCCATATGTCCGACTCAAAGTTGCCATTCTTAAACGTTTTACTCATGCAAAGATAGGGCTTATGTCTAACCAAATAGCGTGAAGTGAACTATTGTCGATTCAAATTCAATTAAATTCAATTCAATTCAGCTTTTGAAAAAAGCCTGTGTTTCCGGTTGCCCGACCGACCCTTTTTTTAAGTTTAATTTAGTATAGTTTAATAATATTTTATTGCAGATATGTTACAATACATCAATTCAACATCACAATATTCATAGAAACATATGCAAATGGATTGAACTACAAGTTATTACAACATTAGTTACAGTTCTCTCCATAATTTTTTTTTAAGGGGCCGACCCTAAAACTTTTTATGAAAAAAAATATATATATTTGTTCTGAACAATGATTTATCACATTATATCGAGGTAAACTGACATCACAGAGAAACTTTCAGCTGTATCATCAACTTGTATGGGGTTTATGAGATAAATACATGTAGAATCTCACAATATCTAGCTCAATTGTTTTTTTTAAAAAATGCCTACCTCCGACCCTATTTTTTTAGAGCATGCAATAGGAAACACACTTTTTTTTTGGCCCAATCAGGAGGCAAGTCCATTTAAAACATTTTTATGATATCTATTTTTTATTTAAGTAAATAATTTGTATATGTAAGGAATAATCTCTGTGGCCGGTTAATGTTGTTAAGCAACAAGTCCTAGTCACCCACCCACGTGGTACCAGCCGGAAACTATGGAACATCCATAGGCGAACGTGACAGACAGGGCGATATAAATAACCTGGGTGTGTCCGGGGTGACCATGGGTGTCTGAGGGTGGGGGGGGGGGGGGGTGTAGTCACACCCGTGTGCAGGGCATAAGTGAGTCTCTTGCACTAGAACTCGAGAAGATCGAACTGGTCCAGCTTTACATTACAGCCATCAATTAATTATACACGTATTACTGTATGCACCAAGTTGCGTGCGGTCTAATAGTATCCTTATCTGGTCTTCTTTATTGGAATATATAAAGTATTTTGAGGTAGCATAATTGAACGCTTGTTTCAATTCATTCATACTAGGTGCTCAAATAGTTACTAGCATATTACAGTCGAAGATGAAATGTCGTATATCCTCAATCGCTGTATTGCAGAGAAGGCATGTTTGTTGTAGTAGTAGTAGTAGTAGTAGTAGTAGTAGCAGCAGCAGCAGCAGCAGCAGCAGCAGCAGCAGCAGCAGCAGTAGTAGTAGTAGTAGTAGTAGTAGTAGCAGTAGCAGCAGCAACAGCAGCATCAGCAGCAGCAGTAGCAGTAGTAGTAGTAATAGTAGTAGTAGTAGTAGCAGCAGCAGCAGCAGCAGCAGCAGCAGCAGCAGTAGTAGTAGTAGTAGTAGTAATAGTAGTAGTAGTAGTAGTAGTAGTAGTAGTAGCAGCAGCAGCAACAGCAGCAGCAGCAGCAGTAGTAGTAATTGTAGTAGTAGTAGCAGCAGCAGCAGCAGCAGCAGCAGCAGCAGTAGTAGTAATAGTAGTAGTAGTAGTAGTAGTAGCAGCAGCAGCAGCAGCAGCAGCAGCAGCAGCAGCAGCAGCAGCAGCAGTAGCAGCAGCAGCAGTAGTAGTAGTAGTTGTTGTTGTTGTCTAATATCTGTCAACTAAAGCACACCTCCTCGCGGGGTTGATTCCAAATTATAGTTGTCCTTCCCGTCACCACATTATTAGATCACTTATTCGAAGAATTATATTAGCTCATTTTCAAAGAATAGGGAGATAAATTATATATGTCCTTCAAAGAACTAATCCAAGAGTTGTGTACTTAATGTTTGATTACTGTAGTGTGTGTACTTTAAGAGTTTAAAGCAGAATTTATTTATAACGAACGGACCTTAACAAATGGAAAAGCTCAGTGAAGCAAAACTTACTAGATACGTTTGAGTCTTTCAACAGATTGCACATGGGTCATGCACGTGTATATATCTTAGAAATGTAATTATATAAGATGGATAATTAATAAAACCAAATGTGACTAGTTTATATATGTTGGAATATGGCATTGGTTTCAACACTATATCATGTAAAATGTTTAGCTTGTTTGTATGGTGTTTTACGTCATTTTCAGCATATGTTAGGTTGTATATGACGGTCATTTTGTTTTGTTTTGCGGTGGAGGCAGACCAACCATTTTCCTGGGTAGAACCAGTACTGTACACCTGCCGTCATCCGTAAGAATCGAAGTGTAAAATGAAATGTGTAGTTAATCAATGTGGAACATTTCAGATATGTTCATAATCCAAACTAAGTTTAAATTGTAACTGTAAACCCTGGAAACAGATTTTCACAAAGACAAGACTTCAAAAATAAATCTTCTTGCATAGAAAATAACAAAGTTCTTATAATGTTTATAACTACACGTTTCTGTGATCGCGAAATACCGCCACATGACATGCGTCAGTGTATACCGCACGCCGTGTGGCACCGGCGTCCGAGACTTTATAGCATCGAAAGGAAAGACGCCAGAACTAGTATTGGGTACCGCTCCGCCCTGGGTGCCACGTGCTAAAAACGAACCCATTGTTTACGAGATACAGAATCAACAATGTAATTAAACTTTCCTTCAATTAAGTAATGCCCTGCACTATATGCTGAACAGCATATTCTTGCATACTGGACAAGGATTCCTTGCATACCGGACAAGGATATCCGTCATTTCACAGTATCATTCTTCAGTCACGCTGTACAGTTTGTTGATTAAGTCCTGGGTATGTTTTGGCTTCCAGTCTACTGCGATTTTCAGTATATTATCAGGGAGTACGTTATATTGAGGGATTCGGCATTGTTGCTAGTCCAGTGGTGTTTATCTTCTGCTGTTTTTCTAGTGGGTTTGAGGACATATTTTTGGAGTCGAGGTTTCAAGTTGTTTTCGAAGTATGGTGCAAATTGTGGGTGCTTTTCTGCGATCAGTGTTCCTAAATCGGTGTAATTCGCAGGCACGATGCCACGAGTGCCAAATAAACTCTTCATCAACGTTTCGCGATCGCCTTTTTGAATACCTACCTTGTTTTGAAGATATGTTTAAAGTTGTCCTTTAAATGTTTCGTACATAAATGCTTTAGGAAATACGTGCTTGATTGCTTTCATCAACGCTTTCTCGTCATCTATACCGAGTTCCATATTTTCCGATATTCGAACTTCTATAGAATCGATATCACGGGCTAGTTCAGTCGACAATCGTTCGAGGAAAGCTTTCTTATGTAGCAAAGGTTGTATCCGTATGTGGTAATACTGGGCCAAGAAAGATGGGATGTTCTTGTGTGTCTCTTCTGATGATTCGATGATTTGTCAACAAGGGAATACCAAGATGTTTCAGATTACATTTGTCCATCATGTTTTCTGTATTTCGGTCGATCTCTACGACCTCTGCCGGGACCGTCGGTTTGCCGTATACTTGGAATGTATCTAGGTTCCGCAACTCGCGCTTTGCTGCGTATTTCAGTCAACGGCATGGAGGCTTGACCACTATTTAATAGGAAGAGAAAACAAGAATTCCCAAAAAAAAAAAAAAAACATCGAAGTGGACACTGCTCATGATAGACTGGTTAAGTAGTACCGTACATCCGCGATAAGCGGAATAAACAATAAAACAGCCATATGCCATTTAGAATTTATAAAATACATACATTACTGGTATAGGTATGATCAATAATCAAGTAACGGGTACTGCATGCTGTGACTGACATGCAGTGACACATTACTAAAACACCACGTGCCATACTTGACGACTAATGAACAACCCCAGTAGCTCGGTATCCTAGGTCGCGGATAATTACATAATGTCTTATGAACGATTATTGTCAATCCTTGATAATAAAACATAGTTTATTAATTGAATACGCAATTTCAATTAAAACTAATTATGTGACTTTAAACTTCAAATAATTAAAATCGGATGATCAAACTTTGAAAAGAAGTTCTGTTACTTGAAAAGGTCACTATAAACATAGATCTACATACTGTATACCCATGCTATAAATTATCCTGGATTTTTTTTTATATAATGGGTGAACATCCAATTTCAGATTAATGCATACTTATTAGCTCTACTGGCCGAAGGCCAGCAGAGCTTATGGGATGGCGAGTTGTCCATCGTCCGTCCGTCGTCCGTCGTTAACTTTTGCCTTGTAAACACTCTAGGGCCTTCATTATTGATCGAATCTTTACGAAACTTTTCCAGTGTCTTTATATCAATGAAAGCTCGGATAAGTTCGAAAACCAGCCGGATCGGATATATTTCACCAGAGTTATGGCCCTTGTTTTTCTGAAAAATGCCATATTAAGCCTTGTGAACACTCTAGCACCTTCATTTATTATTTGATCTTTACCAAACTTGCATAGATTGTTAATATCAATGAAAGCTCGGACAAGGTCGAAAACCAGCCAAATCGGATCAGTAACACCGGAGTTATGGCCCTTGTTATTTCTGGAAAATGTCATTTTCTGCCTTGTGAACACTCTAGCACATTCATTTATTATTTGATCTTTACCAAACTTGCATAGATTATTAGTATCAATGAAAGCTCAAATAAGTTTGAAAAACAATTAAATCGGATCAGTAACATCGGAGTTATGGCCCTTGTTTTTTTCTGGAAAATGCTATTTTCTGCCTTGTGAACACTCTAGGGCCTTCAATATTAATCGGACCTTTACTTAACTTTGCCAGTGTCTTTATATCAATGAAAGCTCGGACAAGTTCGAAAACCGGCAAGATCCAAATAATTTCACCGGAGTTATGGCCCTTGTTTTGCTGAAAAATGGCAGATTAAGCCTTGTGAACACTCTAGCACCTTCATTTATTATTTGATCTTTACCAAACCTGCATAGATTGTTAATATCAATGAAAGCTCGAAGAAGTTCGAAAACCAGCTAGATCGGACCATTAACAGCGGAGTTATTGCCCTTAATTTAGTTAAAAATGCTATATTGTGCCTCATTAAGACAATAGGGCCTTCATCTTTCATCCAATCTTTACCAATCTTTACCAGATTGTTTATATAAATGAAAGCTCGGACGACTTTGACGACCAGCTAGATCGGACCATTAACAGCGGAGTTATGGCCCTTGATTTAGTTAAAACTGTTATATTTTGACTCGTTAAGACGATAGGGTCTTTATCTTTCATTCAATCTTTACAAAACTTTACAAGATTGTTTATATAAATGAAAGCTCAGACAATTTCGAAGACCAGCCAGATCGGACCAGTAACAGCGGAGTTATGGCCCTTGATTTAGTTAAAAATGCTATAATTTGCCTCGTTAATACGATAGGGCCTTCATCTTTCATCTGATCTTTACAAAACGTTACCTGATTGTTTATATCAATGACAGCTCAGACAATTTCGAAAACCAGCCAGATCGGACCAGTAACAGATGCAAAAATGCTATATTTTGCCTCGTTAAGATGGTAGGGCCTTCATTTTTTCATGCGATCTTTCTGAAACTTTACGAGATTGTTCATATCAATGAAAGCTCGGTCTAGTTTGGAAACCAGCCATATCGGACCAGTAACAGCGGAGTTATGGCCCTTGCTTTAGTTAAAAATGCTATATTTTGCCTCGTTAAGACGATAGGGGCTTCATTGTTCATCCGATCTTTACCAAACTTTATCAGATTGTTTATATAAATGAAAGCTTGAACAAGTTCAAAAACCAGCCATATCGGACCAGTAACAGTGGAGTTATGGCCCTTGATTTAGTTAAAAATCCTATAGTTTGCCTCGTTAAGACGATAGGGCCTTCATCTTTCATCCGATCTTTAAGAAACTTTACCAGATTGTTAATATCAATGAAAGCTTGGACGAGTTCGAAAACCATCCAGATTGGACCATTTACATCGGAGTCATGGCCCTTGATTTTCTGAAATATGCTATATCTTGGCCTCATTTAGACGAAAGGGCCTTCATTTGGCCGGATTTCATTGACACTTTGCAGGGATGATCAGTACCAAGCCTAGTTGTACATAGTCACCGTGGTGCAGTTGAATGATTTTGGCAGAGTTATAGCCCTTTAAAGGTTTTAATACACGAAAACTTTGTTCTGACTAGTTCTCCTGAACCCCTGGCCGGATTAAACGAAACTTTTTAGGGATGATCGATTCTATATTTAGTTGTGCACATCATCGCCGTGTTCCGGTTGAATGATTTTTGGCTGAGTTAGGGCCCTTTAAAGGTTTTAATACACACACTTTGTTCTGACTAGTTATCCTGAACCTCTGACCGGATTTAAACGAAGCTTTTTAGGGATGAACAATTCCAAGTCTAGTTGTGCAAATCATTGGCGTATTCCGGTTAAATGATTTTTTTGGCAGAATTATGGCGCTTTAAAGATTTTAATACAAAAACTTGTCTGATCTACTTCTCCTGAACCCCTCGCCAGATTTCAATGAAACTTTGCAGGGATGATCAGCACCAAACCTAGTTGTGCATGTCATTGTCACATTCCGGTTTACAGATATTTGGCAGAGTAATGGCCCTTTAAAGGATTTTGATACCACAATTTTTTTTCCGGGCTAGTTCTCCTGAACCCCTGGCTGGATATAGACGAAACTTGACAAGGATGATCAGTATCAAGCCTAGTTGTGCATATCATCGCCATATTTCGGTTGAATGATTTTTGGCAGAGTTGTGACCCTTTAAATGTTTTAATACACAAACTTTGTCCAGATTAGTCTCTTCTGAACTCTTTGCCAGATTTCAGCGAATCTTGGCGAGAATGATCAGTACTAAGCCTATTTGCCATGTTCTGGTTGAATGATTTTTGAAAGACTTATGGCCCCTTATACATAAACTTTATCTTGAGCCAGTAGAGCGTCCTCTTGTATTTAATTTACCCCATAAATATCGTAATTATTTCTTTCTTTGACACATATCTTTGCTTTACGTATATTACTTTTAAAAATACAAACAACTGATTAAAGAGATTCTATGTTTAAACAGAATAGAACACTAATTGTTTAAATCACGACAGTTATAAAAGAGGATATGGTTCAGAGTTGTAATTTACATGACATGGTGTAAGTATTCACAATTAAACAACATGTAATTCAGGTAACTAGTTGTACATAAGTACGTAAATACGAGTCTTCTCTGACCCTAAATGCTTTTTGCTTTTTTTGTGACTTTTTACACAGCCAGATGAAATATCAAAATCGTAAAAAGGGCTGGTAAGGTCAGAGAAGGCTCGGATTAATAAATACATAGACTTAATATAGTATGATCAAAACAAGCATTTAATGGCTGAATTAGACCGCGAGAGCAATATAGACATAAATATTGCCACAAATAAGTTGACTAATATTATTTTAGATGCTGTAACTCTTCATGTAAATTTAAAATATATTATACTAAAAAAAAGAACATACAAAAGGAGTAAATAGTAATTAATAATTGTATATTGTTAAGAAAGGAAGTAAGGGCATTAGGTAGGAAAGTGCAGCATAATCCACATAATCACTCACTAAAAATTGCATTTTATGAACAACCCAATTCCAATATCAAACTGGCATAACTATTTTAATGAACTCTTTAATACTGAATCAACTTTTTATCAAGACCCAAACTTAAATACTGAAGCCAATGAAACCCTTAATATACCTTTTACCTGCAAAGACATTAAATTAGCAATCAGATCTCTTAAAAACTCAAACACGGCTGGTATAGACTTGATCAAGAATGAGATCCTTAAATATGGATCTGATCTAATTACTCTACCGATTGTTCAACAAAATTCTCTCCTCCGGTCAGTTTCCTATAACATGGAACATAAGTATATACTATTTCAGTAATTCATAAAATGTCTTACCTTATGGATGTGAAAACTATAGGGGCGGATAAGTGTCTGTAGCTGTTGTTCTTACCAAAGTGATACTGCAGACAAGACTCTCAAACTTTTTGAGGGAAAATAACCTTTTAGAAGACAATCAAGCAGGCTTCAGGTATGATTACCGAACAACGGACCAAATCTTTATTGTAAAAACAATTATTAACAAATACGTAAATAAGCTTAAAAAACCTATATTTGCTTGCTTCGTGGACT
Source organism: Cyrtodaria siliqua (assembly GCA_037043455.1). Taxonomy (NCBI): domain Eukaryota; kingdom Metazoa; phylum Mollusca; class Bivalvia; order Adapedonta; family Hiatellidae; genus Cyrtodaria; species Cyrtodaria siliqua. The sequence goes on from JAWPHD010003789.1 coordinate 71,592, forward strand.
TTTCAAAAGCTTTCGATTCAGTATGGAGGGAAGCGTTATTCTTTAAACTAAAGAATATGGGCATTAATGGAAATATCTATAATGTTATCAAAGACATGTTCTTTTGTGTAAAAAAGGAAAATTATCTTACAAATCCAGTACAAAATAAATATAAAAAAAAGGTGTAAAACAGGGGTGTGGGGCGGGGTGCGGTAGTGGGGGGGGGGGGGGGGGGGTGCGGGGTGTGTGGGGCTTAAGTCCAACACTCTTTAATAGATCTGTGAATGACTGCATGTCAGTACAGACTCTATTTTATTACAGAACACTTATTTAAATCATCTTCTCTTTGCTGATGACTTACTTCTCCTGCCTGAGAGTAGCTCATGACTAAACACATGTGTATTATCATTTCAAAAGTATTGCAAAGACTGGCAACTATAGAAGCAAATCTAAATAAAACTAAAGTGATGATATTTAGCAAGGGTAGAAGGAAATATGATAATTTTGTTTTTAAATTTAATGATAACAGTATTGAAATTGTTGATAAATACATATTAATTGTTCTTTAATGGTAATTTAAAACATGCAGCAGATGACCTATATAATAAATGTCTAAAAGCATTGTTCTCATTGAAATCAAAACTTTCTAATTTTACAGATATTCCATTAGATATTAGCTGTAAATTATCTGATACTTTAATAAGGCCGATTTATAATAACATATGGTAGTGACGTCTGGATTGCAGGCTACTCCCTTAATATAGCTAATATCAGGGAGTCCCTGCTAATATTGATGCTATTCCGGCAGAAAAAAATACAACACAAGTTTTGTAAATCTATCTTGGGTATAAACAGATATTCATCAAATTTTGCAAGTAGGTGTGAAACAGGAAGAGTTCCGATAATGATATGTATATTGTCGCTCATGTTTAAATATTATAAAAGATGTACAACTCTATCTCAAGACAGACTACTATCTTGTGCTTGGTGTTGACAAAGAGCTCTATTCTGCAGGTGAAAAATCATGGTCCTATACTTTGGCAAAAGTGTGTAAAGCATTAAACATTTCAGAAAATAAAATCAACCTAATGGATTCCAATACCTGGAACAACTCGTCAAGAGGTTCGCCTTTAAAGGCGGTCAAGATCGACAACAACAACAACAACAACAACAACATGGCGAAGAAAGAAACTGGAATTCAGGTTTCTGTGATATTTTTGCGTTTTAACTTGACAAGTAACGTTGTACATCTGGTGCCCATTGAAACAGAGCCCAATAGCATGTGTTTATTTACCACCGATGGTGTATTTGCTAAGAGTTTGAAATTTCGTTGCAGACCATAGGTGCCAGGTTGCTATCAAGAAAAGCTCTGTAAATTAGTTTGACCAAAGACACAAGCTATCCGAAAAACTACTTGAGAAGTTCTGAAAAGCCTCCTCCAAAAAGTCGAAAATTTTGTCAACAAACTATATTATATACAAGGTATGACAGCCGCCATTTTAGCCGGGGCGGAAGTGCGTAATTTTCCCGTAATTAATAGACTGTTTACCCTCACATCTACATTCGTAACTGTCATTGCAGGGAATCAGACTAAAATATAATTGAACAATGGTACCTTTACAAATCAGCGTTACGTTGTAGAATCGGGTACATCGGGTACCAATTCATTATTACGCAATTCCGCCCCGGCTAAAATGGCGGCTGTCATACCTTGTATATAATATAGTTTGTTGACAAAATTTTCGACTTTTTGGAGGAGGCTTTTCAGAACTTCTCAAGTAGTTTTTCGGATAGCTTGTGTCTTTGGTCAAACTAATTTACAGAGCTTTTCTTGATAGCAACCTGGCACCTATGTTGCAGACGTAAAAAATAAGATTACGCTCGGGTTTTCGGTCCCAGTCGTTTCGATCCCGATTTATTTATACGTATTTTAGTTAAGTATACCACTGTTATGCACCGCACCAGGACAGTTTATTGGACATCCCCTACACCCATACATCCGTCAATTTCTTATTATTGTTTCGGGTGCTTGTTTCACTATTTGGATAGTGTATATAGTGGGTTGGAGCACAGACATATTAATAAACAGATAGTGAGAACTGAGATAGGAAACTTTCTAGCTTAACCAGTGAAGTAACCAAAATATCACATGGCACCTTAACTTTTCCTTCTATCTTCTCTCTCATTTATTTCCGATTTTGATGAGAATACATTCAAAAGATTCATAGTGAATAGCAAAATGGGATTATAATAATTTATGTTTATTTTCAAAATAAAATATTGTATAAAAAGTTTAAAATGGCATCATTTTTCGCGTTTCTCTTAAAAATCAATGTTTTGACATAGTCAAAGTTTCCATCAAACTCCTTTTTTGCTCTCAATGTAAGAGAAAACAAAATACTATCATTGGAAAGAAAATTAAATTTGTGATGGTATTTGGCGTGAATGAAACTTGTATCTATAAAACTCTTCATTATATGTGTGTTTAAATTTGGGAAATATTTTGTGAAATTTTCGAACTGTGCCACTTGAAATTTACACAATTTTCATAGTGTCCAATCTATTTGTTATTAGGTCTGTGGTTGGAGACAATTAATAATTTTGATAGAGCATCATCAAAAAAACTGACCAGAAATTAGACCTACCTATACATTCTGGTAGGTGATAAACTCGGTCTTTTATATCCTTGATATTCAACCAAGTTTACTGTTAAAATTAAGGTATCTACAGTGTGATTCTTTTAAAACCCTGCGTATATCATGCACATTCATGCAAACGGATTCAAAATATGTATCTTTCAAAATCAAAACCTTAAAAGTTATCGTCTTTTTACTCTGCCAAAGATTTTTATTTTACTATAGAACCTAAGGATAAAAACCGAGTAACACAAATTGTATCACCTACTGAAAATAAGATAAAATCTCAACATCTAGTGCAATAGAAATAAATGAATTTCAGAAATCATTTTATTTTGTTGATTTTCTTATTGATATTCATCAAATGGATAGTAATAGTGTGTTATAACAGACTGATATATGTGTTCATGACTCTGGTGCCAGTGGACACCACCTTCAGTTATTGGTTTGTAAGTTAAAAACAAATTGTCACAAATGTCCAATATTAAAGTCTCTCTCTCTATAATTAAGCTCTGATATATATATATTGTGCAATACTGATGTACTAGTGCAGAGTGGTGGCAGTGGGATTTTAGGCATTTTCTGGTATACTGGATAAGGCTAGCCTATCCACGTCAGTGTTCCCATTCACGCACATATGTGCGCACATATGTGCGTGAATCACGCATGAAAACAAAAAATCACGGACAGAAAACTGACCTCGTACGTGCATGCACGCACAGCAAAAACAAAAACAAAAAAAAAATGTTGTCAACTTGAATATTACACTGTGCTGTGTATTGCCTTCAGTAGCAGATAAAGTATGTTGAAAGGTTTAAAAATCTTAAAAATTCATAGTTTACCCCCTAAATTTGTAGTGTAACCCCAAAATTTAACAGTAGGGGGTACATGTACCCCCAAATGAAAAAGTCAGTGGGAACACTGCACGTTTTACATGGGGGATGGAAATTTACATGGGGGATGGAAAGTCTTATCTTTATGGGTAAAGATAAAAGTCACGCGGGCACCTGAGCATCCGGTATGCAGGAAAACATGCAAACTTGAGTAACTGGTGACGTTGATGAACAACATGTCTCTGATATGCAAGAAAAAGAATCTATCCTGGGTATTCGATTCGGATAAAAACACTTATACCTTGTGTTGGAATTCCTTGTCTTCACCGGATACCCATGAAAGGTTCTTATAATATCCCAGTGTATCTGACATTTCTCTCAGCTTGTACTCAGTGAGTTCCCTTGAATAACTACATATTGAACACTCCAGTTTGTCCACAGAATCACGCATTATATGTCGGGCCTCAAATCCAGGTCTGAACAAAGAACTTCCGGTCTGAGGTCTGAAACAGCTTGCTGATTATTTGTTTTATCATACCCATGATTTTTGTCTGCTACAATTAACTGATAAATATGTAATCCACCAGAAGAAGTGTGAGCAAAAACAAAAAAGTCAACTTCTCCTTGCCTGTCAAGTTTATCATCCCCTCCTGCAGATTAAACATAGTTCTTCAAGAAGCCACATTACGTATTGGTATCAAATACAATATTGTCAGTATCTTTCAGTTTCTTCAAATCACTCTAACTTCAGCTTTGTGTAGAATGGTGTGATAATGTCCCTCTTCCTTTAACTAGTTATGGCACAAAGAAAATAAAGTCCTAATTTCTTCTAGTATCTACATGCATGCCAAACTTTTTTTTTTTTTGAGATGTTTTGTTATTCATATTTTAATGAATTTAGAGAACTTTTCTTAAATTCAATTCCTGGTTTTGATCGGATCCGAAAAACATTCGCACCTTTCTATTCAACTCAGGCTTTGACAAGTTTTCGAAATCATGCTTCCGAAAAACTGGCTTAACAAGGCAATGCTCCTCCACATTCTCCTTTACTGGTAAATTGTTTTCTGATAGTGTTGCAAATCTACACATACCGGCCATAATTGTTCAATAGTCGTTTTCCATCAGATATAGTTAACAATACTTTAATAAGCGTTCACTGATGTACAGTTGCGCATACGCTGTTAAGCTTAGGAAAACCCAGTGCCAGTTTATTGACTTGCTGTTACTTCACAGTTATGAGATAGTACTATATGTAATTATTAACTGCTCAGTATATAATTACCGGGGAATATTATAAAATATTTTACGACAGGGTAAAGATAGATCAGGGCTTTTTCACAACCTGCTTTCAACAAAAGAATAATCAAACACTACCCACATTTGTTCAAAAGTATTGCTTTCTTTTTGTTGTTTTGTTTATTTCAACACTAATAAAATAACATAACAAAATACTACATACTGGTAGCTAGTACTTGATTTTTGCAGAATTAGTGTTTTCCACACATTTATTTTCAAATGGGACTTTTTTATATTTCCCAACTGATAATTAAAAGTTATATAAGGCGGTTTTATTTACCACGAAAAATGTTGTTTTAATGATATAACTTTTTTTAAGTTCTATTCATATTGTGTCTGAAAATGCCAAAAAAATACGTTGGCTGAAACAAGCTCCCTCATCATTTGTAAGTCAACGACAGCCCTACACTCTTCATACTTTATGCATAGATATCCCCTCCCTTTCCTTTTCCAACCGATTCCATGAATGCTGTTGATTCTAAATGCGCTTGTAATGGCCGCACACACATTTATGACGTCATCAATCAACTTTACCGGAAGTAAAACACAGCTACAGAGCTGCTAAAAAAAAATCCTTTGATTTTTAAATGTTGAGTTGCAATGGACACATTAAAATATCTTAAAATCAAAAAGAAAAGTCTGACATAATTGTTGCAATTTTTTTTTTTTTCCAACTTAGATAATAATTGCCTACAAATCACTTGTCTCATAGACTCCTCCTACAGCTCCTTAGATTGCTTCCAAGCTTTAAGCACATCTTCGGCATCATGCGCAGATGTGCACCTGCCACTATAACTTTTATCAGACAATCTTTGGCAGAGTTAATATTTATGGACCTTTCTCTTTGACATCAAAGTTGTGAACCGGGCAAAGGATTTTGATCCAACAATATTTTGTGTAGACGAGATGATTTAATTTCAAAGAATTCCTGTATTGCGTCTATTTTTGTTTGATTTTTGATAGTTTCCATTTTTAAAATTCACACTAATGCTTAAATTGTATACTGAGTATAATATGTGATAATAGTTTTCCATTTTAAAAAAGGTTCGCATTTTCTTGTAGTTTTTGGCACGCCTAGGAACAAGACCAACATTGGCAGGTGTAGAACGCGTGTTGTTTGATCAGGGACCACACAGTAAAGACGTGATAGAAGTATATGGAGGTGAAGGGACAGGTATATTGTATTAAATCAGTTTCTAAAGTGCACTTCTGTATTATAATATTTACATTCACTTGAAGGAAAAAAAACAGCAATTTCGAATAACTTCACTTTTAAGTTAGGCGTAGCTTAGTAAAAATGTATTTTGCACTGTCTGGATACTGATGATACAGTCAGAAGGTAGTTGTCTTTCTTGAACTTGATACTATAGCAATGGGGAAAATAATGTAAATGTAAGAAGAGGATGTAAATTTAAGAATGGCGATTTGAAACGCTGGTAGTGAATGTCAAATTTACCATAAAGCACTTATAATGCGTGAAATTTGCCATCGTGGCGTTAACACCGCATAAACGTGAATTCTTAAAAGAAGTTTTATCGAATATTTACATATCGCAATTAAAGTAGCTATCAACAAAAGCCAAATTTTACAACATATGTACACTGTTTCTAAAAACTACTTACGACATATATATATATAAACTTACATACTTTGAGAATCCAAACTCTATAGACACAATCATAATAAAAACTTGTATTGTTCAATGATTAACAAACACTGCCCCTTCAAATAATGATAAACAGATAAAAATTCCACGATCTAGCTGTTCAGATCTTCAGGAGAGTGTTTCAAGGTCATGGACCTCTTGTTTCAAGTTGCCTGATTTATAACCTCATTATACCCCCGCTTTCACAAAGTGAAGTGGGGCTATAGGAATCATGTTGTCTTTAACGTCATGTCGCGCAACACATTTTCTGTCCCATCCCGTCGCGTAACACATTTGTTCCTGTGCTGTCCCGTAACACATTTTTATCGCGTGACACTTTTTAGCTTGACTTTTTCGAAGAAAAAAAAAGAGCTATTGTCATCACTTGATGTCGTCTGCGTCAGGTTAAAGTTTTATATGTAAGCTTGTATCTCCAAAACTGCTTTACATTCTACTTTGGATTCGGCAACATTAGACAACATCATGCAGTCAATCGTGCAGTCAGGTTCTGCAACTCATGCTTTTGTTTTAACAAAGTTATGGCCCTTTTTATACTTTGACATTTTGGTTGAAGTTTTGCATGTAAGCTTGTATCTCGAAAACTGCTTTACACAATGGATTGAAACTTTACACATATATTCAGCATCACTAGACAACATCATACAGCCAGTTTCTGCAACTCATGCTTTCATTTTAACAAAGTTATGGCCCTTTTTATACTTAGAAAATTTGGTTGAAGTTTTGCACGTAAGCTTGTATCTCGAAAACTACTTCACATAATTGATTGAAACTTCACACATATACTCGGCATCATTAGACAAAATCAATCAGCCAGGTTTTACAACTCATGTTTTTGTTTCAACAAAATTTTGGCGCCTTTTATACTTAGAAAATTTGGTTAAAGTTGTGTATGTAAGCTTGTATCTCGAAAGTTACTTTACATAATTGATTGAAACTTCACACATATATTCAGCATCACTAGACAACATCATACAGCCAGTTTCTGCAACTCATGCTTTCATTTCAACAAAGTTATGGCCCTTTTTATACTTAGAAAATTTGGTTAAAGTTGTGTATGTAAGCTTGTATCTCGAAAGTTACTTTACATAATGGATTGAAACTTCACACATATACCGGTACTCGGCATCATTAGACAAAATCAATCAATCAGGTTTTACAACTCACGCTTTTATTTTAACAAAGTTATGGCCCCTTTTGTACTTAGAAAAAACTGGTTACAGTTTTGTATGTAAGCATGTCAACTTAGTCTTCATTAAATTTAAATTGTTCATTGTGTTTTTTAATCCACCTAAAGAACTAAATGACACATCACACATGCATTCACTTTCATATGAAGAACTCAGAGCCATAGTTCTATGAGGCAAGTAAGCAAAATTATGCCTTTCAACTCTGTTTCCCAATACATAGACGAGGCCTCGAAAGTCAAGCGTCTGCACCGATGGGCGGTGCTTCTTGTTTATTACTAACATTTCTCAAACAGTTCTGAATCGTATTGTTCCCAAACTTCATATACTCATAACAATTGATGACCTTATGTCGCTCTACATAACCCATGGTTGATTGCCTAATTTATTACAGAATTATGGCCCTTTGTTGGACTTAGAATTAAAAAAAGCAGGGTATCCATCGCCTTCAGTGATAGTTCTAGTTTGAATTAATATTGATTTAACAATAAATATACACTGAGTCGTGTTTTCTAGTCGGAAGTCCAAACATTTTCATAAATAATAATTCAACCAAACTTAATACGAAGCTTATTTATGGATGTGGAACTGAAGCGCATGATGAGTTTGTATTGACACCAGTTACTTCTTCTAGATCACTGCCAGTTTTAGCGGAGAATTTTCTTTTTCACTGCCTAACAGATAGTTGTCCATGGTGACAATTTATTCTGGAGGCAAGAAGATTTAAAGAAACTAACCCGTCAAATAACGGCAAAATCACACTACCAAACTGTTTATCAAAACTCTATCCAGGTGTTCAGGTCATATAATAATGTATATTTGCCGATTAAAGGTATAGGATATTTCAAGGGTTCTTAAAATACCTGTGATAGAATATGTGTAAAAAGAATTCCGAGGTTGTAACTCAGATTCCGTTTTGGGCCTAGCCTGGCTGGTTTAAGCCGTTTATATTGTGTCTACAGAGTTTGGATTCTCAAAATATGCAAGTTATATATAATAATATATATCTCGTCGTTAGTAGGTTTAGAAACGGTGTACTTATGTTGTAAAGTCTGGTGGGATAGCTACTGTAACACCTATAACCAAAATATGCACATATATTTACAGGGAAAAAAGAGTTGTTGCTGCACCTCCTGGTGCGCTGTATAGTACCGGAGGAGTGGAACGGCCTGAGACTGGGAGGTCAGAATGCCGGTGTAGTCTACATAGACCTAGACCATAAATTCTCCATACTTCGCCTCGCTGGGCTGGTTGAGCGGTATATACTCTACACAGCGAGCCAGCGTAACACCACAGACACAAATACAGACATAGATTCCAACTTGCTGGAGACTTTTGTACGGGAATGTTTGAACAAAGTGCATATAGTTCGGTGTTCTGACAGTTCACAGTTAGTCATCTCGCTGCGAAACTTGGAAACTCTGGTGTGCAACCAGCCGGATATATCATCTGTGATGGTTGACAGTATCTCTGCATTTTATTGGATCGACCGAAGTAATGGTGGCGACAGCGTACAGGCTCAGGAACATAATATGAAACTTGTGACGACCCTCCTGGGTGAACTTGTCAATACCTATAACCTTACACTGTTTGTGACAAAGGCTGCAGTCTTCAAGAAAAAAGGACAAGAATCATATTCGGATAGTTCAAAAGTAAATCATGCTGAATCAAATGAGACGTATTTAAAAGTTAACGATGATTTAGAGCTTGAACATGCAGAGTTTATGTGTAAACCATGGCAACGCTTTGTGACTCATCGATTGGTTGTTGTGCTGGTTCCTGGTAGTGGTAATAAACAGCAAGTGTTCATGGTGGGTGGGGACTGTGTGCAGGGAAACACGCAGTTTGTTATCACAGATGCTGGGATACAGTTTTTAGTTGTGTGATAAATGTTTTATTTTGAATCATTCATCTGGTATGATTAAAAACATAGTTAAGGCCAAATAAAATTGTATGTGCGGTTCTGGTTTCTCAACTGATCCCGTTTTTAAGGGCCGATCCTAAATATTTTATTACCCAAAATTATTATTTTTAAAAAAACGTATAAAAATAAAAAAACTATCAAATTAAATTACATTTTTATCTGCTCTGTACCTGATATTAGCAGATACATATTTCAGTTACTTTATAAGGTTTTAAAACTATTGAGTGGAAAAAAGACAAAATATAAAATAAAATAATTTTAGAAAATAAAATGTATTCCCTACCTACCCTATTTTAGTATGTAACAGGAACCACACATATAATTCTATTTGGCCGCATTAAAATAATTGAAGTTTACTAAAACGTAAAATGTGAAAAGTTTCGGGACCTTTTGCTTTCACTTACCCTGGACAAGTGGTTGAGCAAAATATTTGTACAGGTCCTGGAATGTGTTTATTATGTGATATAAAACCTGGAGATCTTTTGTTATTCATATATTCAGGGAAATACTTTAATTTAGCATTTATATAAATTATTTATGATACTAAATTTCATTTCTATTCCATATTATAAGATATATGAAACTCGTTACAAATTATTTTTAATTTTAACCCGCCTTTTTACTTTTTTTCTATTGGGATAAGTCTTCGTCCGTCGTTCATCCGTTCGTCGTCATCGTCAGAAACCGCTTGGCCAATTTTGATCTAACTTCACATGTATGATTTTTAGATGCTTTTTAGACTTGTAAAAAAAATAGGTCAGTGCGACTTCTAAGATGGCCGCCATTGCCATATAAAATTATGGTCGAAACCTTAAACATTAATCGTCTTCTCAAGAACCGCTGGACAGATTTCGACAGTTTTTCTTTTAAAATGAATGCCAATACCTAGACTATCAAGTGCTTCTTCTCTGAAACCACAAGGCAAAGAGCTTTCATGTATTACATGTAGCAGCAGTTTATTGCCCTCTACTAAGTTTGTTAGGCCTTGGGGTCTAATTTGGGCTCCGCCCTGGTGGTCACAGTTTTACATAGACTTATATTGGGTGGAAAAAAATCTTCTCTGAAACTGAGTTTTTTTAAAAAAAATCTTCTTTGAAACTACAAGAGCCAGAGGTTTAATATTTTGCATTTGCTATAAGCTTATGGTCCTCTACCAAGTTTGTTCAAATGGTGACCCTTGGGTCAAATTTGGCCCCGCTCCTTGGGTCACAGTTTTAATTAAACTTATATTGGAAAAATGAAGTCTTCTTCTCTGGAACTACAAGAGCCAGAGGTTTAATATTTTGCATTTACGATACTCTTATTGTCCTTTTCCAAGTTTGTTCAAATGGTGACCCTGGGGTCACATGTTTTACATAGATCTGTAAAGGGAAAAATTAAAAAAATCTTCTCTGAAACCACAAGGCACACATCTCTCATATATGTAGCCCTGGGGTCACATTTGGCCCTGCCCAGGTGTTGCACTCTAGCATCTTCATTTTGTATTTGATCTTTACCAAACTTTATCAGTGTCTTTATATCAATGTTGTTAACACAAAAGGGGCCACATTTCTTGAACAATCTTAACCAAACTTGCACAGATTGTATATGACCATAAGATTTCGAAGAAGTTTGATAATATGCCAGTACTCAGGTGATCGATTTAGGGCCATCTTGGCCCTCTTGTTTTTTTATCACATGACATTACAGTTTTGCTAAAACGTGAAACTTGGTTGTCATTCTCATGAAAGATTGAAAGCGTCAACACAACACCTGAATATATTATATATTTGACATCACTTACAGCAGGGACTATAGGTAAACGGGGATGTGCAACGAGCTATATAACAGTCAAAAATATCGATTTTCAGTGCCGTAGGTATTATAGCTAATCTACGCAAACTGGATCGATAATTGCCGATGATTAACATGTACGGCTGGTCTTCAGACGAGAAATTAAAAGTCAAAAACATAGTATTTCAGAAATTTCAAACTTTTAATACAATCACATATTCTTAAATGACGCCAATATTACACCAATAATTATAATAATGATAAATTTTAGATGTAAATCTTACCAAGTGAAGAACGTCCAGCCATATTTTCAACAAAAAATGTCAAAATCCACACAAGTTGAACACTCGAAATGTCTAAAATAACTGCTCAAAACATAAACGGGACCTACTTGCAGGTATAGGATAATAATACGAATTCCAAACAAGTATTTAAGGGACTTAAAGAAGCTAACCCGCCAAATAACGGCAAAATTACACTACAACACCGTTTATCAAAACTCTATCCAGGTGTTCAGGTCATATAATAATGTATATATGCAATTAAAAGTATAAGATTTTCATGGGTTCTTAAAATACCCATGATTGATTATGTTTAAAATGAATTATGAGTTGGTAACTCTTAATTCAATGTTTCAGTTTTGGGTTTTGGCCTGGCTGGTTAAAGCAGTTTATATTGTGTCTATAGAGTTTGGATCTCAAAATATATTGGTTATAATTATATAAAAACCTCGTCGACAGTAGGTTTAGCAATGGTGTACATATGTTGTAAAATGTTGCTGTTGTTGGCGGAATAGCTACTTTAAGATGGACATAAAACCGTCACGACGTTGGACAAACTTTAGAGCTAAACCGTCGTATAATCAAGTCCTTTATCGCCAACATGTCAAATGACCACATACCGTCATATCGTAAGCAACTTTTGTTATTAAAGAGTTTGTGTTAAAAAGGCATTTTATACCGATATTTTAAAGATTATGAATTTTACAATGTTGTTGTTGGTAACATTACTTGGTCCGAGTATTCACTTTCACAACCCATCCAACCTCTTCTCCAAGAAGGGAAAATGGGGTTGGCTGAGGTAAGAAATAAAACCTTAATTTCAGCTTAAAAAGTAAAATTAAAACATTTAATAGGTAATTTTGCACAAGTTATCGCATTTTTGCAGTAAAAAAATGTTTTTAAACATGTATTATTGTCAAAATATATGTTATAAAATCCTGCTAATATAAACTTTCCCATAAATCGAAAATGTCCCATATTCAAATCATATTTGGTATTCGCTGCACTGTTATTCGAATGAATGTTTTCGAATACAAATAATAAAGTGTAACAAATAGTCCAGTACTAAGCATATTTCAAAAATTAGAGTTATTGCCCTTTGTTATTTTATACTTATAATTCTTGTTCGGAGCAGAACTGAAAAACCACTCATGGGATTTTAATGAAACTTCACACAATGTTAAAGGGTAATGATAGGAAGTGCAGAGCACAAAACCATAACTCTATCTTAATTCAAGATAGAGTTATTGCCCTTTGGAATTGTATACTTATAATTCTTGTCCGGAGCAAAACTCAAAAACTACTAATGGGACTGGAATGAAACTGCACACAATGATAAAGGGCAAAGAGAGAAAGAGCAGAGATCTACATCTATCTTCATCTATCTTCATTCAAATTAGAGTTATTGGACTTTGTAATTTCAAACTTGTAGTTCTTGTCAAGAGCATAAGTCAAAAATTAGTAAAGGAACTGCAAATTGAATACTTCTAGGTGATTTTCTTGTTTAATATTGTAATTAATAAACAAGTTTGATAAATGTCACCCCAAATAAAGTCCATTCCAAAAATATCACATCAATCATTGTATATTACTCTAGTACTTAATCAATCATATTACTCTAGTACTTAATCAATCAGTGTATATTACTCCAGTACTTAAGCAATCATTGTATATTACTCTAGTACTCAATCATTGTATGTTACTCTAGTACTTAATCAATCAATGTATATTATTCTAGTACTTAATCGGCAAGACACTTTTCCTTAGCCTCGTCCGTCGGATGGGGACGTAAACCGGGTGGTCCCGTGTATCGGTCTATCCTCCGAGCACGTTAACGAACCATAGGAATCTATTCGATAATAAGAGTAGGGCACGGTTCCCGGATTCCTATTTATCCTTCCCCTCTCTCTGGGGCGGCTCTAAATAACCTGTACTGTGTTTATGAGCTGTTAAACAACATTCAATTCAATTCAATCAGTGTATATTACTCTAGTACTTTATCATTGTATGTTACACTAGTAATTAATCAATCATTGTATATTATTCTAGTACATATAAATCAATCATATTACTCTGGTACTTAATCAGTCGTATTACTCTAGTACTTAATCAGTCATATTACTCTAGTACTTAATCAATCATTGTATAGTTTTCTAGTACTTAATCAATCATTGTATAGTTTTCTAGTACTTAATCAATCATTGTATATTACTCTAGTACTTAATCAATCATTGTATATTACTCTAGTACTTAATCAATCATTGTATATTACTCTAGTACTTAATCAATCATATTACTCTAGTACTTAATCAATCATTGTATATTATTCTAGTACTTAATCATATTACTCTAGTACTCAATCAATCATTGTATATTACTCTAGTACTTAATCAATCACTGTATATTACTCTAGTACTTAATCAATCACTGTATATTACTCTAGTACTTAATCAATCACTGTATATTCCTCTAGTACTTAAACATTGTATATTACTCCAGTACTTAATCAATCACTGTATACTACTCTAGTACGTAATCAATCATTGTATATTACTCTAGTACTTAATCAATCACTGTATATTACTCTAGTACTTAATCAATCACTGTATATTCCTCTAGTACTTAAACATTGTATATTACTCCAGTACTTAATCAATCACTGTATATTACTCTAGTACTCAATCAATCATTGTATATTACTCTAGTACTTAAACATTGTATATTACTATAGTACTTAATCAATCACTGTATATTCCTCTAGTACTTAAACATTGTATATTACTCTAGTACTTAATCAATCACTGTATATTCCTCTAGTACTTAAACATTGTATATTACTCCAGTACTCAATCAATCATTGTATATTCCTCTAGTACTTAAACATTGTATATTACTCTAGTACTTAATCAATCACTGTATATTCCTCTAGTACTTAAACATTGTATATTACTCCAGTACTCAATCAATCATTGTATATTCCTCTAGTACTTAAACATTGTATATTACTCTAGTACTTAATCAATCACTGTATATTCCTCTAGTACTTAAACATTGTATATTACTCCAGTACTCAATCATTGTATATTACTCCAGTATTCAATCAATCATTGTATATTACTCTAGTACTCCATCAATCATTGTATGTTACTCTAATACTTAATCATCGTATATTACTCTAGTACTTTATCATCGTATATTACTCTAGTACTTAATCAGTCATCGTATATTACTCTAGTACTCACTCAATCAATCATTGTATACTACTCTAATACTTAATCATCGTATATTACTCTAGTACTTAATCATCGTATATAACTCTAGTACTCAATCAATCATTGTATGTTACTCTAGTACTTAATCATTGTATATTACTCCAGTACTTAATCAATCATCGTATGTTACTCTAGTACTCAATCAATCATTGTATATTACTCTAATACTTAATCATCGTATATTACTCTAGTACTTAATCATCGTATATTACTCTAGTACTCAATCAATCATTGTATGTTACTCTAGTACTTAATCAATCATCGTATATAACTCTAGTACTCAATCAATCATTGTATATTACTCTAGTACTTAATCAATCATTGTATATTACTCTAGTACTTAATCAATCATATTACTCTAGTACTTAATCAATCATTGTATATTATTCTAGTACTTAATCATATTACTCTAGTACTTAATCAATCATTGTATATTACTCTAGTACTTAATCAATCATTGTATATTACTCTAGTACTTAATCAATCATCGTATATTACTCTAGTACTCAATCAATCATTGTATATTACTCTAGTACTCAATCAATCATTATATATTACTCTAGTACTTAATCAATCATATTACTCTAGTACTTAATCAATCATTGTATATTACTCTAGTACTTAAATATTGTATATTACTCCAGTACTTAATCAATCACTGTATATTTCTCTAGTACTTAATCAATCACTGTATATTACTCTAGTACTTAATCAATCACTGTATATTACTCTAGTACTTAATCAATCACTGTATATTACTCTAGTACTTAATCAATCACTGTATATTACTCTAGTACTTAATCAATCATTGTATATTACTCTAGTACTCAATCAATCACTGTATATTACTCCAGTACTTAATCAATCACTGTATATTACTCTAGTACTTAAATATTGTATATTACTCCAGTACTTAATCAATCACTGTATATTACTCTAATACTTAATCCCTCATTGTATATTACTCTAGTACTTAATCAATCACTGTATATTACTCTAGTACTTAATCACTTATTGTATATTACTCTAGTACTCAATCAATCACTGTATATTACTCTAGTACTTAATCAATCACTGTATATTACTCTAGTACTTAATCATTGTATATTACTCCAGTACTTAATCAATCACTGTATATTACTCTAGTACTCAATCAATCACTGTATATTACTCCAGTACTTAATCAATCACTGTATATTACTCTAGTACTTAAATATTGTATATTACTCCAGTACTTAATCAATCACTGTATATTACTCTAGTACTTAATCAATCACTGTATATTACTCTAGTACTTAATCAATCACTGTATATTACTCTAGTACTTAATCATTGTATATTACTCCAGTACTTAATCAATCACTGTATATTACTCTAGTACTCAATCAATCACTGTATATTACTCCAGTACTTAATCAATCACTGTATATTCCTCTAGTACTTAAACATTGTATATTACTCCAGTACTTAATCAATCACTGTATATTACTCTAGTACTCAATCAATCATTGTATATTACTCTAGTACTTAAACATTGTATATTACTCTAGTACTTAATCAATCACTGTATATTCCTCTAGTACTTAAACATTGTATATTACTCTAGTACTTAATCAATCACTGTATATTCCTCTAGTACTTAAACATTGTATATTACTCCAGTACTCAATCAATCATTGTATATTCCTCTAGTACTTAAACATTGTATATTACTCTAGTACTTAATCAATCACTGTATATTCCTCTAGTACTTAAACATTGTATATTACTCCAGTACTCAATCATTGTATATTACTCCAGTACTCAATCAATCATTGTATATTACTCTAGTACTCAATCAATCATTGTATGTTACTCTAATACTTAATCATCGTATATTACTCTAGTACTTAATCATCGTATATTACTCTAGTACTTAATCAGTCATCGTATATTACTTTAGTACTCAATCAATCATTGTATACTACTCTAATACTTAATCATCATATATTACTCTAGTACTTAATCATCGTATATTACTCTAGTACTCAATCAATCATTGTATGTTTCTCTAGTACTTAATCATTGTATATTACTCCAGTACTTAATCAATCATCGTATATTACTCTAGTACTCAATCAATCATTGTATATTACTCTAATACTTAATCATCGTATATTACTCTAGTACTTAATCATCGTATATTACTCTAGTACTCAATCAATCATTGTATGTTACTCTAGTACTTAATCAATCATCGTATATTACTCTAGTACTCAATCAATCATTGTATATTACTCTAGTACTCAATCAATCATTGTATATTACTCTAGTACTCAATTAATCATTATATATTACTCTAGTACTTAATCAATCATATTACTCGAGTACTTAATCAATCAATGTATATTATTCTAGTACTTAATCATATTACTCTAGTACTTAATCAATCATTTTATATTACACTAGTAATTAATCAATCATTGTATATTACTATAGTACTTAATCAATCATCATATATTACTCTAGTACTCAATCAATCATTGTATATTACTCTAGTACTCAATCAATCATTATATATTACTCTAGTACTTAATCAATCATATTACTCTAGTACTTAATCAATCATTGTATATTACTCTAGTACTTAAATATTGTATATTACTCCAGTACTTAATCAATCACTGTATATTACTCTAGTACTTAATCAATCACTGTATATTACTCTAGTACTTAATCAATCATTGTATATTACTCTAGTACTCAATCAATCACTGTATATTACTCCAGTACTTAATCAATCACTGTATATTACTCTAGTACTTAAATATTGTATATTACTCCAGTACTTAATCAATCACTGTATATTACTCTAGTACTTAATCACTCATTGTATATTACTCTAGTACTTAATCAATCACTGTATATTACTCTAGTACTTAATCACTCATTGTATATTACTCTAGTACTCAATCAATCACTGTATATTACTCTAGTACTTAATCTATCATCGTATATTACTCTAGTACTTAATCAATCATTGTATATTACTCTAGTACTCAATCAATCATTGTATATTACTCTAGTACTCAATCAATCATTGTATATTACTCTAGTACTCAATCAATCATCGTATATTACTCTAGTACTCAATCAATCATCGTATATTACTCTCGTACTTAATCAATCATTGTATATTACTCTAGTACTCAATCAATCATTGTATATTACTCTAGTACTCAATCAATCATTGCATATTACTCTAGTACTCAATCAATCATCGTATATTACTCTAGTACTCAATCAATCATCGTATATTACTCTAGTACTTAATCAATCATAGTATATTACTCTAGTACTCAATCAATCATTGTATATTACTCTAGTACTCAATCAATCATTGTATATTACTCTAGTACTTAATCATCGTATATTACTGTAGTACTCAATCAATCATATTACTCTAGTACTCAATCAATCATTGTATATTACTCTAGTACTGAATCAATCATTGTATATTACTCTAGTACTCAATCAATCATTGTATGTTACTCTAGTACTTAATCAATCATCGTATATTACTCTAGCACTCAATCAATGATGATTTAGTACTAGAGTAATATATATGATGATTGAGTACTAGAGTAATATACAATGATTGATTAAGTACTAGAGTAATATAGAATGTTTAATAAGTACTGGTGTAATATACAATGATTGATTATGCACTAAATTAATATACAGTGATTGTTTAAATACCAGAGTAATATACAAAGATTCAGTATATACATGATAGAGTAATATACAACGATCATTTAAGTTTCGTTATCGTCCATATTTGCAACTGGGTAACTGTGCAGAAATTGGATTTTTCCACAGTGTCGTGTCCAGTCTCTAACTAGACAACCTTTCACAACTTCAACAACATTAATACAATTCAACGAGGCGCGACGCATAACATGTCCCTTGAATATGTTGTTCACATTTGCAAACATGACCCTTCCATACTTTGCAAAGTCAGTAATAATTGCTCATCCGTCCACAAGTTCATGCCTATTGATTTCTGCACTTTACCACTTTTGCCAGCATGCAACACATAAGCCAGTTAGCAGCGTTATTCCTTTGTCTGATGCAGACAGATTCTCTGTAAGCATGAAAAGCTTCGTCCGCTCTGTCCTCTAGCTCCAAACAATGACCTAGTAAGTTCAATGCCGTCTCTCTGTGACCTAGATTTCGCTCAGTCATGATGCTCCATACCAGGTTATTAAGAGCGAGGTACTGATTGTGTCTTCTTCCCACTTGCCTGTAGATCATGAATTGTAGAAAGTACAGAAATGGAAGGGAGTCGGCCACAGCCCAGTTCATCCAGTCGTCATCGCCCTGTCTCTGTTTAGTATCGTCCCCGACAGATCTGAACATCTCGTATTGTAACGCTTTTGGAGCACACAGGCGTTCGCTGCGGAAGAATCGCACACAGAAAGCTGTGTGTTGCGTACACGTAGATTCCTCTGACAGTACCTTCTGACTAAACCCGATTTTATAAGTTGGAGTTTGAAAGGTATAGCACCCACAAACTGGTTCCACCGAAGGTATATCATATCGCTTCTTCGCATCGTCTAAAACGAGTGCTGCATTCACTAAATCTCCAATGCAATATAGTAATGACGCGTGCTTTAATCTGCTGGAGGAAACATCCGAGTTATCCCCAAGGGATAACCAAACAAGCGCTTCTGGTGGTATGCTGGTACTATCGCCAAACTGTATTTCTTTAACGGTAGTTAGCGTTGCACTTGTGGCATACAGGAATAACAGAAGTGATTTGGCGGTCTGTTGTTGCAGACTGGTTCCTTGTTGTGTGTATTCCCGCAGTTTGTGGCGTATTTGATCTAGGCTGTGAAGTTGATCCACTAAGCTCTTGGTAGAGGATACATGCTTATATATTGATTTCAAACATGAATTCAAACTCAAACATTCTCCAATTGCTAAGCCATCGGAAATGGTTAAATCCATCGTATACCACGGTTCTACATACGGCATGCTTCTAGGATAAATGATGCATTTTGCTGCAAGCCGTTGCCCAACATCGTCAACGGGTATACGTAATAGGAAACGTCCTTCACTCAGGATGAGCCCAGAGATGATTTGTATCAAAGAATGACTCATGTATCGATGTACCTTTCCAACAAACATGTTTTCTTCAGGAATCATAAACAGTGGACAGTGCATGTTCTGAATCCAGTTCCGAAGTTTGTTCAGACAGTACAAAATGCAAGCTAACAAGCATTCTTCTTTCCAGAATGAAGTGCTTGTGCTCGCTATACACCAAAACAGGACTGTTTTACATTGAAAACTGGAAATACTTTCACCTACGCGTGGCTTAATGAAGTATTTTACAATCATTTTGAGAACAACATAGCACCGGATTTGTGTAATGTTCATACTAAACATCAAGCTGCGTTCCGATAGTGAAGGTGATATCCTCCATTCAAGATGTTCATCTTCACTTCGTGGATGACCAACAGGAACAAGAAAGCATCCATTATCTTTAGAGTGAAATGACGTTTGACAATGCCCTTCTCTCTGCCTTCTTAATGATAGACGCTCATCAGGTTTCCAGGAAGAACACCGGAATGCATAAACTTCATCTCTGTCTGTTTTTCCGAGTTGACCATCGTCTGTATTTGCAGGACCGTGTCTATTTCTGGCGGATGTAGATGGACCCTGAATTATCACTTCACTAGAGGTTTGATGTATTAGCGTGTTTTTCATAACCACGCGCATGCTGTGGTCTAGCACGTAATGATCATGCTGTGGGTCTTTCTCTGGTAACGGTACGTCAGGTCGGAGTAACTGCAGGCGACAATATCCGGGCGCTGTTCTTTCATCCTGTACCATAAGAAGGTGCGTAGCGCCCACACATTGTACCCATTCTGAAATGTTCTGGATAACGTTTACATAGTCTAAACAATTCAGTGAATCAATGTCTGACTTTAGTCCGACTGTTGTACTTCCTTCTGACTGGCTGCCGAAATAGTACACAGCTACTGACATAGTCTCGCCTAATTGTAAATTGTGCATCATTGTTTCCATAGTTTCCATGCGCGTTGATGTTCCTCGTCTCCTCAAGACCATACGCTGACTGAGCCCAATGTCGTCTAATACTGCAGATAGGCGCACAGACAAGGCTGCAAAATGCTCCGGTACTTCATACATGCTTGCAATCAATCTGAAAAAAAGTCATATTTCTCAGGATGGCGAAACCACATGAAATTTTGATCGTTTTCACGGCAAACAATTGTAAACAAAGCGCTCGATTCAGGTAAGTGTTTGTTATATATAGAGAATATTATGTCAGTGCCTTTTACTATCAAGTTTATTAGGCTCGGCAGAGCCTCGCCATTATTCGTTTTCTAAGCCTCGCCTAATAAACTTGATAGTAAAAGGCACTGACATAATATTCTATTTATCATTAGATTATCCACATTACTATTATTACCTATTTCTCAGAATGTAACACTTATCGAGGACGCCGCCATGTTGTTTTTTGTTTGTCTTATGACGTCAGGCAACGTTACGTGCATGACGTCAGATAACGATACGTACAATAAATGCCGAGGGATTCCGCATTGATTTGCTCTATTGCAATCTCCAAAAGGGTTATCGTTCCTTGCACTCACATATATCCACAAATGAGGAACGAGTGTACTCTGGAAGAGATTGGCTCTATTGGTCAACTTGCCTAATAAAGCAAAATTTATTAGGTCACCCCTTTATTTGGCAGAAAAGTGCATATCTGCATGATAAATAACTTTCCTGATATTAATCGATTTTATTCAGCTAAAACACACATAACCTTATAAAGTGAGCTCTTCCTGCTCTTTAAAAGGGAATTCGATTCATCCGGTAGTTTCTGAGATTAGCCCTCTCAAAGTCTTGGAAATGAAGCAAATCTACGACCGTGTACATGTTGGGACGGTTAGCCCTCTCAAAGTCTTGGAAATAAAGGACATCTACGACCGTGTACATGTTGGGACGGTTAATCTCAGTAAGCACTGAATGTATCGAATTATGTTTTTGTCGCGGTGGAAAGAGCCCGCATTTGCCGTGAAACCGATCAAAAAGTCGCGTGGTTCGCCACCTCATCCACTTATGTTACAATTCATACTCGTTTCCTTATTCAATTAACAGACAAAATCACCAAGAAAACTGTGTTTTAAAACTAAAACATGTATATTGATCGCGACCAACTCGTATCCATACTCGCCGTGAATAAGGAAAAAATAAAACTTTTTTTTTTCCATATTCTGCTTCTCATTAAAAGAAAAATCGATTTCCCATATTCTATTTGCCACCTAGTCAGCGGACCACTTCCGCTCCGATAGTATAAGAATATTTCATGGATATCCGGTGAAGATAGGGAATTCTTGCATACCGGACAAGGATATCCGTCATTTTACCGGGGCTAGATATTTCCATCTCACCCTAGGGTCGAGATAAAATTCACGCGCGCCAACATCCGGTATGCAGGAAAACATGTAAAATGTTAGTAGCTGGCGGCGTCGACGCACAACATATCTCCGATATGCAAGAAAAAGAATCTATCATGGGTATTCGGTTCAGATAGGGAACTCCAACCCTCGGTATAAGTGTTTTAATCGGAACCTTCCGTTAAAAACACTTATACCTCGGGTTGGAATTCCCCATCTTCACCGGATACCCATGAAAGATTCTTATATTCCAACCCGAGGTACAAGTGTTTTTATCGGAACCGAGGCTCTGCCTGTAACATTAGTTTGAGTAAAATAAAACCATTAAAGTTTAATTTATTATACCTATAATGAATATAAATAAACCAATACCTTTACAAAAAATATAATAACTTAAAACGCTAAATTGATCTATATGTCCTACGTTGCAATTTCGTAAATTGTTTTATCTTTAAAAAAAGAAAAAAATGTTTGAATGGGTTCCCAGTATCACTAAATAGTCTATTTATAGTCTCAGTAAGTACATAATAGATTGGCGAACTTAAATACACAGAGCCGAACAGCTAGTGCAAATACATGACGTGCATTTATTTTATTTACTTAGTTTGAACATCGATAACCTAGATCTTTATAATTTTTATTTTGCCATTTGTAAACGTGTTAGAACACATTGCTGACTAGTTGAATACTGACTATATACATATTCTTCTGTTTTGTTTGCCCAGAGCACGCACAAAAAAACACAAAAAACACACACCACCAAACATCCCATCACCAAACACACAGCACACACAAAATAGATCGATGGAAACATTTACATCTAGATAAAATATGGAGAATGGGCCTAGAACCTTCTAACCTGCAGAACTGCAGAGTTGCTGCAAATTCTATTGTAGACACTCCATTTACGATGGAGCCACGTTTACACATTTGCATATGCGGTGTCATGAAGAAGACCTTGAATGAGCATGATAACAAATTGTAAAATGAAGGGGTGGGGTGAGGTGGGGGTGGGTACTGTACTACCCCTCTGCCTCTAGCGGGATTTGCAGTGGTTGTATTCTACCCCGACCACCACACGGGGATCAATCCAAATGAAAACCATCATTATGTGCTGTAGTAAGTTGCATATGGAATGTGCACATGTAATAAATTGCTCTGCATATTACCTTCGGTTTAATTATAGTTTATGAAAACGTCTGATTTGGACAACTCTATGTCCTGGCAGGTTCTTGCTGTTAAATAATGCATATTAATTTACAGGCTTTCGTATTGCCAGCAGTTGTACAAATAATTCAATAAAAATGTACTTTGATAACTAAACAATGCTGTATAGCGACGGAGTTTGCTTGTAGCAGTGAGCTCAATGCTCAACTTTTTGCTGCTACACAGTAATGCCACGCCACAGACACGTGACATGATACCCCACCAAGACACCGGGACCGGTTTTAGAATTACCCTTTATACGTTGAACGTCAAGCAAGGGAGCTCCTAGTAAAATATGCAGAACGGGCCTAGAAGTGTCTCACCCTGAACTGCAGAGTTGCTGCAAGTTCTACTGTAGACACTGCATTTACGCTGGAGCCACGTTATTGTTTTTCTGCCACTGCTCTAGTGATATGAGCGAGATGGCACCTGAAACAATGCAGGGGTCATGATGAAGACCTTTAATGAGCATATGAACATGAATTCGGGGTGGGGGTGGGGGGGAACAAAAAATGATAAAATGAACATGAATTCGTGGGGGGGGGGGGGGGAGGGTTCTACTCCTCTGCCTTCACCTTTAACGGGATCTGCAGTGGTGGGGGGGGGGGGGGGGGTTCTACTCCTCTGCCTTCACCTCTAACGGGATCTGCAGTGGCCCTATCCTTTGCCCCGTAACCGAACGGGGCCCCCCGAGAACCACACGGGGCCTCTAAACATTGAACTCCTCAACATATTCATCATAGTAGATACACTCTACATGCAACTCTGCAGTTCAGGGTGAGAAGGTTCTAGGCCCGTTCTCATATTTTATCACGATGTACATGGAGGATGATCCTGCCATGTTCATTCCTGTTAGGCGCCATATAACCTTTCATGTGTTGGTGCGCCTTAAAATCCCAATTCAGTTCAATTCAATTGTCAATATATACATAATGGTTAAGTTTTAAACAATAGGATATTAAACGGCAGAACACACAATTCAGAACTGCGTAAATGCATATAACATAGCAGAGTTAATTATTGCTATACATGTAATATTCAATAAGTCTACTTACGTTTGTCTTCAACACGACTGTTGCATAGTTGACCGTGTTCGAGCGACCATGTCATATTTCTGTTGATTAGATATGAAACATCTACATTATGTTTGGTTTTATTTTACTTCCTTAATTGGTTCTGTTCGATAGCATTCCGTTACTTGATTACCAGACCGGAAAATGGTTCATGCGCAGTTGCTCAATATCCGCTAATTATGCTATGGCTCTGGCTCTGCACATTGTAAACTTAATATATAATTACTAAAGAACTTGCCTTGTTAATCAACAATTAAAATAATTTAACTCTGGATCATTGCTCTCGACATAGCCTTCGACCCTATAACCTATAAATATAAGTATGTCGATCAATACATAGAGAATAATAAATTGTTATTTTCATGAAGGCCCGATTATCAAAATTAGTCGTTTATTTACATTTTATGATTTTTTTTGTATATATTTGGTTTTAAAAATACATTTTATGAGTACTAAATAGTGTGTTGTGCGAGTACTGCGTACCAGGCTCGTGCGTACTGAATACCGCCTAAAACGCCCTGAATACTGCGTACCAAAAAGGGGGGGGGGGGGGGGGGGGGGGGTTGAGCCTCACTAATGAAACGCAGACGACAAGCAATACCCGTGACAAATCGTATACAATCGTAACTAATCGGTTATTTCCGTATCACTCCGGTAAAAGGATCGAGATGAACATTCGGTTATTACCGTGATATGACATTCTTCACGCGTGCGATAAAGCTTTATTGCCCGGCAACGAAATCCCGATTGATATGACTAGCTAGGTCTAGTAAGTAAATATTTTATTATATTGACATGTGTAAAGGGAAATAACAAACATTTAATACAAATGCATAGAGAATCACCCGGCCCAACGGACCTATATGTCACCTTATAATTATAGTTTGCAAGTAGTCAACATGGTTAAACATAATAGAAAATACTGTTATGAGCTCACAATGTACAATTTACAATACAATTAAAGTTACAAAGGGTTCATTCTTAAATATTATATATATTGCGATAAATAGTGTCAGTTTAGTTCAATAATTGCACCACAAGTTTACAGTTACGAGTTATATAACACACTTCTTCTAAACAGATAAGCTTTAACAAGAAATTTTACAACTTTTCTTGTGTGGTTATGAATCAGGAAAATCAGTCTATTAGAGTCTGTCATGTTTTCATATATTCCATTTGAAATAATTTCACCGAATATCACAGTTCGTATGTTGTTGTATAAAGGACACTTCACTAGAAAATGAGTCTCGTCTTCAATTAATCCGGACTGACATAAAGTACACAGTCTTTGATTTGGTGCTTCACCAACATAGCGTCCAATTTCAATTCTTAAAGGTTGGATACCGCATTTGAATTGAGCATATACAGCGCGTTCATTTCTTTTTAGGTCTATGTTGTATCGTATATGCAAAAACATCATATTTGTAGGGAAGTATATGATAAATATATGTATTCAGTTTTCGATTTATAGATATAAACGTTCTACATACAAATTGGGAAAATATTGAAACAAAAACATCTGATAAAAGAACTGATATGCAACTCGGAACTTCGCAGCAATGATGAGCAAAATACAGCCGTCTTCTTTTATTTATGTTTTCTCTTCTTCATTCAATATAGTCATGATTGCATGCAGTCATAATTCATATATAACGTATCCATTCACCTAACAGACATTCATTCAATCATGCTAATACACAAAGGAACACAGTGTTCTTTATTCGCTATTCTACTACACCTCTACCAGGATAAATCCAGGTTATTTTAGACATTTGACAACCTCGGCACATCTTTATATTATATATTATTAATAGTCTGAAGGAAACAAAGAAATAAAAAAAAAATATTATTTCTGTATTTGGCTATTGATAATGTAACTGCCTAATCACGTATGAAACAAGATAGACAAGGGTCGACCACTCACCAAAATAAACCAATGGTCGACCACTCGCCAAAATACACGAAATGTCGACCACTCATCAATATAGACAAGGGTCGACCACTCACCAAGACAAGGGTCGACCACTCACCAAGATAAATCAATGGTCGATCACTCACCAAGATACACCAAAGGTCGACCACTCATCAAGATAGACAAGGGTCAACCACTCACCAAGATAGACCAAGGGTCGACCACTCATCAAGATAGTCAAGGGTCGACCACTCACCAAGATACACCAAAG
Organism: Cyrtodaria siliqua; assembly: GCA_037043455.1. Taxonomy (NCBI): domain Eukaryota; kingdom Metazoa; phylum Mollusca; class Bivalvia; order Adapedonta; family Hiatellidae; genus Cyrtodaria; species Cyrtodaria siliqua. The sequence continues at coordinate 98,364 of JAWPHD010003789.1, forward strand.
GTCGACCATTCATCAATATAGACAAGGGTCGACCACTCTCCAAGATAGACCAAGGGTCGACCATTCACCAAGATAGACCAAGGGTCGACCACTCACCAATATAGTACAAGGGTCGACCATTCACCAAGATAGACCAAGGGTCGACCATTCACCAAGATAGACCAAGGGTCGACCACTCACCAAGATAGACCAAGGGGCGACCACTCACCAAGATAGACCAAGGGGCGACCACTCAACAAGATAGACCAAGGGGCGACCACTCACCAAGATAAACCAATGGTCGACCACTCACCAAGATAGACCAAGGGTCGACCACTCACCAATATAGATCAAGGGGCGACCACTCACCAAGATAGACCAAGGGGCGACCACTCACCAATATAGACCAAGGGGCGACCACTCACCAATATAGACCAAGGGGCGACCACTCACCAAGATAGACCAAGGGCGACCACCCACCAAGATAAACCAAGGGCCGACCACTGACGAAGATAGATATGTACGTGTGTATGGGGTTTAAGGGTTTAACGTCGCTTTGAACTATCATGACGGTGCCTACTTGTAGCAATGCTCACATTTATAAATAGTGTTTTGTAGCTTTAGTAATTTTGCATTTAGTATTAATTTATTTTATTAAAGTCTCATCATAGTATATACAGTCTACAATAGCATAAAACAACAACACATAATATTATACACCATGTCACTCTTGTAAGAGTTATAAGAGACTAAAAGATATATATGATATCTTCTAAAAATATACTATATTTTACAATATTAACACTATATGTCATACAATTATCACATAATTCTTCTTTTTTCTTTTTTTTTTTCTTTTTTTTTTCACAGCAATTTACCACATTACCATATTCATTTAATCTATTTTTACAATGATAAGAATTGAGCTATAATCGTTAATCCTGAGCAGAGTGTACTTATAAGTATAATTACAAAATGCTCTAAAAAAGTATTAAAATAAACTTTATATTAAAACACTGAATTTATGAAAACTGCACCATGATGGCATTAGAAGTGCTTATTAAAAAAAAAAAAATTTTTTTTAAAAAATCAATTATCATCTCAAATCAGATTTGCTATGACCTGATTAACAATCATTGCTCAAATATAAATAAAACAATTACATATATATTAAATTAACATAAGATATCAACATACATATACAATATTAACACATTGTTCACATAGAAATATATATTTACACTTCAAACAAATTAAATCTAAATCAAGCCTACCGATAAAGATAACTTGATCTTCTTTGCAATATTTTGAAGCAGGTTTTGGCACATATTCTAATCAGATTTACATTATTAAATAGAAAAACTATCTTCTGTTCGTCTGTATAGTCATTGAAATTTGAATCGAGTAAGAATGCATAATCAATAATTTGTAATCGTATATCATTATATAATGGACATGAAAGTATAACGTGAATCTCATTTTCTACAGTATCATTACAAAACGGACACACTCTTTCACAAACTGGAAGCCTTTCATAACGACCAGTTTCTAAACGAATGGGCGCAACACCACACCGAAATCTAGATAAAGCAGATCTATGGTTGCGTGGTAGAATCATTGTACAATATTCTTCGGTTTTAAAAACATTTTTAAATAATTTGTAAGTACGTAACTTGTTTCCACCTGTACTATTTCTACTATGTTCAAGGTTAACAATATTGAACCAATCATATTTATACTTATCAATAAACGCCCTGTTAACATTGCTAAGCATAGTTCGTTTTACTAAAACAGTATCCATATTAGTTATAACATTACAATCAATATTAGAGAAATTAGTCTTAACTCGATATGACCAATTTTTACATCTAGAACTGTTTAAATTATAACAATAAGTAAAAACTTGTTTATTAAATCGTGTTATCGGCATGTAATTCAGTCGAATCCAATAAGTGGACACAGTGGTTAATTGTCTAGCAAAGACTGGCTTCCATGCCATATCACCAGCCAAAGCAGCTGATGGTGCATTACGTGTCGTGCCAAGAAATGCTCGCATTGCTCTATGCTGTAGGGCATCTATGCATGAAAAGGATCTAGTACCCCAAATGGCTGCACCGTAAGCTACAATGGACCATACCATTGAATCAAACAACTTTGTATAAACATTATATGGCATACCTCCTAGTGTCTTATATTTAGCAATTAATAAGCCTAGTGCTCTACTGGCTGACTTAGAAACAAATGAAGCTGTGACGTTAAAGTCTAGAAATTCGTCTAGAATCAGACCAAGATAAATATATTTGTCCTTAACATGGATATCAAATTCACCACATTTAAAATTAAAAACTGTCTTTTGAACACTTCTAGGTCTGAAGTGAATAACGTTTGTTTTTAATTGATTTATTGACATAAAATTTGTGTTACACCACTCGGATAACAAGTTAAGCATCAGCTGTAAATCAGTTTCAGTTTCAGCCAGAAGAACAATATCGTCAGCGTATAACATAATACAAGCTTTTTGTCCATTACCAATATCTATACCAATATCTAAGGCCTTCAATTTACAAGCAAAATCATTTACAAAACAATTGAACAGTAAGGGAGATAAACAACAACCTTGTCGTAGACCTGTTTTTACATCAAACCAATCGGTTTTCAAACCATTTATACGGACACATGACGAAACAGTTGTGTATAAAGATTTAACAGCTTTCAACATTTTACCATTTACTCCTATATTACATAGTTTATTCCACAATAAATTTCTATTAATAGTATCATAAGCCTTTTTAAAATCGATAAACGCCGTGAATGTGGAAGCTTTCATTTTTATTCGAGTTTCAATAATGTTAGTTAATGAAGACAAGTGATCTATAGTGCTTCTCTTTTTTCTAAATCCATTTTGTTCGTCCTCTAATTTATTGTTTGCTTCAACCCAAGTAGATAGTCTTTGATTCAAAATATAACAATACAATTTATACATTGAAGGAGCAATAGTTATACCCCTATAAGACATAGGATCACGTGGATCATTATTAGCAGATTTTGGGATAGGGTTAACAATACCTTTACCCCACTCTGATGGTATACAACCCGTTGTAAAACAGACATTAAACAATACATGTAAAATTGAAATAGATGTATCATTTTTAAAAATTTCTGCAGGTAAACCATCTATACCACATGCTTTATCTTTTTTTGAATTAAAAACTGCTTTATGAATTTCAAAAATAGATATTTCATCTTCAAATTCAGGTATAAAATCATTATTTACAACATTATTGTCATGTACAACATTATTCTGATCAGATGCATAATATACATTTGAAAAACTAGTTTTCCATTTATTAAGAACAAAATCATTATCATTATTAATCTTTCCTGAATCATCCAAAACTTCCATTGGTATTTTCTTTTTCTTTTGAAATGCAACACCTATCTTACCTATACTTTTCCAAAAATTACAAGAGTTCTTATCAAGATCTAACAATAAATCGTTTTGCATTCTAAACCAGTATAACCTTTTAGATTTTTGAACAGCTTTGCTAAAATCTTTTCTACATCTTACAAAATTAATACGAAGTAATTTTCTTTGACATATATTATGACATTTTACATACAATTTTTCTGCTTGACACACCTTATTCCATAAAATTGATAAATTTTCGTCCCACCAGGGCTTTCCCATTTTTCTACGTTTATTAGACGAAGAGTTATTAATTTTAACATTCCGTTTATGTAGCCTTTCTGACATTTCATTTTTAATTTGTTCACATAAATCTTGATATGACTTATCGATTTCGTTTTGAGTGCGTAAACTAGACTCGAGACTAAATACCGTATTATGTAAACTCGATACAATATTATGATCAGATAAAAAGGATTCTGGTATATTATGAACATCATATTTTGTAAATGTTTGGTTTGATTCAAATTCTGGTACTGAACGGTCAGAAACGCTACATGCAATATTTAAATTCCATGTAATAAAAGAATGATCTGGAACAGAAACTGGAACAACATCTGTCCTATTAACAAGTTCAGATGGTCTATGTATTGTACATTCAGTAAACATATCTAAATTGCTTTGACTAATTAAACAATAATCAACAACCGAAGTACCTTGTGGACGAACACATGTAAAATCATTATTAGTACAATTACGACCATTTAAAACACAAAAGTTACTATTTATAAGAAAATCAATCATCACAGAACCATAATCGTTACTAGTAAAATCAACAATATTTCTGTTTGGCACAACATCAATTCCTTCAATAAAATCAGACATATCACCTATTCTACTATTAAAATCACCACATATAAACACAGTTCCTATATCTTGATATTCATAAATATTAGCTAAAATACTATCATAAAACATATTAACATCTATTTGTCTTGTAGAGTTCTTTGGTGGTAAGTAACATACACATGGAAATAAATAAAAATTGTCAAATCTATGTTTAAGTTTTAACCATAGTATTCCCTCTTTACTATTATCACATATCAAAATATCAAATGTATCTAATAAACTATTTCTTATAAGAAAAGCAACACCACCAGACCCGGACCAAACATTAATATGTGTATTGGATCTATTATTACTAAACCATGTATATCCTTCAAAATCTATATTGTTATTATCTTTGAGATGAGTTTCTGATATTCCAATTATGTCTAAATTAAAATGAAGAATACATGTTTCACGAACACTATAATTGTCGGAATGTTTATCTTGGTTAAAGCCATTCACATTCCAAAATCCTGCTTTTACCTAATATCTGTTTTGTCTATAGTTTCCGTTTCTACTATATGTACCACGGTGGCTTCCTTCCCGTCCGGCTGTGTCCCATTCTTGGTCTGTATTACGTGATTGTTCTTGCCTATGGTGTGAATCTTGCCAATTACCACGGTCATTGTTATCTCGCCGTACAGATTCATAGGCATAATGGCTCGTGTTTGCATTATTGTCACGGTTATCACGAGCATCACGGTTGTTTCGCGTATAGTTATTTTCACGACGCGTATTATGTGTGTATGTGGATTGTCTACCACTTCGATCTCCACCTCGATTGTTCACATGTCTGGTTCCTCTATTTGCTTCTTCATCGCGATTATTGGAGGTTATCACTTTGGTTCCCCGCACTGCTATACTCGAATCACCTCTCCTCACGGCTTCTACTAGGGTTCGCATATTAGATGCTAACCTTCGTTCCTGGGTGGTTTGATCATGGTTTATATAAACCGTACCATATGAACTGTGTCCTTTTAACATTTTCTTCGATGTCATTATCTTCTTCTTATCCTCGCTAGACCTGAGTGTAGCGATAATGATACCCGGCTTAGTACAGGTAATTAGTGAATTACCCGTTGTCAATCTCGTATTTGTATTATTTGTTTGCATCCTCTTGGGTAGTATAACCTCATTGTTGAATAAAAGCTTATGATTTCCCTCTCTGTAATTGCTTCACTGCGTAAATCGTTATACAGCAGATCCTTTATCACGCTACGATTCTCTAGACTACTATTAGTAGTAGTAGTAGATCTTTATTTCCTCCAAGCATAGGAGAGTATACATATATATTACAGTCAAAGTAGTCAAAATATATACAGATCAACATATAAATGGCATACATACAATACATGTGACTTAAATAAATCCGTACTTCAACTATTCAGAATTCAGAATATTTACAAATCACATTTGACGCATAGAACAAAGATGAATTTAAGTCATAAATTGCAGATGAAAAAATAAAAAATAAAAATGATATTAATAATAATAATAGTAATAACACTATATGGTGGTGATTAAAGGTTGTAATTATCACAACACCATGTGTCCCTTGTCGAAACGAAAAACAAAAGATTACAAAGTGTGTTATTAATTACGAAACTCCTTGTTTAAACGTTACTATCGGCAAACCTAAATAGTAATACTTCAACAAAGTGAATCGAATCTCAATTAGAAATAATAGTATACCACATGAGTGTCCATTGTTGAAACGAAACACAAGGTTACACAGTGGGATATTAAATAAGTATCATTGTTATATGTATTAAAATATACATTTTTCATACATAATGATCAGTGTTTGATTGTATTTAAAAATATGTTTTATGATGTATTTCCGTGAGGATACAACATACACTTTCACAAACAATATGCTTGTTATCATAATGATTAACATACGTTTACGAACAGGTTCACACTCAAAATGCTCTTTCTAACGCGTCTATATCCAATAAAAACGAGATGATTAAATATGATTCAATAAAGCCGAGCTATAGGAAGTCCACATACTATAAACAAAATAAACAGAGTTCAGTGTAAAATATTCCAAAGAACTTGCAGTATACAACATGTTTTGCAGATTAAAATCGCATGCACCGAGTAATATATAGACTTTTTCCTTTGGATTAAGACGTACAACATATCTATAAATATCAATACCGAAATTTGTTTCCAAGCTATTCCAAAACTTTCTTCTAATATCATTTAAAAACACACAGCTACCGAGAACATGGTCTACCTTAAGATAATATTGTGCGTCACATAGTTCACACTGATGCTCCATCTCTTCTTGAGCCAGTTGAGCTATTATTGAAATACAACATTTGAACTGTGCTAGTTTTTTTGGATATTGTTTACTAAGTAGCCATAATGCACAAACTGTAAAATTCGGTTGGATCGATTTGAATCTAATAAATGATGTTTCAGTCGTTCTAATATCCCATTGATTAATACATCTAGATCTTACTCTTGAGTTTATAATGTTTTTCCAACTATTTTTATTTGGAAAACTGCCATTTTCTAAGTATTTTTTTATTACATATGTGAGGTTGTATTTAAAAAGAATCGCCATGATATCTGGAATAAAAACCGATTTGATGATGTCCATTGATTCCAAAAGAGGTGAGACGTAAAAGAAATATATCCTTTGCTGCACAACGAACACTAAGACATAATTGGCCAAGAAGTTGCAGCTTTTTCTTATCTATTTCGTACTCGATTGGCATTGAATTGAATAGAGATAATGCCACGTCGGTTCTAGTTCGTTTAGGCAATGATTGACTAAATTTTATGCAAAAACGATGAGCTCGCTCTAACGATAATAAATCTGAATTTGTCAGGCTGGTCCAGGCTTCACGACCAAATAAAGCCTTGGGTAAGATAATGGAGTTATATACATTCCTGCATGTCAGTGGATGTAATCTGTGATCCTGTATCAGACCACTGTTTATTAGACCAAAAAATGTACTTTTGATTTTCTTACAAGATTCATCAACAGATTTACTTAAACCTCATTGTTGAATAAAAGCTTATGATTTCCCTCTCTGTAATTGCTCCACTGATTAAATCGTTATACCGCAGATCCTTTATCACGCTACGATTCTCTACACTACTAATAGCGGAGAGTATCAAAGCGTAATTAGGATATGATTTTAATGAGATTGATATTGTGCGCAGTGGATCACAAATAATTTCAAGGTTACCGGTTTATAACATTAGACGTACTTCACAAATATTTCAAGGTTACCGGTTTATGACACAAGATTGCCAATGTTTAAATTACCAGTAATTTATCAAAAGTTTTTTAAAAGAGTGATAATAGACGTTGACCTGTATTCAAATGCTAATGGTAATACAACGTAGCCAAGTAATACGTGCATGACCATGTTTCAGTATCCTCACATGCCTTCGCGATATGGCATAATATAAACCGGAATCTAATATGTTTTTTCTTAAATGTACTTGTTTCATATAAAACGGGCAAATACAAAAAAAAAGTGCGAATCATGTTCCTTACGGTCTAATTTTTATTTATGAAAAACTCGCCAACTCGGCTAGTTATTGTTATTTACACACGTGTAATAAATATTAAATGAGATTTTAGTGCTATGGTGTAGCGTCGCTTTTAACACTCGTTCAGTCATATCATGGTGGTGTAAGCATAATGCTCAATGTTATATTGCTGCCACACTGGAATACCACGCCGTAGACGCATGGCATGATAACCCACCCATGGGCCGACCAGACCTTGAACTACCTTTTATATGCTGGGAGCTACTAGTATCGTGTTTATTAACTATTCAAATGGTATGATTGGCTGGGGGTTAAACTCACGAGCTCCAGCATGCATGTAGTGAACAATACGTGCAGCTGATAGCAAACATGAAAAACGAAAGCATATCATAATGGTTGATAATTAATGGGGAAGATTTGTTGTTGCACCAATTTATAAACAAAAAACACCACTTGCTAAGCAGTAACTTGGGTATATTACAATTGAATTGAATTGGATTTTATAGTCGCACCAACAGCTAAGGTCATATGACGACTTTCCAGCTTCCATTGGTGGGAGTAAGACCCCAGGTGCCCCTCCGGGAAATTTTCGTGACGGGCGGGCATCTGGGTAGAAACACCGACGTGCATCTGGGTAGAAACACCGACGTTTCCGCAAGCCAGCTGGATAGCTTCCTCACATAAAGATTCCTAGGCCCCTGAGGGATCGAACCTACAGCGGTGAGGGACAAGTGATTTCAAGTCAGAGACGTTAATCACTCGGCCACGGACGCCATACCAAAGTAGTTTAACAACGCAAAATTTAAAATGTATTCATCGAACACTATATCTGGGTCAAAGAATGACTCAAACTGAGATCACAACCAGTTCCTTTTATTAAAAAGCACGAACACAATTATTAAATAAAATTGAATTGGGGTTTTAAGGGCGCACCAACACATGAAAAGGTTATATGGCGCCTAAAAAGCCATGAACATGCCAGGCTCATCTTCCATGTACATCGAGATAAAATATGGAAAATGGGCCTAGAAACCTTCTCACCCTGAACTGCAGAGTTGCTGCAAATTCTATCGCAGAAAACTCCATTTACGCTGGAGCCACGTTATTGTTTTTCTGCCACTGCTTCTTAGTGATGTGAGCGAGATGGCACCTGAAACAATGCAGGGGTCATGATGAAGACCTTTAATGAGCATGAACAAAAAATGACAAAAATGAATATGAATGGGGGGGGGGGGGGGGGGGGGGGAGGTGGGGGGTGACGGTGTGTTTTGCAGTGGTTGTATTCTACCCCGGCAACCACACGGGAAATAATTAATATCACAGCAGGAAAGTCAATCCCCAGTGGGAGATATAACACAAATCAAACGGTGTTGCGCGTTCTTCTAAATCACTTATAAAACGCACGTACAGTGAAAAAAAAAACGCTCAGCCGTTCTTTGCACATAGAAAAAAGATCACATGAGACAGACAGTCGATGAGTGCAACTATGTTCGCGGAGGAAATCTGAAGAAGCAGGTCATGGAAGAAGATTAAAGCAGTTTTCAGGATAAAAACGCTGGTTCTGAAAATAAGTTCTAATATTCAATATGTTTATACCTTTACACAGACAGAAATTTCGTTTAATGGCATTATAATATAAAGGAAACTCTTTATGAAAAAGCAAAGAAGAATATGTACTGTGTTGTGTTTTTCTGATTATTAGCGAATCTTATTATATATGAATTGGGTCATTATATTTATATATAAATATATTTGAACAAACTCCCAAGGCGACGCTAACTTTTGATAAAATAGCTGACTTGCCTGTCTGCAGTGATCCACATTTATAAGCCGGGTAACACATGCGAACATGAAATGTAGTGCTTATTGGTGGCATATGGCTTGCCATTGCACTTAATTTAAGTTGACATAAATTAACGCGACTTCCTCTTCATTTAATTGCGACTTGTGATAATTTCCATCTTTAAAACGACTTATAAAGCATGATAAATTAACGCGACAATTAATTAAAAGTGGCGATTAAAAGTCGCGATAATGCTTCAAAGTCTAAAATAAAATTGTGGTTATGCGGAATGGGTGATATTCCCCGGTCGATTTCAGGTTATAGAATTTGACTTGTTGAATATCACTTGAACAAGGCGTTCTCCTTAACTATTACTACAATCAGGGCTTTATATTCATATAAAGCCCTGAATATAAAGCCCTGCTACAATAAGCAAAATCTCTATCTGAAACTGTTTTAAAACTCTTGATCCAATGATTTCATCCATTAAAATGTATTTTTCGGAGACATTTCAGGTAATACTAATTTCCGTTTCTTAATGTTTATTAAATTATTTTTTAAACGTGACTATTTTCTTTTTTAGAGCTAGTATTCTTATAAGAATGTTTTAAGCTTCCGCTTTTAATTACACCGTAACTTGTACTTTAATCATCAAAAACAGAACATCATCACACAACGTGATTGAATTAAGTGTAATGTTTTGTATTGTGGTACTGTTTGTTTGATACCTTAATTTGTTTTCTTTTAAGTTTTCAATTAGAAGTTTGAAGAAAAATTTAATAATGGAACCAGTTGTTCACTTGATCAAAAACCATGATCAGGAAACAAACATGAAACAATTGTGAATAATAAGTGCTAATGAGTAATACTAATAATAGTACAACTGTTACGATTATACTTTTATAAGAAATTACAATAATAGTTTCAATTTCAGTTTTATTATTTTTATTTTATTATTTTATTCAGGCTCAAACATATATACAGTTACCAGGGGCGTAGCTAGCCCTCTATTCATGTGGATTCATAATTGTGCTAGGGGGGCTAGGGGGGTTCGGTTTTGAAAACAATGGTGCAATCTGGTGCATTCTGGCGTTCTGAGGTGCTTTTGTCAGAATCATGTGATTCAGCCGCGTACTCGCGTATAGGCAGCTACGCGCCTGGTTACATTTAAATGGACAAAATCGTTCACGCTACAAAAATTAAATAATGCAAATTATAGCGAGCACAGGTAGCGAGAAGTGCCGAAGGCATTTCAAGCGCAAGCGAACTTAACGTAACGAGAGAGAAATAACAACAAAAAAAAAGAACAAAAAAAGAAAAGATAATTGCTAATCTATGCTTCTCAATTTCGATGGTAAATCGTCGTCGACACGCTTTAAGCAATTCTAACGCAGACTCTGGTAATAATTTTAGGAGTTTTAGTTTCGAAATTCTGATTTGTTTACTTTAAAACAGTTTTCCATGCAACGTTTCCGTTATGACTGGTTAGAATAGAGATTCAGAAATAATTTGAAAAGCTCCTGACTCTTTGACTCCTAGCAGAATATGTAAAGGGTTAAAATGTGAAACTGAGGCTTTGTAGAGAAACGGTCCGTAATTTCAAAAAAAAAATAACTGCAAGAATTTACTAAACATGTCAACAAGTCAACTGCATAGCGCACAATGTTTACACAACACTAGGGACATATGTGAGTGAACAAATTAGTATACCTTTTATTTGTAAACACTCGATATGAACATTAAATCGTCTTGGCCGGAAACTTTCAAGATTATGCAAATTAGCGCGTGATAAAATCAGTGACGTAACAGTAGTAAATATTGACATTATTTGCAGACGACTAGTGACAACTCAGGTAATTTCTGAAGACTTCGATTACAATTACAATTGCTTTCACTTTGTACTAACACTTTTGCGATCTGATGTTGACCAAGTTTAAATGATTAATTATGGACGAAGTAAATATGTGTTTTCTCCACCCCAACCTCGCCGCGCACGGAAAGCGTTTCTTCAGACTACCCTAAAAAAATCTACAAAATATCTCCCCCCCCCCCCTCCACCGATTTTTTTCTCACCCTTACCCCCACCTCCACACATCGCTCCCCTCCCTCCCTCCCCAACCCTGAAAAAAAAGAGGAAAAGTTTCTTCAGACAGACCCCCTCTCCTGAAAACTACACCTGACCCTCCACCCACCACCCAAACCACACACACACACACACACACACACACACACACATACCTGATATACTACGGTGTGGTATTCCAGTGTGGCAGCCCTTTAAGTGTGGCAGAACTATATCTGTCTCAAGGATACATTACACTACACACAATCATAAGTCCAGATTCTATTGTGCCTATACAGGTAGGTGTCCTATCATTTAACATATGGCGGATGGTCTGGTTCTCATTTATTTGACTCAGATAGTGATTTGTAAGTCTGTGGTATGGTACAAATGACCTCATTATAGAATTTAAAAACAGGAATTGTTTGTATTTGTTTTATGACATAAGTATGGACTAGTGGTACGATTCACTGGAACTCAACTGACCAGAACAGAGAAGAAACACCAGGAACTGGAACTCAAAAATGAAATTTACACTATAGCAGGGCTGCATCACACTGAACGTCTTCTCAAGAAAAGAGTCATCTATCCTTTGTTTATTTTTAAATTTTAAATGATTGCCTGTGACTGATAGTTGCATTATTCTGTCAGGCATTTATAACCAGCATTGGATGCTGACACTAGCATCTTTTAGGGTCACACCAGATAAAATCATTGGATTGGATTTCTTCAAACCCATGCACTATAGTGAATGAAATTTGCCATCTTGTTCAAGGTAAGATCAGGACAGATGGACTGTGGTATTAAAATTGAAACATTATCCCCATTTCTCACCTATTTGTGAATCATATTTAGTGATATCGGCTATATACTCAGGTCACAGTTTACATATATTAAGTAATAAGTAATAACAAAAAAAAATTAAAACATTTCTGGCAAAAAGAAAAAAAAATGCAAAAAAGTAATTAGAACAATGTATGTATATTTATAGCTAACAATCTTTCAGTTATATCATGACAGTGTCTACTTGAAGCAGTGAGGTAAATGCTCAATTTGGCGGTTTAGTTTCTTTCAAGCTAGTGAAAAACATTTTAATCTAAATATATACTTCAATTCATTGTTATCAAAAACCCGGTATGAAAATATGAGTCAGTGTACCCTTGTTCCCCACAAATACTTTGCTTTGTTCCCTAAAATCATTTTTCCAATGTTCCCTTGTTCTCTAAAAGTATTTCTTATGTTTAAAGATTTGCTAATGATCCCCAAAATTCATTCTGGCCTACAGTAATTATAGTTGCATCTTATACAACACTGTCATCACAACAATATTGTTTGAAATGTTAACTTTTTGTGATTTTCTTTTAATATTAAAACTAGATGTTAGAGTTTTATGTCCTGTAAAGTCATGTTCCCTTGTTCCCTAAAAATATGTGTTAATGTTCTCTTGTTCCCTGAAAATAACAGCCATTATTCCGTGGTTCACCAAATATAAATGGCCATGTTCCCCAAAAATCCTGAGAGGACCTCATTATTGAGTTGCTTTCAATTTGACAAGTTATTTGTATTGTTCTTTCATTGATTTTTATCTGTTTAAAATTTACCTTCACATTTTCTGTGCTCGCCTCAAGGTTTTACCTTAGTTCATATTAATTAATACATCACAGGGAATACTGTTTTAAAAAGCTGTTTCTGATGACGTGCAGAAATAATGCTCCACCTTTAATTTCTACGGCTTTTCCAATCTCTACCCAGAGTACACTCGTTCCTCGTTTGACTCTGTCAACGTCAAAGGAAGTAGGGCGAACGGTTAGGTCACGTGATTATTCAAAAAAATTATGACGATGTTTATAATAAATCCTTTTGCGTTTGTGATCTGCAAAGATAAAATATAGACACCTGTATTAAATAATTTCAATTTTTATTTCTATGAGTTAATTTTTTTTTTAGTAATTTTCTGCTATCGAGCTTCGGTTTGAAATGTTTACATATGCGTTTCGATTGAGGAGACCTAAGTACGTATTATTTTTGTAGTAATTAAAATTAAATTGTTTTCATACATTATTTCAAATCTTGCGACATCTAATTTGCAGATATTCTGAAAATTATATTTACACAATAAATAAATGTTTCAAGCAAACATATTCCAATTTAACATGTTTTACCAAAATCTTGTAATTTAGTAATTAGCAGAGATCTATGTGAGTGCAAGGAAAGATAACTCTGCGTGGAGATTGCGGCTTTTCTGGTTATATTCCACTAAATCAGCCGGATGTACTCGCCTGTTGCAGTCGAAAGTAGATCTGTATTAAAGAGTGCTAAAAAAAAATTCTTTAAAAACTTTGTAGTGCATTTTCCTGTTATTGTTTGGCTATATCTGTATTCTGGACATGTTGTTGATATTTGAAAATGCAGCTCATCGTGTTTTGACAGCTTTTTATATAAATTTCAGAAGTGAAAGTAGACAGGGTATGAAATTGCAAAGGGGTAAAAATAACGTTGACCTTTGGCCCGGTGTTAGTATACAACTGAAGAAATGTTTCTTAGAAGATATTAAACCCCCTATTTTCTTGCTGATGTTTAATTGCAGACTTGTTTATTTGCATGATAATGTAACTATGTAAGGGGCGTGGAGACTGATTTACGCTAACAAAACAATACATTCTGAACTATTAAGCCATTTGTATCCTTTAAATATTTGTGAAACTGGACTGGGAATTGCCGAAACCAGTCAAATTATTCAGAAAAACATCAATATTCAACACACTTCAACTACTTTTCTTAACAACATTTTTTAGTGATTATAAAATAATAAATACATATATAAAGTATATAAGTAACCGGGCAATAGCATCGCCCACGTAAATGACAGAAACTAACCACAATTCTACTTTAAGATATCTTAAGTCGTTATTAGAATGGCACGTTGAAGCATTATCGCGACTTTTGATTAATTGTTGAGATATTTTATCATACTTTTTATTTCTATATTCGTGAAATCATGTCGTCTTAAAAGAGAAATTATCACGACAAGTCGTAATAAAATGACCATAAAGTCACGATAATTTATTTCAACTTAAATTAAGTGCATGGCAGCCACATGCCACCATACTTACAGAACACAGCCAACCAAAACACTCTTTCAGAATAAACACCATTACAATGATCAATGCAATCAAAGTATGATACACCACACACAACAAGAGGTCCAAATGGCCCCGAGTCGCTCACCTGAGAATTTTTGCAGAGAGAAAAAAGCAGTTTACAAGTGCAATTGATTATTAGATTGAAAACTGTGTACGACATAAGATGAAAGAACCCCGGGGCACAGCCATTTTTTACCCTAGGAACTTTTTGTACAACTTTTGTAGCCTAGGAGATGGCGATCATTTATAAAGACAAACTGTCAAAATGTGTTCAGCGGTTTTTGAGAAGAACTTTTTTTAAAGTTTTGTATATGATAATGGCAGCCATTTTGGATGTTGCACTTCCCTAATTTGAATAACTTTGAAAGATCCCCCCACCCATCCCCACCACCCCCAACATTCCTATATTCCAAAATATTATGATTTATTATGCATAATTACCTATGCAACATTATAATCTCATTCGATGACATCCAATCAAAATGAACTTTGGTTAGGACCAACTACATGTCATGCAAGTCATTTTGGTAAAGGTTCCAAATCAATAGCAATTATGGTTTTTCCAAAAGTAGTCGCCACAAAATCGCATTTTCAAAACCTACTTTTAGCCGTGGCGGCCATCTTGCATTTCCGGCCGACCTGAATTTTTGCTAGGATCAATTATACATCAAGAGCAACATTCCTGTCAAGGTTCATGAAAATCTGTGAAGTAGTTTCAGAGGAGTAGTCGCCACAAGTGTTTCCTATATAACTCAATGTAAACAAAGATGGCCGCATGTTTGACATCCAATCAAAATGAACTTTGGTTAGGACCAAGTACATGTCGCACCAGTCATTTTGGTAAAGAATCCATACGGTTTTTGAGAAGTAGTCGCCACAAATCGCATTTTTAAAATCTGTCTTTAAAAATATCATGAAAAGCCATCAAGTAGTTCCAGAGGAGTAGCCGCCACAAATAAAAATTACAGGCAGACGGGCGGACAACGGACGCCGCACAACGGCATAAGATCTGCTGATCTTTGATCAGTCGAGCTAAAAATGACGAACATCTAAACATGGCCCTTAAATTATGTTTGAGGTGTAAATATCAAGATAGTGCCTTTGTTAAAGATAACCTACGGACACCTTGTGCCAGACAGCACATTTCAAACGTGTCTAAGTACGGTTTGTTAACTTACATGTATATAGTTTTGACATTTTCTTTTTAGCTCACCTGAGCCAAAGGCTCAAAGTGAGCTATTGTGACTGGGGTTTTTTGTCCGTCCGTCGTCGTAGTCCCTAAGCTCTTCTCCTTGGACAATTTTAGCCAAATTTCACATGGAAGATACTGAGGTCAAATCATTCCAAAATTATACAAATTAGGTCAATGCGACATCCAATATGGCCGCCATTACCTTATACGTTCAAAATCTTAAAAAATCTTCTTCCCAAGAACCCCTGAACAGATTTTTAAAGTTTTTGTTTATAAATCATCGCTCCTAGACTACACAATTATACAAACGAAGTCCCTAGGGTCAAAAATGGCTGTGCCCGGTGGTTCCAAAGTTTGCATACGGAGATTTTACATGTTTTACATAGACTTATACAGAGAATTAAAAAATCTTCTTCTCTAAAAGCACAATATGTAGATCTCTCATATATTGTATGTAGCATTAGCTTATGATCGCCTACAACGTTTGTTTAAATGGTGATTCTGGAGTCAAATATTGCCCCGCCCCCGGGGGGTCACAGTTTATCTTGACTACAAAAGTTGTATAAATGAAGTTCCTAGGGTCAATAAAGGCTATGCCCCGGGGTTCTTTTACCTTATGTCGTACACAATTTTCAATCTAATAATCAATTACACTTTTTTTCCTTTTTGCAAAAATTCTCAGTTGAGCGACTCGGGGCCATTTGGACCTCTTGTTTATGTGACTGATAGCGGAGATGTATCCCATGGACACATTTTCTAGTAGATATCCGCATGTTTTTTTAAAGAAGAATGTCGGTTTTATTTATTTTTTGATGTTTAACTTTGAAAGACATTTCCTGGTTTAACTTTTTACCAAATAGTGTTCTTTTCACATATATTTATAATTGTCTATACAAAAACTTGTTATTTATTTATTTATTTATTTGTTCTTAACAGTCGGTTACTGTTGATTTTTTAAAATTGTTTTAGAGTATTGTTTTTAATAAAATCAACCGAAAATCCAGGAAGGGATGGTGCTGTTGGTATTCATCCGTCCAGATGATGTGTTTCGCGGGTCTTGGCGTGACCTTATCATATCTCCATCTTACCAGGAGTATTTGTGTACTATTGTAGTAGATGAGTGCCACTGTGTAGAATGGCAAATTGGTTGCACATTCTACACCCAGTGGCACCATTACAACTGTAATCTCCTGATTCAATCCATCATGTAATTGTATGAGCAAAAGTATGTATACATAACGAACTGGCAGTGTAGCATCCACAGAACAGAGGCAACCAAAACACGCATACAAGGAAAAAGAAAAGGATTAGTTTTGTTTGTTTGTACGGTGTTTTACGTCATTTTCAACACATGTTAGGTTATATATAGGTCGATTTTTTGTGGTTCTGGCAGACCACCCACCTTTTCTGGGTAGAACCAGTATTGTACACATCCCGCCATCTGTAAGAATCGGCACTTCCTCACTTACAAGTCCAGCTCCCAGTGGGATTCGAACCCGTAGCGGTGAGAGGCGAAGGTTTACAATGCAACGTCGTTAACCATTTGGCCACGGGGACATTATAAACATACACGTGTTGAGAATAAAGCTACCAACTTGGTATGGTCAGTGGCAAGAAGGTCGATGGGGGTTTAAACCTCTTAATACAACGGGACAGTGTTTATAAAGAAATACCCGCCACTCCATATTCCCTGACAAACTAGGCAGCATTAAGGCAATATAGGTATAAATGTAGACATAAAAATCGATGTAGCATTCCAGGACCACAGCCAACCAAAAAACACGCATAGAAACAATAATGACAAAGATGAATAAAAGGCAAGGTATGACATCACAAACATAACACAAAGATGCCTTTGTATATATGAATATAAAAGAACAGGCCATAAGGGCCTGTGGTCTCTGTAGCGCTCTACTTGCTAAATAGGTCATGACAGTTTAGGCAAAATAAATAAGTAAAACGAAATAATGATAAACATAACAAATAAAACAAGTTTCAAAAAAAGAATCTACCTACTGGGATTTGAACCCATGGATCAAGGTTTTTTTACGATAAAACAAAACAATTAAGTGGACCATTGATTCATGAAGAAGTTGTTTTCGAGTTTTAGTAACGGCGGTCATACTTTGGGTCTGGGGACATAACCACTGGGTCATAACTTGGAAACTGTTGAGATCCCACACTATAACCAAATATACACTTACTGGGCATGAACAGACGGATACAACCATCCAACCAGCATTGACCCTGGGATCCATCCCCACCCCTTGAGACGTAGCCCCTGGTTTATTTATGAAATTATAAGCGTGTCTGACAATTTTCATCTTTGCGAAGATCATCGGGTGAGCTATTCAGGACAATTTTTTCCTTCTAGTTTAGAGGATGGAAGCTTTGTTTTTCACTTCGGAATATGCCACGCAGAGTGATACATGCCCTCTTTGACCTCATGTTTCATGCATACTGTTTTATGCAGTTTTCAAAATATTGGTAAACATCAATGAATTATTTACAATCTAGATACTGGTTTAAATGCAGATGCTATAGAGCATTCACAGATGTTTATATCTACATCACGAATGTTTGTGTTTTTGAGACTTTATTTCCACAAATTGTACATCTGTATTAATTAGTTGGTTAATAAAGTGATGTGAGAGTCTCAGTCGCTCTCACATCACTAGGAATTGAATTGCCTTGAAGTTGATTTTTTTTGTTGCTTTTTTTTTTTTTTTACATTTTGCAAACACACATGAATTGTGGACTATATCAGGATTTTGAATTGCTGGAACTTGCTAGGGGGATAGTCGTATTATTGCCGACGAGTTTCCAGGGGCGCCCATGTAGAGGTCTTGATGGGCAAGGTAACGCTCTCTCCTCGATTGAAGAGACGGTGCTGGATAAATGATGTCGCGCGTGACGCCTACAATTTCGAATTTGAAAGTCCCGAGTGGGTCAGCTCGAACATCGCTCCAGTGGGAAGGTCACAAACTGGGGCGCAACCAGTCCACAGTGAACAAGGGAACGGTCCGGGATATACCTTTGGAGAACGAACCACACTTGGAGCAGCGGGTGAAGGACACGACCGGAGTGGGGGCCGATCCAAAGAGAGCCACTTGCATCCCGTGAGCAGCTTCTACTGATGCAGACTCCCCACAACGAATCGATAGTGGCGGAGTTGGAACGACTCCTTGATATTCAAGAGACCAAATCCTTCCAGAAGTGACAGGCAGAGAACCCTGGGCTGACATGAATTTGTGGGAATCATAGATGCATCTGTCGGAGCAAAGAACCGCGGAAAAAAGGGGCCATTGAACCATTCATAGGGGCACGGATATCACATGCAGAGCACCGGACATAGGACTGTGAAAGGACAGGTCATCCCGAGTTGATCAGGTGTCCAGACCCAAGGATCGACCAGGGCCGGATCATTAAGGGCACCATAACCGCCCAATTACCGTGTGGGAGTGGTATACTAAAAGCATTGTGTTCGGTTCGTACCTTTATTAACAACAAACACGAGAAGTGACGTTAATGGAATCTGGGTAATTCTACAGGAAACGAGAATTTTATGTCCCGAATGTTTATTTCTTAATTAAACACAACCATATTAGCAGCAGCCACGAAACCAACTCAAACAAATGATTATAATTAGTTTCTCTTTATTTTAAAACCAATTTCTCTATTACTTTATATGCTTTATAAAGATTTCTTGGCTCTGAAATAGTCCCGCTATGGTCAAAAGTCCATGTCCCAATTATGCTATTTAAAAGTATGATCTCTGTATTTTATATATTTTGATATATTGTTTTACCATTTTGGTGATTTTGTAAAATAAAAATGTATAACAAATAATCTCTATTACATTTAGATAAAAAAATGGTGTTCTTACATGAAAAAAATGCACAAACATTGTTGTCCCGTGATTTTCGGTCACCTCCGTGACGAAGCCGCAAATTTTCCTAAAAAAATCATTACCCGCGAAATTGCTTACCAAAACTTGCGTCATATATGACGTCATGATATTATGACACAAACAGGCTAGTTGCGTTCACCATTTTGATGTCGTTACAAGGCAAACGTGAGAAAGAAGGTAAGATTTTGTATGCGTATCTTTTTATGTGGTCACTACCGTGCATGCCATAAAATCTGTTTATTCTTTTATTTTAATAAAACACTTTTTGATAATAATTAATGCAAGTATATGTTGTTTATTTTGATTTAAATCTCGCCAGTAAACCAATATGTCGCCCTTTAGGAATGCCTGAAGCCTTAAATGTCACTACCGTGACAAGTCACTACCGGGACGGAGTAAATGTCCCGGTAGTGAAGCTTTCGTCACGGAGGGGACATTTTAGCCTATATTAGAGCTAGGACCACTATTTTTTACTATTTTAGGTCCATAATATTAAATGTTTACCTTTATAAATGATAATTATAAATGTAAACTGAATTAAAATAATGTATATATTATCTCACAGATTATTGATGATGCCAACTAGCCTTGGGTGTCGTTGTAGTTGGCGTCATCAAGTTTAAAAATATAACATTGGCCATGTTCAATATAATAAATTAAATAACATGCAAGAGACAACAGTGCACACATCTATAGCAAGTCCCAGAATTCTGGCTTTGAAAATTATCGAGCTCTGTCCAGTATTTTAAATGTTTCTCATTTTCAGATCACAGATAACAGCTGGTATTGAAGTTTGTTATAAATGTTAAAATTGCCCTCTTTAAAATTAAAGCAGCTTTGTTTGCTTTTACAGGGACAGTTCAAGAGCTGCGCCTGCAGTATGATGTGCTTGAAGAAAACAGAAACTTTAGAAAAAATATTCGCCCAACTATCAAATTACTATCCAACTGAAAATGAACAAGAAGGCTATGATAATGAAATGGAAAAATTAACAAATCAAATATTAATAGCAAGAGACACAATCAACATATTGAAAAAGAAGATTAATCAGCATGCCTTTAACAGGTGCTGAGCACAATCGATTATATAGACAAAGAATGAAAGATGACCCAGTTCGTTATGCGCAATATGTAGAAAAAGAAAGAAAAATATATGAAAAAAGAAAAGAAACCGGAGAAATAAAGCCAATACATAATCTTTCTGACAGAGCAACGTCAACAGAGAAGGCGATGGAGAGAACGGGAAAAGAAAGAAAGATCACGAAAGCAACAAGAAGAACAAATACTTGACTTAACACCACCAAATACACCATCTCCATTTCCGATAGTTTTGAGAAATAATGAAAGAGATAATGAACCTCGTAGAAAAGCTGGAAGAAAAAAGGTAAAACGAGAACGATCAAAGGCCTACAGGAAAACTGCTGATCTCGAAAATGAACTGAAAATACAGATACGTATAAATGAAAGACTTAGAAAAAGAGTGTATCGCATGACAAAGAGTAAACAAGAAGATGATATATAGGGTCCTATAGAAACCACAGCGTCCGAACGCAATGGCATCGTAGGTCCGCACTGTACTGCAAACAAGGACTTGAAATTTCAACTACAATGAAAGAGACAAAAAACAACAGAAAGGGTGGTGAAGACAGGGTTACCGACTTGGAACGGTCAGTAGGCAATAAGACCTACTGGTTAGCTTGAATCGATTGAAACACGCCAAGGAAAGCAATAAAGAGTATGCTGTTTGGACAGAAAGTACACAAGAGCACAAAGAAGATGTTGTTGTTTCACAATGTCTTAGTTGACGGTCTAAAAAAGAAATACAAAGAAATGAAAAGTGAAAAACAAAAGCAAATGTTTGCGAAACTGGTAATCAGCCAAACACTAAAGAAATATCGTGTCCAAAACCTGGCCAAAGAAACATTAGACATGAGTAACAGACGCACATGTTACAAAGACAAATCCTTCGTCTACACACGAAAATTACAGAGAAACATGCTGGTAAAGGTAATGAAAGACGCGGTGTATGAATTTCTCACCAGGGATGATAATAGTAGAGTAAAGGCAGGCAAAAAGGCGACTTGTACTAAAAGAAAAGAAAAACGTCAAGTACGTCTGCTCACGGACACAATGAAGAACCTTCATCTGAAGTTTTTATCAGAATATAATGGTCACCGAATGTCTTATGCTTTGTTCTGCAGACTTCGCCCATTTTATGTACGTTTCCCAAGGGCATCAGACAGACAAACATGCCTTTGTATAAGTCATGAAAATGTGAAGTTTAAAGCTGAGAAACTGAAAGAAGTGAATGTGCTAGGAAAAAGTGATCTTCTTGAAAATGCGAAGCAGATAGTGTGCGACATAAACAGGAAAGAATGCATGTATAGAACTTGCAAAGAGTGTATGGATTCAAAATTAAGGTTTGAGACAAACCACATTGATACTGGGCAAATGGTAGAGTACTGGGAATGGAAGACCCAACGTATGCCCCCAGGCCATGGTGGGAATAATGACAAACTGAAGACGATGACAGTCAAAACAAAAGATAAGGCAACAATTGAAGTTCTTATTTCAGAATTCGAATCAGAACTTTCTAAATGCTGTTCCCACATTTATAACATTCAGCACCAGCATAAATCCATCGCAGATCTCAAGAAGAAACTTTCAGAGGGCGACGTACTAGTACACGTGGATTTCTCGGAGAATTATTCTTGGAAGTATGAATCCGAAATCCAATCTGTGCACTTTGGTGCTTCACAAAGACAGGTTTCCCTCCATACTGGTGTGATATACACCAAAGAGCAAACAATACCATTCTGTTCACTGAGTGACTGTCTGAAGCATAATCCAGCAGGAATATGGGGTCATTTAAAGCCGGTTCTTACTTACATCAACGACTGCAATCCATCAGCACAACACCTATATACGTGTTGAGCGACGGTCCATCCACTCAATATAAGAATAAGGATAACTTCTTCCTTCTATCTACATATCCATATGAAATGCAGTTCACAGCTGTAAATTGGAGCTTTACCGAAGCGGGACATGGAAAAGGGGCCCCAGACGGTATCGGTGCCACTATGAAACGAGAAGCAGACAGACTAGTTTCTCATGGTCACGATATAACTAGCGCTGAGACAATGTATGAGAAGCTAAATACAAGCAAAATCGGCGTGAAGCTATTTCTGGTGAATGAAGACGATATCAGCCCTGTAGAAGACCGTATCAAGAAACAGAAACTGGCAACCATCCCGGGGACAATGAAAATTCACCAGGTAAAAATAAACCTAAATTTATGCAATGTAATTTGTTGTAATTAACAACTTTTACTACCACATATACCATTTATCACTACCACCACCACCACCTCTATTGCCCTTTCCGATAAGTGATTTTAACTACCACTGAATACTCTCTTTATTAACTGCGTAATATACCATATACTATCCAGAGGCAGTTAAAAGGTATATTACGCAGTTAATAAAGAGAGTATTTAGTGGTAGTTAAATCACTTATCAGAAAGGACAATACCTACCACTTTTTCCATGTATCAACTCTGTTCTCAACTAAGTAATTATATGAGTTAATAATAAAACACGTCTTGCATTGCAGATCTACTCTCATACTCCAAGAACGGCTTCCTTCCGCGATGTTAGTTGCTTTTGCCAGGCACCATCTTCATGCCAGTGCTTCGCACCTCAAAAGTTCCTATTCCAAGCGCCTTCACAAGAACCCGAAGTGATTCCGGAAGATGACACTGTTGAATTCAGTGGTACGAACAAAGTTTATAAATTATTCAATTGTCTACATTATTAACACATTACATGTGCTCGTATATATTGATGATTTTATACAAAACATATTGATCTTGAAACATATCTGGTTTTAACTCATTGTATTTTCAAATATAAAATTCGAGTTATTGTCATAGCATGTATTTCGTCGGCGTCGTTGTCGTAATAAAACGCTATCACCTTAACAAGTATACTACGTTAAGTAACATATTCTTGTTTACATGTCATTTTACGATTTCGTTTCAGGGATACTGCAAATTGACGACAGTCACGTGGGACAATACTGTGTTGTTACATACGACGGCCGTCCCTATCCCGGCATTATTCAAAATGTGAACACAAGTGAAGTCGAAGTGTCCGTTAAGCATTCAGTGGGGGACAATCGTTTTTTCTGGCATCTGCACAACGACGTTCTCTGGTATACGGGTGAACAGTTCGTAACACTTATTCCACCGCCTAAGCAGGTGACCCGCCACTTTGAACTAAACAAGAAAATGTGGCAAAAAATTAAAGACTATCTAAATATGTGACATGCTAAATACATATGTGAAAATGGGATACCATAGTTCAACGTGTTAAAGAATTTGAGCAATGTTAAAAATCAATGTGTACTTGTTGCCAACAGTTCTTTGCTTATTGGTTATTTGCTGTAATTATAGGAATCTCGGACAGTATCTATATGGATTAGCCTATCAGAAGTTTGATTTTTTTATTATAATAATGCTTTTTATCAAAAGTATCTAATGAACTATCCAAACTTACACCTTGAGTTGGGTTCAAAGTAATTCTATATTCATATAAAAATTTAGCATTTTAGTTGTTTTACAATAGACTCGTAGAGCTACTCGTATAAATTAATTGTTTTCTTTAAAAAAAAACATCATTGCAATCAAGAAGCCATTTAAAGTACTACTGCAATTCAAAAATTGTTGTTTCTGTGAACACGGAATGGAACGATGTTGTCTGTGAAAAAAGTGAGTCATATAGTAAAAGAACAACCTAAATGTAAAATTATATGTAAATGAAAATACAATTTCTGACAACTCAAAGTGCAAATTTGAATAGTTCAATACATTGTTTTGATAAAATAGCATTATATTTTCATATTTGACTTTTTTCTCCTATAACTTGATAGACAAATTCACATAGACCGTCTGTGGTCACTTGTCTGCATGTTTATCTAGAAATAGTATGGATGTAGTTCTTATATTTCAGTGGAAACATTGTACAAAAAGTTTTTTTGTTTCAAATGGGTTCACACACTGTTCTGGTTAATTGAAATAAACAACTCAAAACACAGGTGCAAGACTTTGTCACTACCGTGACTAATGTGTCACAGCCAAGACAATATTTCACCTCCGTGACACTATAGTTTTTTAAGTTTATCTTCCTTATAGTAATGCATTTACAAACATTTTATTTGTTGTATGTATTATATGCCTGTAAAGTTATTTAAAATGAAGCTAGAATGTTGAATTCAATATACACGTGATCATTAAGATTTAATTGCGGTCTTAAATGTACAGTGCTGTTTCATATTGCCACACTTAATTTTTTTTATGCAAGCAGCATTCCTGTAAAATGAAGGTAAATCGCAGCATCTGTATAGATTTCTGCAGTATTTGATCACACAGCAAAAGAAAAAGATAGTTATAAAATTTATTACACAGAAATTAACAGTTTTATGGACGTCACGGAGGTGACAGACGCCGAAAGACCCATTGTAAAAAATAACACAAATCAATATGATTGAGTGAATTCTGACTGTGCCAAGGGTTATTTTTGGCGTCAGTCTTGTTATATGTTCACAAAACACATAAAACAGAAATTGAGTAATGAAGTTTATTTCTCGAAAAACCGCCTGACTGAAATTCTCGTTTCCTGTAGAATTACCCATCTACGTCACGTACAACACAACGCGTTATACAAATGTTCACAACATTCTCCGGGCCTCGAACAGTTAATATAGTCTTTTAAATCACTGAAACAGTCACTGAATGTCTCTCACATCACTTGTGGATATAGTTTCACGGGTGGTCTTGATGTAAGTCCACTGGTAGTGCGGATCATGGCTGCACATGTCCGTCCATCATTCCCGGTGATAAGCTCTGTAACAACCACAATCTTAAAGTGTAGCCTCGGTGTTACATCATCGTGGACTTGGACGACGTCACCGACTTTGATCTGTAGTCTGATGGTGCTCTCGTACATTGTGTGAGGTACTCCCATCTCCAGCTCTCCCGGAAATGGCTGATCAAAGTCGCTTGGGCTCTGGCACGTTTCGTGACGTCTGAGCGGCCGTCCAGATCTGGAGTAGCAGCGTCCGGAACATCTCTGTATGGTATAATGGTGCTGGTGTAAGAGGTTCTGGATCACCTGCATCGGAAGTGACGTACGTTAGAGGTCGATCGTTCATGATTGCTTCGATTTCTGTCACGACTGTCTGTAATGTCTCGAAGCTGACGAAAGCTCGTCCTACTATCTTCTTGATTGTGGTCTTCGTTAAACCGACCAGACGTTCACACCAGCCACCAAACCACGAAGCTCGTTTCGGTATGAACTGCCACTGGATACCATGGTTACTATGTGCTTCTCGAATTATCGTTGACTGGAACAGTAGTCGAAGTTGGTATGAAGCAGCGTTGAACGTCGTTGTGTTGTCCGATATGACTTCCGGCTGGCAAATCGTCTGAACGCCAGCCGGAAGGATTCTTCGGACAGATCAGGTACAACATCAAGGTGAACTGCTCTGGTTGATGCACAAGTAAACAGGCAGATGATGTATACCTTCGTTTCACTTCCGGTTCTATTCGTATGTAGAGGACCCAAGTGAAGTCGACACCAGTGACGGTGAACGGTACAGCGTCCTCTACTGTTCTTTGGCAGGGATGATGGATCAGGAGCAGGATAAGTTCTGCCACTGGTTTTCCGGCAAATGACGCACTTCCGGAGCACAGACTGGACATACCGGCGTATAGTAGGAATCCAGTACTTCTGGCGTAGATGAGTGACGGTAGAACTCACTCCGGCATAAAGTTGAGTAACGTGGGCGTCGAGTTAAGGGATTAACGGAGGATGTGAAGGTAGGAGGTACGGAAATTCGCCAACTCATCAAGTGGTGCATTGCGAATTCTCCCGCCACAGCGAATGTCCCCAGGGTCATCAATAAACAACCTGAGCTGCTTGACAAGTGGTAAGCGTCTTCCGTTGGACTTCATGCTCTCGATCTCGTCATGGTATGTTCGGTTTGGCAGCTACGGAGCCATATCTTCTCTGCAACATGTAGTTCCTGTACGGTCAAAGGTTCGAGTCTTGATGATGTTCTGCCATTTTTGCAGTTGTATATGAATCTCAGTAAGTACGCAGTAACTCTGAGCAACTTCAGTACCGGCTGAACCTCTGGATGTGAAGTACGTTGTGAATTCCCGATATGAATGTCGGCTGTGTAGTAGTGGGTGGGACATACGGGTGGTGTTCTTGGCAATCTTCAGTCATCATTGTTAGCGTTGAGACATCGTTGTACTCTCAATATGGCCACTTGGAACTATCATTCAGCCAATCAGGTGCTCTCATCCAAAGATTGCTTTTCTTGAACTGTGATGAAGTGATTACACGTGCAAGTAGGTCAGCGGGATTTTCGACTGTAGGGCAGTATCTCCACTTTCGCTTCTCCGTCAAGTCATAGAGAATATCATGTGAGTGCCTGATCACATCCAGTTTATCAGATGAGGCTGAGAAACGAATGAAGTCCGAGGCTGTGCCGAGGGCTTAATATTTTTTTTTGTACCGAACCTGATAAACTGGATACGATCAGGCACTAACATGATATTCTATTTATCATGTTGATCGTTTAAAATCATTTAATTTACCTTTTTTCCATTTTCTTCCATTTTTTTGTTCAAAAATACGCCGACGTCATCAAAAGACGTGCTGATGTCATCAAAAGAGGTGCACCTGATGGGATATGAACGTAACTGCCGAGATAAGGTTTTATCTCAGGCAACCTGTTTCTCGGCAGAATTATGCAGATCGACATGATAAATGTATTTCTTTCACTCGGTTTGCAACAAACGTTTTCAATGGATTTGATGTGTGTAACCAATGGAGAACAATCTGGCTATCTGACCAAAGGTATACAGTTTTCACACTGATGGACTGTTGTACATGTCTGGTAAGTCAAGCACCCAGGACGGCGGCCATCAGTTCCAATCTGGGTAGTGTAAGTTCCTTCAGTGGAGCACGCGGGTCTTCGCCATAACTAATGCAGAGATGTTGTCCGCGTACAAGTAAGCTGTAGCGCCGTATGCCCGGACACTTGCGTCATCAAACGCGTGAAGAACTGGTTCGTCTGTTGCACAACACATGTCGTTTGGTGTCGATGAATATCGGAAGTAGTGTCTCTGTATTCTATATGAAGACGCGTCGTTCAAGTCTTCTGCAAGTTCGCGCCATCGTTGTTGAAAGTCCATCGGAAGTGGCATTTCTGTTGCCCAATGTCTTGCATAAGGATCTTTGCCTGAATTGTGACAGGGCTGAGGAGTCCCAGCGGATTATACAACCTTGATGTCTGTTGGAGAATTTCTCGTTTGGTGATGTCACCAGCTCTAGGTATAGGTCTTTGTTGTAGAAATAACTCGTCGGTTTCTGCATTCCATAGCAAACCAAGGACTTTAGTGATCTGGTCGACATCGAGGACATCTTCTTTAGCAGCTAGGGTACGTAGACGGTAACGCAGGTTGAACCCAGCAGACGACATCAGGTCACGTGTATCCCGGAAGTAAGCGAGAACGTCTGTT
The DNA here is from genome assembly GCA_037043455.1 of Cyrtodaria siliqua. Lineage (NCBI taxonomy): Eukaryota > Metazoa > Mollusca > Bivalvia > Adapedonta > Hiatellidae > Cyrtodaria > Cyrtodaria siliqua. The sequence goes on from JAWPHD010003789.1 coordinate 126,832, forward strand.
TCATCACTTAAACTAAATAGTCAATATCAACATACATGTCTCTCCTTCGGATTTCACTTACCCATTCTGCATCGTTGTCATCTAGGTGTTTCAGCAACGTGGCATTCAATATGAATGGGGAACATTCGCTCCAAATAAGACAACCTTGAACCGGTAAGTCATCAGTTCACTGAAATAAAGATTTCATAGGAACTTGCTGGCTTTCTTTACACTGATTGTTTTTGTTGCGACTTCCTCGCGCCGGCTTCTAGGAGGCGATGGCGGTGCTGTCGCTGGCGGCGGCGATGGCGGTGCTGTCGCTGGCGGCGGCGATGGCGGTGCTGTCGCTGGCGGCAGAGCATGAAGTCTTGATTGGTTGGGGACGTTGAACAACTTTTGCGACCCCGGTTGATATCACACAAAGGAAGAAGTTTAACTCTATCGGCAGCAGGGGTATTGACAACAATTGGGATCCACCCAGAGAAGGCGTCCGACATCGTCGAGGCTTTGTCTGCGGCTGCCCTGCAGATACCGGGCATGGTGCGACTCGGAGAAGTAGGGTTTGCGGGAGGAGTACAGTTGTCGGTGTTGGACATGATGTTGAAGCATTTGACATTGGCACATGTCCTTGTCCTGCACTTCCGTGGGGAGCAAGCAAGGTCTTCAACACCCTGAGAATTATCCTTGGAGGTAGGGTGCCACGAGAACTGAGGATCCATGCACACTGTTTTACGGGCAGCGCCGGGATGGTCGAGCAATGGTCCAGCTATTTCCCGAATGCCTACTTTTGGTTTCACCCTGCCAATTCGGATAAGCCCAACTATCAGACCCCGTTAATTTTCAAAGTTTATAGACGTACCATATAATAAAGGTTGTCATATTCCTAATCGCAGAACTGTTTGAAGTTGGTGTTTTACTTCTCCCGTAAATTTTCGTTGCGTTTCCAACAAAGTGTGGTCAAGGGTAACAACCTATGTGACGCGCAGCATGGATTAGAAAGCTTTTATTAAACCTTAAATATGCTGCAAACTCCCAGGCGTTTGTCAGTTTACTTCGATACAATACCATATTTCAAAGCCGGGTCCAGTTTACATTTTTGATGGAAATGCGCTTGTATCGAAGTAAACTAACAAACGGTTGGAGTTTACAGCGTATTTAAGGTTTAATAAAAGCCTTCTAATCCATGCGGTACGGTGGGCATTGTCAATAAATCTTAATAAAAATCCACTTACAGCTCCCGAATCGAGCTTCCGTGTATGTAAACGGATCCATATTGGCGCGTGCGCGTGACATAGGTTTCTACCCTTGGTGGTGTTGTGTAAGTCCATTAACGCTTTTTAAGATGGGAGAAAGCAGCCTGGAGGAGATCGGTCCAAGTATTCAACAACAGCCTGATAATGGATAGAAAACGCCATAAAACGTGTACGATCTTTGTTACGTTGCTGGAGAAAGGCGAGTTATTTTAGTTCTTGCGCTGGCTGTAGACCCCCCTCCCCCCCCCCCACTCCCCAGGGGGAATTTTGTAGGGTATGATATTCTGAAAGAACATACATTAAGCTACAAATGAGACGTGTGCCATCTGAGCGTTGGGGCTTTGAGTTTTGGGGGAAAACGTTGCGTTTTCAGACGAATATCGCTGAAATCTGGAATTCTTTTTAATTCATGGAATCTTTCTCGGAACGCATCTCTACATGTCCTACTATATAATTTATGGATCCGATACTTGGACATTATTCCTTTTGCCTTCTTGTTTGTCTGTTTGCGTGTTTGCTTCTGTGTTTTGTGGTTGACTGTCCTCCATGAATGCTACTTTCCCTGTCCGATCTTTTTATATTTATTTTAAATATTGAGATTTTGGGTAAAAATGTTAAAGAATTGAATAAAATCGCTGATTTCTGTAATACATTGGGGTATTTAACTAAAAATTAGAAATAAATGAATGAATGAATGGTGTTTTACGGCACGTCGACACATAAATAGGTCATATTGTGCGCAAAAACTGATGGATGAAGAAATGAAGGATTAATTCAAATTAATGTAAATATATAAAGATAAAACTATTTACAGGTAAGGGATGATATGGTAGTAATATAAACTATATATGTAAATCAACAAATGCCCGAAAACGGGTATATAAAGAAGTAAATATATACAAGAACATTTCATAATGATTTATATAGTCTGACTTCCTTCAGGAAATCTAAAACTAGACTAAAATCTATAGTATTAAATAACTCGGTCATAGTATTAACATTGTAGTACCTTTGACGCATAGGATCAAAGTCTACACATTCCAGCAATATGTGTTTGACCGTTAACGATGCAAAGCAGGGTATACATTCTGATAATTGCTCACCTTGTAATAAATATGAATGAGTATAACGTGTATGCCCTATCCTGCACCGGGCTAGGACACCTTCCTCTCGACGAATGGGTCAAGTAGAAGTACGCCATTCTCCGAGTAACGGTTTAATTGAATGGAGTTTATTATTAACTGACAAATCCAAGCGGCTTGCAAGAGTTACGAATATATGTGTTAATACAACTTTTAAAATCAGTATCAGGTAATTTGGTATTAGATATATGTAAACCTAACGCTGCTTTAGCAGCACTATCAGCTATATCATTACCACGTATTCCTACATGACTTGAAAGCCAGCAGAAAATAATATCATTATCAACTATAAGAGAATTGTACTTTTCTAAAAGCTGAAGCACAACTGGGTTATCATGTTTCATATTACCCAGTGCTTGAAGAGATGAAATGGAATCAGAAAAGATTACAAAATGGTCATCATCAGATTCCTGAATATAATTTAAGGCAAGTTCAATTGCCTTAAGTTCAGCTTAAAATATAGAGGCCTTGTCAGGCAAGCGGCTCTTTATGCTGTGTAATAGAGCCAAGCTGCTGCAGCTACTGTATCTCCGTCTTAGAATTATCTGAGTATATATGTTGAAAGTTACTGTATTTTGATTTAATTTCATTAAATTTGCTTTAAAAGACAGTAGGGTCTGTATTGGATTTGTTACTATTACAAAGATCGAAAATAATTGTTGGTGTTTCCAAAGTCCACGGTAGAATTTGTGGTACTTTGTACTTGGCAATCAAATTTAGGTCGATTTCAGTGTATCTTAATATTGATTTAATGCGAAGACCACTTGATTATGTATAGGATCGAGCATCTGCAAGTACGACTTGCGAGTCGATCCATATCTCGTACTATTGAGCCGTAGTCCAGCTTGGATCTGATAAGAGATCTGTAAAGTCGCAAGAGAACTGTTCGATCTGCTCCCCAATTAGTGTTTGCAACAACTTTAGTTAGTTAAGAGCTTTAAGGTATTTGGCCTTCAAGTATTTAAGGTGTGGTATAAACGTTAATTTACGGTCAAAAATAAGACCTAGGAATGTTGTCTAATCCACTACTAGTAAAGGTGAACAGCCCAGTGTTAGATGAGGGTGTTCGTGATGTTTGCGTAGTTGACAAGAGTGCATACAATTGGTTTTAGATTTAGAAAATTTAAAACCATTTTCATCAGACCAGGTCTGACGAAACTAGAATTGTATCTAATAAAATAGCAAAAATAAATATTGTAAACTTTTTAGGCAGGATAAGGTCCAGTGATTAAATAGAAAAAAGTTCCAAAACGCATGATGTTTGGAAATGTCTTAATTTTGGGGCGAAAAATGTGTATTTTTTATCAAAAATCGCCGGAATCTGGAATTATTTTTTAAAACATAAATTTATCAAATTGAAGCAATAGAATGTTGCACAGCATATATATTCAAGTTTTTCCTGGCATCATATACACTGGTCAAAATTGCTAACCGGTCATTTTATTATTTGGAATATTATATCAAATATTGTATATTTTGAGTTGATATTTCATACAAATAAATATGAGCAGCAAACAAAACGATCAATACATTTTGTAACTTCAAAATCGCACTTCCGGTCACGTGGCTTATTTTGGCGCGAAATCGCATATTATCCCGTGCTGCACGAGGTAAGATTTGAACATGTGTTTGTGTTCTCGGAATTGTTTATCGTTTCAATCCCAAACAAAAACTTACTAAACATTAAATAAAAAATGCGTCGGATGACAACGGAAGAGCGTGGACGGGCCGTCGGTATGATTATTGCTGGTACTTCGATTCGGCAGGTAAAGGACATTGCGTAATTTGTTCATTTTTATTAATTTATTTAATCGATTTTCAACGTTTTATTTTCTCTTTTCAAGTCCAGTATTGTGTATTATAATATTCCTCATCTTCTGGCAGGTTAGTTTATTCATAAGTTTACTTGTCTGTCCGTCCGTCCGTCCGTCACTTCGTTTGTTCGTTCGTACATGATTCTGTCTAGCCCTGTTCATTATTTCTGAAAAAGTCGCAATAATGAGTTGTTTTATATTTATAGGTAGCCAGAACAGTCAACAGACGTTTTTCAACAATTTACGACCTTTGGCTCAAGTGCAATCGCACCGGAAGTGTTGATGACCTTTACCGAAGGCCAAAAAGGACGTGTGACAACTACAAGATCGCTACATCCTTGTAACACACCTTCGTAATAGAAGAATAACAGCGACAGATATTGCCAGACGTTTAATAGGCGTCCATAATAGAAACGTGAGTGATCAAAGAGTACGAAATCGACTACGGATCATGGGATTGAGAGCGAGAAGACATTTTGTGGGATTAGTATTGACTGGAAGACACCGGCGAATTCGCTTCAGTGGGCCAGAAGGTATTTGAGGTTCACCAGAGCAGACTGGGCAAATGTCGCCTTTACAGATGAGTCCAGATTTAATCTTCAGAAGTCTGACGGCAGAGAGCGAATTTATCGACGACATGGGGAACGAATATTCGGATAATTGCGTCAACAAAAGATCTCATTTTGGAGGAGGGTCAGTGATGGTTTGGGGAGGTATTAGTTTGCACACTAAAACTGTTATGGTGGTTGTTCGAGGAACCTGAACGCAGATCAATACCAGCAACAAATACTTCGACCAACGCTTATTCCCCATATTCGCGCTAACCGTGGGATGACATTCATGCAAGACAATGCACCTTGCCATACTGCAAGAACTACCCGTCAGCTACTTCAGGGTAACAACATTCGAATAATGGAGTGGCCGCCATGTAGTCCGGATTTAAATCCAATCGAACATGTGTGGACGAAATCGACCGTCGTGTGCGACAGTTACCAAGGCAACAAAATATTGCTGACCTCACAAGGGACATTGTCAATGTTTGGAATAACATACCTCAGCGTTTTCTACATAACTACATAAATTCCATGCGACAACGCTGTTTAGCTGTTGTACACGCAAACGGCTGTCATACGCGATATTGATTTTTGTAAATTTTAAAATTACTGGTATCTATGAATTCGATACAATAAACTTCTTTGAAATTCATAAAATACTTTGCTTTACTGATGTGATTACTTATAGAACATTTTTCAATACATTTATTTCCAATTTCACATATATTTTATTTTTCTGAGACAAATAAATAAGAAAATAACAAGTGATCGGTTAGCAATTTTGACTAGTGTATAACACTCAAATATTGGCATTTTAGGTCAAAATATTGGGGAAAATGACAAAAATCACCGATTTCTGTAATCCATTGGGGTATTGGGTTAAAATATAGAAAAAAATATTTAATACAATAGAATAAAGACATATTGTAACACTTTGGATAGACAAGGTCCAATAATTAAGTAGAAAAATGTCCTGAACCATATGATGCTTAAAATATTGCCTTAATTTTCAAATGTGTATTTCCGTCAAAAATCGACGGAATCTGGAATTATTTTTCAAAATTAGTTTGAACATAAATTTATCAAATTGAAGCAATAGAATGTTGCACAGCATATATATTCAAGTTTTTCCTGGCATCATATATAACATATGTGCTCAAATATTGGCATTTTAGGGCAAAATGTTGGGAAATTACAAAAATCACCGATTTCTGGTAATCCATTAGGGTATTGGGTTAAAATATAGAAAAAAATATTTAATACAAAAGAATAAAGACATATTGTAACATTTTGGATAGACAAGGTTCAATACTTAAGTAGAAAACTGTCCTGAACCATATGATGCTTAAAATATTGCCTTAATTTTCAAATGTGTATTTCCGTCAAAAATCGACGGAATCTGGAATTATCTTTTGAAAATAGTTTGAACATAAACTTATCAAGTTGAAGCAATAAAATGTTGCACACTATACATATCCAAGTCATTTATTGTATCATATATAATATATATGCTCAAGTATTTATATTTTAGGGCAAAATGTTGAAAAAACATACTAAAATCGCTGATTTCTGTAATGCATCAAGGTATTGGGAAAAAATTAAAAGTGCATAGAAATAACGGGGAAAAAATATTATAACATTTCTGCAACCCAATGTGCAATAATAAACAAGAAGTGTAATTTAAACATACATGTTACAACAACATATCGCCAGATGAGAGAAAAAAGTGCCGACTTTCTATGGAACCTTCCTATTCTCACCTGGCGATATCGCCATTGACCCATCATATGTTTCCAAGGAGTGCATGGCACGCTGACATTTTATTTGCTTTTATAAGCAAACAAGCCTGCTCTAGCTGATACCTTATGGGAATTTGTTAAATAATGACATGACAGAACGCCCCGAACCTTTTGAACCTCCCGAACAAATACAACACATCATGTACTAGCTCTTGAGCTGGCTGTAGACCCCACTCTCCCCCATGGGGGATTTTGTAGGGAATGATTTTCTGAAAGAACATACAATAAGTTTAAAAATGAGACAGGTGTGCCATCAGTTCTGAGCGTTGGGCTTTAGTGAGTAACGTGCATGTAAACTAGGCTACCTTACATTACAATTAAAATTTTAATGTACATTAAAAATGTTGAATATAAATTAAATCAAAACCATGTAAAAAACATAATACATGTACTTTTATTAATATAAGTTGAGAAGCGCTTCAAACGTAATGAAACTGTATACTAGCCGAAATTTAGGTGTAACATAATAAAAAGAAATCAAACATGGCGTCCAAGATGGTCCCATTGTGTCACAAGATATGTAGGTCGGCCCAGCAGCCGTCGGCCGAGGGTCGCTCAACGCTATTTCTCTATAACCCTACTGTATATAGCTCTAGATGCCATGTTCGAGGCCCGAACTCAGGTAGCCCGCCCCATGATACGGTCTAGCGAACGAGTGCCACGCGTAGCGGGGACCTTTGCCGAGGCTGGCCATCGTTCCCGTTGAGTTACAAAACCTTTTGGTCGGCCCAGCGGCCGTAGGCTTTGGGTCGCTCAAGGCTATTTCTCTCTATATAACTATACTGTATATATCTCTAGGTGCCATGTTCGAGACCCGAACTCGGGAAGCCTTCCGCCTGATACGACCTAGGGATTGCGTGCCACGCGTAGCGAGGACCGTTGCCGACGGCTAACCACAGTTCCCGTTGGGTCACAAAATATGTGGGTCGGCCGAGCGGCTATCGGCCGAAGGACGTTCAATGCTATTTCCCTCTATATAACTGTATATAGCTCTATGTGCCATGTTCAAGACTCGAACTCGGGTAGCCCTCACCCTGATAAGGCCTAGGGACCGTGTACCACGCATAGCGGGGACTTTTGCCGACAGCTGGCCACCGGTCGCGTTGTGTCACAAAATATGTGGATCGGTCCAACGCTATTTCCCTCTATACATATATGACTACTGTATAAAGCTCTAGGTGAGTTACGAGGTTCGAGACCCGAACTCGGGTAGCCTCCCCCTTGATACAGCCTAGCGAGTCAATGCCACGCGTTGCCGGGACCTTTGCCGACATCTGCCCACTAGTCCCGTTGTGTCACCCAATCTGTAAGTGGGCCCAGCGGCCGTCGGCCGAAGGTCGTTCAACGCTATATCCTTCTTTATAACTGTATATACCGGTAACGTGATAAAGTCCAAGTCGCCAGTTGGTACACGTACATGTTCCAAAATGCTCTACACATAATGGACTTTCAGAAAAATAGGATGTACAAAATTCCCCCTGGGTGAGGGTTACTCCTACTAGCTTACAGTCTATTTTCTATTGTACCGGTATTATATATTTTTTCTAGATTTTAACTCTATACCCCCAATGGATTACAGAGTCCTTTTTCCCAACATATTTCAGCAGTTATGTTATATATGATGCAAGAAAAAACTTGAATATGTATGCTGTGCAACATTATATTATACTTCAATTTGATAAGTTTATGTTAAAACTATTTTCAAAAATAATTCCAGATTCCGTTGATTTTTGACAAAAATACACATTTTTCGCCTAAAAATTAAGGCATTTTTAACTTAATTATTGGACCTTTGTCTATCCAAAAATGTTACAAAGTGTCCTTATTCAATTGTATTAAATTTGTTTCTATATCTTAACCCAATAACCCAATGGATTACAGAAATCAGCGATTTTGTCATTATTTCCAACATTTTGCCCTAAAATGCCAATATTTGAGCACATATGTTGTATATTGTGTCAGGAAAAACTTGAATATGTATGTTGTGCAACATTCTTTTGCTTCATTTTGATAAGTTTATGTTTAAACAAATTTCAAAAAAGAATTCGAGATTCCGGTGATTTTTGACAAAAATTAAGGCATTTCACGGGGCAAAGAATAGGGCCACTGCAGATCCCTTTTGAGGGGTAGGCAGAGGGGTAGAATCCCCATAAACTCATGTTCATTTTGTCATTTTTTGTTCATGTTCATTAAATGTCTTCATCATGATCCCTGCATTGTTTCAGGTGCTATCTAGCTCGCATCAAAAGAGCAGTGGCAGAAATGGAGTTTCTACGATAGAATTTGCAGCAACTCTGCAGTTCAGGGTGAGAAGGCTCTAGGCCCATTTTCCATATTTTATCTCGATATACATGGAAGATGAGCCTGGCATGTTCATGCCTGTTAGGCGCCATATAACCTTTCCATGTGTTGGTGCGCCTTAAAACCCAATTCAATTCAATTCAATTCCAAACATCATGCGGGTTGGGACTTTTTTCTACTTAATCACTGGACCTTACCCTGCCCAAAAAGGTTACAATATTTATTTTTTTGTAATGTATTAAGATATATTTCTATTTTTTAGTTAAATATTCCCAATGTATTACAGAAATCAGCGATTTTATTCAATTTTTTAACATTTTTACCCAAAATCTCAATACTTACGTATCGGATCCATAAATTATATGGTGGGACGCGTAGAGATGCGTTCCGAGAAAGATTCCATCAATTCAAATTGGTTCTAATATATTCCATTTTTTTTCTAAAAAATAATTCCAGATTTCGGCGATTTTCGTCTAAAAACGCAGTGTTTTCCCCCAAAACTCACAAAAGCCTCAACGCTCAGATATAAAAAAAACACCTAATAAATAGTAAAACGGCACCCCATACTTCTGCAATCAATGTAGATCACCATGATTGACCTAGACAGTCAAAATATACACTCATACATCTTAATAAATATCATTCTATTTAGTTATCCAACAATATTCTTTTGATCTTTTCCTCATCTAAAGACGGATTTAATGTTGTAGTTAGTTGAATTAGAAATGTATGGGAATGTAGGCATACATTTAAGCAAACGTTATTATTGCGAGTTCACACAAACTCGGAAACGAATTATTAAAAAATCATATCATAAAGAAGATGAAGCGATTTGAGGTGTCGTCTGAAAATGATATGGGAGTAGATGTCCTCAGCGTCCAAATTAACAATATAGGTTAAATAAAAGTGCATCCCTTCAGGTAATCTTTAACCATATCCCACATCCAGAGACATTTATTTGTTTGGTGTCTTGTGATAAAACGTTGAGAAAGATTTACGTACTTTGTTATAACGAAAACCTTGCTGAAGAGTCCTTAACATCGTTACATGCCCTAGCAAAACGAATGAGCTGAGAGATATAAACCCCGTATGATATATCACGAGGTACGTCCCGATCCGATTGTGGATAGTTAACAATGTAAAAGTTCATATCATAGATATAATCATTTGAAATCGAGAGATGAAGATCGAAGAATGCTGCTATTATGATGAAGAATGATGGTATCCGAACTGTTAGCTTTATTCAACGTGAGCTCTGGTGGATAGGTATTAGTGACCATATGAGCAAAGAACGGATTACCGGTATCAATATTGAGTATGTCATCTAAATACCGAAATGTATCATTAAAAGCATCACTAATGTTTCCTTGGCTAGCAGGTGACAAACTCAACTAAAAATATTTTCCATAACAGTATAAAACAAATCTGCGACAAGTCCAGCACTGTTAGTGCCCACAGGAACACAAACAACCTGGTGGAAAACGGGTTTACTGTTTCTAATAAATATGTTATCCAAAAGAAAATATAACGCTCTACAAACATCAGTGCAAGACCACATGTTATAAATATACAACTAAGAGAATTAAGTAGCAGACAAGTGCTACATTTTCTGTTCGACTTTTATATCTACTTTTACTGAGTCTGTTCATGACATGTAATGTAAGAAGCAACAACTCTCACGCCACCTAGCACGGCTACAGCGGTATTCTACTACAACGCCACCTACATTGGTCTCGCTGATCTCAAAGGAACAGTAAAAATAACACTTCTGATGTCAAAGCCACAAAGCAAGTATTTAATGACTTGGCAGAAGCCATAGCCACAAGAGAAAAAAACAATTAAGGGTACAATTAGAAATTGGGATTGGGAGACAAAGATCAAACGTACCGTTCCCTAAGGACTTAGGTAGACGTGTAGAACTTAGGTCAACATTGCAATAAAAAGTTCCTTTGAGGTTGTTTCCCCATAGTTACCGTGAAAAGGTTTTAGATCTACGTCTTGTGTCGAATTACTAATGTCATGGTTAGTCATGAGTTTGCAAGATAATAGGGTATGATTAAACAATATTGTAAAAATATGTATCTTGAAATGCGTAGCCTGTCTCAACATACTCGGAGGACATAGCATATATTATATAGCTCGCTCATGGTAATTGTAACTTTTGAATGATATCTCCAATGTTACGACCGTAACAGTTCATATACATACTTCTAGATGTTACGACCGTTACAGTTCATATACATACTTCTAGATGTTACGACCGTTACAGTTCATATACATACTTCTAGATGTTACGACCGTAACAGTTCATATACATACTTCTAGATGTTACGACCGTTACAGTTCATATACATACTTCTAGATGTTACGACCGTTAATTACAGTTCATATACATACTTCTAGCAATGTTACGATCGTTAATTACAGTTCATATACATACTTCTAGCAATGTTACGACCGTTACAGTTCATATACATACTGCTAGCAATGTTACGACCGTTACAGTTCATATACATACTTCTAGCAATGTTACGACCGTTACAGTTCATATACATACTTCTAGCAATGTTACGACCGTTACAGTTCATATACATACTTCTAGCAATGTTACGACCGTTACAGTTCATATACATACTTCTTGCAATGTTACGACCGTTACAGTTCATATACATACTTCTAGTAATGTTACGACCGTTAATTACAGTTCATATACATACTTCTAGCAATGTTACGATCGTTACAGTTCATATACATACTTCTTGCAATGTTACGACCGTTACAGTTCATATACATACTTCTAGCAATGTTACGACCGTTAATTACAGTTCATATACATACTTCTAGCAATGTTACGATCGTTAATTACAGTTCATATACATACTTCTAGCAATGTTACGATCGTTACAGTTCATATACATACTTCTTGCAATGTTACGACCGTTACAGTTCATATACATACTTCTAGCAATGTTACGACCGTTAATTACAGTTCATATACATACTTCTAGCAATGTTACGATCGTTACAGTTCATATACATACTTCTTGCAATGTTACGACCGTTACAGTTCATATACATACTTCTAGCAATGTTACGACCGTTACAGTTCATATACATACTTCTAGCAATAGTTTACCATAATTATTAGATATTTTCACTGCATGAAATAAGGGATTTAATCAAAACTTAAATTTACTGAAATGTCATTAAATTGGAGATTAATTACACTTAAAGGTAGAATATAAGTTTGCAACTTGTATTTGGCATTTAAGTGCATTTAATCGCAATTAAAGGTAATGATACATCATGATACACATTTAATGATAGCTTAAATCTAGCGGTGGTATTTCATACTGAATATGGTGGATTTTAATTGCAATTAAATGTAACGATATTTTATATACAAAGCATTAATACTCCTAAGATATCAAACTTACAATTTAATGATATTTATTAATTTAAATTAAATGTAATGACACATCACATTGCACATATAATGAATACTTAAATGTAGTGACATCTCATATTGAATTTAATTGCAATTAAAGGCAACAATACATCATGTTGCACATTTAATGAATGCTTAAATGTGGTATGTTATACTGAATTGTATGGCATTTAATTGCAATTAAATATTAACGATATATTTCCTATACAGTGCGTAACGCCAATATATCAATCTTACAATTTAATTCAAACTAAATGTAATGACACATCATGTTGCACATTTAATGAATACTTAATTTTAGTGATATCTCGTATTGAATGTAATAGTATTTAATTGCTATTAAATAAACAGTATTATGACATTTTGCAAGTATTATATTATATAAATGTATAATTGGAAATAAAGCAGTGTAGGGTCTATGCTTCCGATATCAAGACATTCATTGGAAAGAAATCGCATTTTAATTCTGGACGATAGTGTTTTAGCACAATTATTTCAAATGATGATTAATATTTACACTTCAGTATAGGGTCCTACTGAACATTAGTGTAAAATAAAGAGAAAAATGAAATGCATTTTTAAATGTAATGACTAGTGGTTACAGACATAATCTAGAACTTGAAAAAGGAATATTAATGATATCAAGTGTTTCGGACCAACACATAATGTAACATATTGTGAAGTATGAACTGCAAATGATTACAGAATGAGCATACAGAAAAATATCAACTGAAAATCTTAAACACAATACATTATTTGTTATAAAGTGTATATACTTTACTAACCTTACTAAGGTTATGCAATTTCAATGTTGGTTATTTTTGTTCGAAATTAGTATTAAGTTATAATTGAGATTGCAGATCAAATATTTAAAGTCTGCACTATCATATGATTAAAACATATTGAATGAGAAATATGGTTTAATAATTGTAGGAATAACAGAGAAAAAGTATATTGTGTCGATACATATGCAGGCTATATAACATGGTTAGTTAATTACTAATTGATGCATTTGTTGAAGACCGCTTCGACTTATAGGCAATAAGGTGTTCACACCTTCGCTAAGACTGTTTGAGAGGCAGTTATAAACACAGAACAGAACATATATTTTATTTCGACTTAAGCATGTGCAGCTCATCATGACACAAAATCATGGTTTCAATGTATGCATGTAAACAAGTATAATAAATTTGACAGAAAAGGAATAATAGTTGAGTGAAGTGAGAGTGTTATTCTTGAATGTTACCATTTACACAACATAACATATTACAATGTCAAATATACGTGCGACCCTTTTGGTTATTTAATGCACCATCTCTTATTTTAAAGGCTTTCTTACAAAACATTGCTAGTTTTATCAGTAGTGATTTTTTATCTGTATTTAGAAGATTAGTGAACTTAAAACATATTTGGGTGGTTTGTAAAATATGCTGGAATGTGGGATTTTCTCAAATCATGATAATAAGGGCAGATAAGAATGAAATGATATTCATCTTCAATATCATTTAAAGTACATAGTGAGCATTTTGTTTCTTTCAGTATTTCTGCGTCAACCTGTTTTTATGGATAATGTACACAGTAGGTGGTGATGTCTGTATCCATGGACTATTTGAAGCTAATTACATAAGCATCTTGTCTCAGTCCTATATAAAATAGTTATACCATATACACACTGATCAACCGGCTGCAGAGAAGTCAGATGGTTGCAGAGAAGACAGATGGGCGAAATTATTAGAAGTTAATGGTGGGGTTAGTAGTTCTGCTTTCTGTTGCGTATTTTGCTAAAATGTTTGGAAAATTATTATGAAGATTTCAAAAGGAATGAAGAGGAAGCTTTCACTTTAAAAACCCGGTAATAAATCGACGTTAGTGCGTATAGCACCCTGTATAAATGTCCAAAGATTTGTAAAAACTATGAAATTTTCAGAATAAACACAAATAACGAACTGATATTCGCAACTGTAATTCAATTTAAAACGCTTGTTGGTATCCCTATGGGTACGAACTGTGCACCACTTGTCGCAGATTTGTTTTTATTTTGCTATGAAAGGGATTTCATGTTGAGTCTTTCACCAGATACCCAGGCAGATGTTATTGAAGCTTTTAATGACACCTCTCGGTATCTGGATGACATACTGATCATTGACAACCCTTTCTTTCCAACTATGGTTGATACTATTTATCCTAAAGAACTTCAGCTTAATAAAGCTAATATATCTGATAATAACGCTTCTTTTCTTGATTTAGATCTCTCGATTGAAAATGGTGAAATAATTAGCAAAATCTATGACAAGAGAGATGATTTTAATTTTGACATTGTTAATTACCCCCACTTGGATGGGGATGTTCCCCGAGCAACTTCTTATGGGGTGTATGTGTCTCAACTTATTCGTTTTTCAAGAGCTTGTACTCGAGGACTTTAATATTCGTAATCTTTGTATAACTCAAAAGCTACTCAATCAGGGTTCATCCTACAGACTCTTCTGCGACAAGGACTATCACAACCCGACTTCTATGGTGCTGTGATGTATAAACTTCGCAAGATTCTTGGTCATGATCACTTTTATACTATCTTTGTTAAAAAGTTTATCAAAAGAGGTTATGACCCTATCATTTTGCAATACTGCATGCTTGGTGGTGGACCCTTTTACAGTTCGCCACTATGCTTTCCTCTTTAATTGTACGATGACCGGACAGGCTGTGGACCCTATGATGACGCCTACCCAAAGCCCATTGGGACGGTGGCGTTTGATGTTTGTCTATGATCTTTCCTGTCGTGCTCTTAATGGTTTATTCTCTTGTTGCTCTGGCTTCTGCCAAGTCATTGAGTACCTTCATTGTGGCTTTCTAGGCTATTGTTTTTTTTTGTATTATATTTACACGAGCATATTTGTATTTTACTTATATTGCCTATTGATGCTGCCTTGTTGGTTAGATATTCATGGCGGGGATTTCTTTATTTACACTGTCCTGTTTTAATGGGATGACAGTAGGGTAAGTGTGAGGTTTGGTGCACCCTAGAACCGGTTTAATGAATGAATGAATGGTGTTTTACGGCACGTCGACACATAAATAGGTCATATTGTGTGCAAAAAAATATGAAAAATGAAGTATTTATTAAAAATTAATGTAAACATATAAAGATAAAACTATTAAAAAAATAAGGGATGATAAGGTGTAATATAAACTATGTATGTAAATCAATAAATGCCCGGCAACGGGTATATAAAGAATTAAATATATATAAGAACACATTACAATGATTTATATAGTCTGATCTCTTTCAGGAAATCTAAAACAAGACTAAAATCTACAGTATCAAATAACTCTTTCATAGTATTAACATTGTAGTACTTTTGACGCATAGGATCAAAGTCTACACATTCCAATAAGATGTGTTTGACCGTTAACGGTGCAAAGCAGGGTATACATTCCGGTAATTGCTCACCTTGTAATAAATATGAATGAGTATAACGTGTATGCCCTATCCTGCACCGGGCTAGGACAACTTCCTCTCGACGAATGTTTTTTTTAGAAGAACGCCATTCTCCGAGTAACGGTTTAATTGGATGGAGTTTATTGTTAACTGACAAATCCCAAGCGGCTTGCCAAGAGTTACGAATATATGTGTTAATACAACTTTTAAAATCAGTATAAGGTAATTTGGTATTAGTTATATGTAAATCTAATGCTGCCTTAGCAGCACTATCAGCTCTATCATTACCACGTATTCCTACATGGCTTGGAAGCCAGCAGAAAATAATAACATTATCAAATAAGAGAATTGTACTTTTCTAAAAGTTGAAGCACGACTGGGTTATCATGTTTCATATTACCCAGTGCTTGAAGAGATGAAAGGGAATCAGAAAAGATGACAAAATGGTCATCATCAGATTCCTGAATATAATTTAAGTTCAATTGCCTTAAGTTCAGCTGAAAAGATAGAGGCCTTGTCAGGCAGGCGGCTCTTTATGCTGTGTTTGTGAACAACAGCTGCTGCAGCTACCTTATCTCCATCTTTAGAGCCATCTGTGTAGATATGTTGAAAGTCACAGTATCCCGATTTAACTTCACTAAATCCGCCCTGAAAGACAGCAGGGTCTGTACTGGATTTGTTATTATTACAAAGATCAAAAATAATTGTTGGAGTTTCCAAAGTCCACGGTGGAATTTGTGGTACTTTGTACTTGGCAACCAAATTTAGGTCGATTTCAGTGTCTCTCAATTTTGGTTTAACACGAAGACCAAATGGTCGAATGGCCTTCGGTTTTCGATCAAAAAGAGGTTCACAACTAGGATTAAAAACATTATCGAAAGTTGGGTTTGAAGGGTTAGACTTCAATTTAATGGCGTATTGAAGAGCTAATTTGTCTCGTCTGTGAGACAGTGATGGTTCATTGGCTTCAACATATAGACTTTCGGCTGGTGATGTACGAAAGGCACCTAAGGCGAGTCGTAATCCTTGATTATGTATAGGGTCGAGCATCTGCAAGTACGACTTGCGAGTCGATCCATATACTATTGAGCCGTAGTCCAGCTTGGATCTGATAAGAGATCTGTAAAGTCGCAAGAGGACTTTTCGATCTGCTCCCCAATTAGTGTTTGCAACAACTTTAAGTAAGTTAAGAGCTTTAAGGCATTTGGCCTTCAAGTATTTAAGGTGTGGTATAAACGTTAATTTACGGTCGAAAATAAGACCAAGGAATTTTGTCTCATCCACTACTGGTATTGGTGACCCATCCAGTGTTAGATGAGGGTCTTCATGATGTTTACGAAGTTGACAAAAGTGCATACAATTAGTTTTAGATTTAGAAAATTTAAAACCATTTTCATCAGACCAGGTCTGAAGTTTATTGAGACATTGTTGTAATTGTCTCTCGATAGTATTCATGTTTTTTGCACGATAACATATAACAAAGTCGTCAACATATAGCGAACAATCCACACCTGGATTGATGCATTTTACTATACTGTTAATCTTTATATTAAAAAGTGTGACAGATAGTATGCTGCCCTGTGGAACACCCATCTCCTGTTCATGAATATCAGAGAGGGTTGAACCCATTCGGACACGAAACTGTCTATCATCTAAGAATTTCTCTATAAAAATGGGTAATCGGCCTCCAAGACCAATGTCATGTAGATCATTCATAACACCGTACTTCCAAGCATTATCATAAGCTTTCTCCAAGTCAAAAAATACAGCGACTAAATGTTCTTTGTTTATGAAAGCCTCCCCAATAAACGATTCAAATCGTATGAAATTGTCTGTTGTGCCCCGCCGGCGCCGGAATCCACTCCGACACCTTGTTATCAGTCCGCTGGACTCCAGGTACCAAACGAGTCTCTCATTAATCACTCGTTCCATGGTTTTACATATACAACTCGTTAAAGCGATTGGGCGATAATTTATTGGGTCCGTATGATCCTTTCCAGGTTTGGGGACTGGAATAACGATTGCTTCCCGCCAAGAATCGGGGAAGATTCCCGTCACCCAAACCTTATTAAATATATCAAGAAGGGCAGAGAGACAGGACCCAGGTAAATGTCCTAGCAACCGACAATGGATATCATCAGGACCAGCCGACGCACCATGAGCCCCCCCCCCCCCCCCCCCCCCCCCAAAATGGACTCTTCTTTGAGAGTGAATAGTTTATTGTATTTTTCCAAGTTTTTCGACTTGAAGTTCACCTTCTTCTGTTCTTTTTGTTTCTTATTTTTCAGAAAATTTGGTTGACAATTTTCAGAAGAAGAATTTTTTAAAAAAGTTTCTGCCAATGTGTTTGTAATATCTATGACAGATGTTATATCTCCATTATCTGTTTTAAGATGATTTACAGAACCAGAATTACCTTTACCACTTATTTTCCGGACCATGTCCCATGTCTTCCCAAGAGATGAGCGAGAATCCATCCTAGAGACGTAAGATCTCCAGGATTTCCTCTTGCTATCCTTAATAGTACGACGGGCTTTCGCACGAAAAACTCTAAAGTTATCTAAATTTGTTTGAGTTGGCCGCAAGTTAAAATTATTTAATGCAGCTTTACGATCGCTGACTGCCTTTTTGCAGTCATCGTCGTACCATGGTTTATGTGGGCGTTTAGGACCCGCCGAGGTTTTTGGAATAGTTTGATCAGCTATATCGTGAAGAGTTTTGGTAAAAATAGCAGTAGCGTCTTAGACATCCTCGAAAACGGAAGGCTTTAATTGTTCCTCGCAAAGAGATTGAAACGTAGTCCAATCAGCCTTGCGAAGTTTCCATCGTTGCGTTTTTTCGAGAAGTGGAGGGCCGATATTTTCAAGAAATATGGGGAAGTGGTCACTTCCACAGAGGTCGTCTCCAACACTCCACGAAAAAGCCATCAAAAGCGTTGGATCGCATATTGTTAAATCAATGGAAGAATGAGAGCCTGTAGCAGGATGTAAGTAAGTATGTGATTTATTATTAAAAAGACACAAATTGTTTTTGGCTAAGAAATCCTCAATTTTCTTGCCTTTATCGTTTATATCTTTACAACCCCAGATGTAGTTGTGTGCATTGAAATCGCCCAAGAGTATAAAAGGTGATGGCAATTGTGCAACTAGGTGATTTAGATCTTTAGGGTCTAGTGAAGAACTAGGTGGTAAATATAAGGAACATATTGTTATGACTCTGTGCATAGTAACACTGACCGCAATAGCTTGCAAATTTGTTTTCAACGCAACAGGTCTGTGAGGAATGTTTCGATTAATGATTATCGAAACTCCACCAGTCGCCTTGTCCCCGGTATCACAAATATGATTGTATAGTGAGTATTGTTTAAAAGATACCTTATCACTTGTCTTTAAGAATGTTTCTTGAAGACAAAAGGCAATAGGGTTGTGTTCATTTAAAATTAAGCTGATTTCGTCATAATTTGGTTTCAAACCTCGACAATTCCATTGAATGATCTTATTAGTTTTACCCATTATTGAGCGTTAAGGCGACTTTTAATTTTATTTTTATTTTTGGCCTTAGATTTAGGAGAGGTCTTAGGAGACTCAAGCAGCGACATCTCCACTGATGAATCCTCCTCCCTGGAAGAAGTCAGCTGAAGTGGCACCTCAACTAACTTTTCATGCGAGGATGGAAGTGGCAGTGCAGCTGCCGGCTCTGAAATGTCCATGAGCTGTTCGAATTTGTCATGCAGCTCAATAGGGCCGTTAGACACCTTTGGCTGCTCCTTGTGCTCCCTAGGTTGAGAAGCACTAGGCTTTCCAACTTCCTTAGTTGGAGCAGCACTAGGCCTTCCAACCGAGGAAGTATTAGGCCTCACGACTGGGGAACTACTAGACTTCACAGTCTTAGAAGAACCCCCTTTCCAATTCTGAGAAATTGGCATGCTCTTGACAAGACATTGCCAGAGCTTGCCAATTTTGTGTTTGATTTAAATGAAAAAGTTTGATTAGATGAAAAGTTTAATTTGGGTTTGTTAAGTTGTATTTGTTGACTTTTGTTTGGATTTCATACTGAGGAAGTATTCTTTGTATTTTGAATTTCTGACTGTGGTTCGTATTGCGTACCTGCATCCCTGCATTCTGTGTGTGTTGCTTTTGTTTTGAGAATAGATGCGTAAGAGGTCGGACTAGAAATTTTATATTTTTCTTCTATCAATTTCCGTGCTTCTGGAAAGGGAATGTTTTGTGTATATTTAACTGTTATGATTTCTTTTTCTTTTTTAAATTTTTCACATAATTTTGAATTTGCGTGATGTCCCAGACCGCAGTTGGTACATTTGAGGTCGTTAGGACAATCTGGTTCGTTATGCTTGAATGCAGACTCGCCACATTTACCACAACGTTCTTCTTTAGTACACCTGGAGTTGTGGTGCCCAAAGCCTTGGCAGTTGTAGCAACGTAACGGGTTTGGAATGTAGGCGTCAACATGCAATTGCAGATATGCCACCTTTATTGTTTTTGGTAAGACGGGTGTTGAAAATGTGAGGATGATAGTATTTGTACTGATAATTTTGTCATTCCTCTTTATGGTTATTCGACGAGCCGCAGTTACCAACTGTGGCGCAAGCTCGTGAATAATTTCGTCTTCAGGTACTCCGGAGAGATCCGGGCACCTGATGACGCCTTTGGAGATGTTCAAAGAGGAGTGAGGGTAGCATTTGACTTTTGTGTTTAAAATTTGTTTAATAGTGAGTAAATTATCCGAATGAGATTTTTTTTCTGTTTCAATAAGAAGAGTTTTGTTCTTTAATTTTTTTATTTGTTTAACATGTCCAGCAATGGAATGGACAGTTTTGTCTATGACAAAAGGTGACATATCTGCAACAGGCCTTTCCCCGTCTTCCGATTCGATAATAAGAAAACGAGGAAAGGACTGGTTAATCAATGGTTCCTTAGTATCAGATTCATGTTCTGTTTTTTTTCGTTTGTTAGTAGTTTGTGCGTTTTGTGATGCCATGATGTGGCGTTAAGAATTCATCTTCCACGCTTCTCACCCACCTCGGAGTCCAACAAGGGGACATTTGCTGTGGATATCCAACAGCAAAATGCCAAGAATACGTAGAAGGTATACTCATATAAAGCTAACGCATCAGACCCCCCATACCACCCAGCGGACATAACCCTTTAACTAAAAAGTCAAAGAGCCGCACTTATGTTCCGCTTAAAAAGTGGCACAAGTATAGCCATATAGAGTTTTGAAATACATGATTAGCCCGTGCGCCACCGCCATAAAAGACCCTATCTATATAATGTTTAAAGTAGAACAACGACACGGGTCGCCACCCACGGTCAACAGGTGGGTTACATTTCGGGGGGGGGGGGGGTGTTCTACCCCTCTGCTAAGTAACGAGCAGTCGGTTGATTCTTAACACCCCACCACCGACTGGGGGGGTAGAACCGGTTTAAACCCCCAGTGGCCTTTTTTGCCACTGACCGTTCCAAGGCGGTAACCCTGTTGTCAACCCTTTTGTGTTTGTGATGTCGCTTGCATTTTTTATTACTTTTGCCTTCTCGTTTATCTGTTTGCGTGTTTGTTTTTGTGTTTTGTGGTTACTGTCGTCCTTAAATGCTGCTTTCCCTGTCCGATATTTTTCATCTGTCTTTACCGTTACCATAAACTTCGTAAAACCTTTGCAAAATTTTATTATCGTAACCCTGATCTTCTTTCCAAATATAAAAGTAATTTAAGGACTCTTCTGCAACGAGGACTATCACAACCTGACTTCTATGGTGATGTGATTTATAAACTTCGTAAGATTCTTGGTCATGATCACTTTCATGCTATCTTTGTTAAACTTGTTAACAAGTTTGTCAAAAGAGGTAATGACCCTATCATTTTGCAACGTACTGCATGCTTGGTGGTGGACCCTTTTACAGTTCGCCACTATGCTTTCCTCTTTAATTGTACAATGACCGGACAGGCTGTGATGACGCCTACCTAAAGCCCATTGGGACGGTGGCGTTTGATGTTTGTCTATGATCTTTCTTGTCGTGCCCTTAATGGTTTATTCTCTTGTTGCTCTGGCTTCTGCCAAGTCATTGAGTACCTTCATTGTGGCTTTCTAGGCTATTGTTTTTTGTATTATATTTACACGAGCATATTTGTGTTTTACTTATATTGCCTATTGATGCTGCCTTGTTGGTTAGAGATTAGATCATGGCGGGGATTTCTTTATTTACACTGTCCTGTTTTAATGGGATGACAGTAGGGTAAGTGTGAGGTTTGGTGCACCCTAGAACCGGTTTAAACCCCCAGTGGCCTTTGTTGCCACTGACCGTTCCAAGGCAGTAGCCCTATTGTCAACCCTTTTGTGTTTGTGATGTCGTTTGCATTTTTTATTACTTTTGCCTTCTCGTTTGTCTGTTTGCGTGTTTGTTTTTGTGTTTTGTGGTTGACTGTCGACCTTGAATGCTGCTTTCCCTGTCCGATATGTTTGTCTTTCTTCTCTGCAACCATCTGACTTCGCTGCAGCCGGTTGATCAGTGTGATATACCGGATCAGACATCTATACAAGTTTCATGGGTTCAGCTGACTGAGAATGGTATGTGGACAATATCACACTAACACAAGTAGTTTGTGAACTACGGAATAAACTTATCTTTGAGACAATGTTATTTAGTATATGACAGAAAGGGGATCCCTTGGAATCTACTTAATAGTTTAATATCTATATATATATATTGACGCATAGGATGAAAGTCTACACATTCCAACAAGATGTGTTTGACCGTTAACGGTGCAAAGCAGGGTATTGCTCACCTTGTAGTACATATAAATGAGTATAACGTGTATGCCCTGTCCTGCACCGGGCTAGGACAACTTCTTGACGAATGGGTCTACTAGAGAACGCGATTCTCTGAGTAACGGTTTAACTAAATGGAGTTTATTGTTAACTGACAAATCCCAAAGGGCTTGCCAAGAGTTAGGAATATATGCGTTAATACAACTTTTTAAAATCAGTATAAGGTAATCTGGCATTAGATATATGTAAACTATCAGCCCTATCACTACCACGTATTCCTATATGGTTTGAAAGCCAGCAGAAAATAATAACATTATCAACTATAAGAGAATTGTACTGTTGTAAAAGTTAAAGCACAACTAGGTTATCATGTTTCATATTACCCAGGGCTTGAAGAGATAAAAGGGAATCAGAAAAGATTACAAACTGGTCATCATCAGATTCCGCCTGAAGTTCAGCTGAAAAGATAGAGCTAGGCATTGTCAGGCAGGCGGCTCTTTATGCTATTTTTCTGAACAACACATTAAAAACGGTATCGAAAGGTGAGTTTGAAGGGTTTGATTGTAATTTAATGGCATACTGAAGGGCTAATTTGTCACGTTTATGAGACAGTGATGGTTCACTAGCTTCAACATATAGACTTTCGGTTGGTGATGTACGAAAGGCACCTAAGGCGAGTCGTAATCCTTGATTATGTATAGAATCGAGCATCTGCAAGTATGACTTGCGAGTCGATCCATATACTATTGAGCCGTAGTCTAGCTTGGATCTGATAAGAGATCTATAAAGTTGTAAAAGTACTTTACGCTCCGCTCTCCAATTAGTGTTTGCGACAACTTTAAGTAAATTAAGAGCTTTAAGGCACTTGGCCTTCAAGTATTTAAGGTGTGATATAAACGTTAATTTACGGTCGAAAATAAGACCAAGGTATTTTGTCTCATCCACTACTGGTATTGGTGACCCATCCAGTGTTAGATGAGGTTGACAAAAATACATACAATTAGTTCTAGATTTATAAAATGTAAAACCACTTTCATCAGACCAAGTCTGAAGTTTATTGAGACATTGCTGAACTTGTCTCTCAATAGTGTTCATGTTTTTTTTTTAAATGGAACAAAGAAAGACAAAAATATCGGACAGGGAAAGCAGCATTCAAAGACGACAGTCAACCATAACACACAAAAAACTAACACGCAAACAAACAAACGAGAAGGCAAAAGTAATAAAAAATGCAAACGACATCACAAACACAAAAGGGTTGACAATAGGGCTATCGCCTTGAAACGGTCAGTGGCAACAAAGGCCACTGAATATGAATATGTGCAAAAGAGTATAAGATTGGACCTTTGGAAACGGCCGAACACGATACATACGAAATATTGCAGTCTCGGTTTGACTGACTGTTCATGAACGGTAATGAAATATGCTTGCTACCGCTCTAGCCCCGGGTTGAGCAGAACTCAATATTCATAAACTCAATAGTACATACTTTTAACCACCCCGAAGATGGCATGCATATGGCGATGGACATACCGACCTTTATACTTATTACGACCCCACCACCCCATGTCCAGCGGCGTATGGTCCCAGTATTTAACAAAATGCTATGCTTCGAAGGTCAAAATAAATTAATGGAATTTAGTTGGGAGCAGCGGTTATGAAGTCTGCGCATCACAAGTAACAGCCAAAGCAAGTATTATGTAAATGTAGCGTCTATGCTTAGGTGAATCTGACTTTGTGCGTGATTTGGGCTACAGTATTATATATATATATATATATAAATTTCATATAAAATTGAAGTTTAAATGAAATCCAGGGTTTCCTAAGTCAGCCAAAAGTCCATTACATTACTTATAAACTTGGATTTAAGTGAAATTTAAGCAGACATCTGTGTTTCCTACACTACATTTATCCGCAATAAATTTTCATTAAATTTCATGTCAAAGTGGATTTTAAGTGAAATTTAAGCAGACACCAGTGTTTCCTACACTACATTTATCCGCAATAAATTTTCATTAAATTTCATGTAAAAATGGGGTAGATCATGGCGTGTTTTTTTATTTACACTGTCCTGTTTTAATGGGATGCCAGTAGGGTAAGTGTAGGGTAAGTGTGAGGCCACTGACCGTTCCAAGGCGGTAGCCCTGTTGTCAACCTTTTTGTGTTTGTGATGTCGTTTGCATTTATTATTACTTTTGCCTTCTTGTTTGTCTGTTTGCGTGTTTGTTTCTGTGTTTTGTGGTTGACTGTCCTCCTTGAATGCTACTTTCTTTCCCTGTCCGATCATTGTTATTTTTCTTTAAGTGAAATTTAAGCAGACTGTTTCCTACATCACATTTATCCGCAATAAAATGTCATTAAATTGCATGTAAAAGTGGAGTTTAACTGAAATTTCAGCGGGCAACAGTGTTTTCTACATCACATTTTAAGCTCAACAAACTTCCATTAAATTTCATATTAAAGTGAAGTTCTTTAAATCAAACTATAACAAAATTTAGTATTTTGTGAAAAATTAAATGCCATTTAAAGTATGAATTAAATCAGAAATTTAAGGGGGAATAAAGTTGCTGATAGCTCATTATACTAGGAATTTAAGTGTAGTTTAATTGAGATTTAAGTTGTGATTTAATCCCTTTTTTCATGCAGTGTTTGGTGTGAGAAGTATTTTTACCTAAAAATTCATAAGGTAGCATCTGCCTGATTAGAACTAGAAGGCCACGGCCTGAATGTCGAGCCCTCGTTAAAATGGTAATAAAAGTCGAACCGGAAATGCAACATTCATGGACCATGTAAGTTAAACGACACAGCATATTATTTATCTCGTAGTATTGAGAAAAACGACTCGCGAATATCTTGTGTTACTTTGAACATGACAAAAAGTAGGAGGGTGGGATTAGATAATGTAACAGATCGTCTGGAGTAGACACATGGGCAAAAATCCTTTGATCTATACATGTATGTGCGACGTATTATTTTAGTACCATGAGTACTCAGGAAAACAGAAAGTTGTCTAACAAAATGATTTGTTAGAGAGTATAACCTAGCGGGGATATCTTTATTTACACTGTCCTGTTTATTGGGATGACAATAGGGTAAGAGTGATGTTCGGTGCAACATAGAACCTGGTTTAAACCTCCAGCGGCCCTTTGCCACTGACCGTTCCAATGCGGTAGCCCTATTGTCAACTCTTTTGTGTTTGTGATGTCTTATTTTGCTTTTTATTCATCTTAAAGTTGTTCTTTGTTTCTTTGTGTGTTTGTGATTGACTGTCGTCCTTGAATGTTACTTTTCCTGATCGATTTTTATACTATATATCTACTTCTGGAGACCGGCCAAATGTGACCATGTATGTAATGAGATATGTTTGTCTTATGTTAAAAGTTGATATAAAGGTCGAACGGGAAATGTAGCATTCAATGATCACCACAGTCAACCAAAGACACGCACATAAACAATAATCACAAAGATAAATAAAAGGCAATATATGACATCACAAACTTAAAAGAGTCGGCAATAGGGCTACCGCTTTGAAACGGTCAGTGGCAAAAACGCTGCTGGAGGTTTAACCAGGTTCTAGGGTATACCAAACCATACGCTCATACCCTATTCTCATCAAAATAAAACGGGATTAAAGATATTATACATGATGCACAGATGGGGTTGCCATTGGTTATGTTGGGTAACGAAGATCTGAAAGTTCACATGTAAGCGTTGAAAAGAAAAATAACTCTGTTAATGCATGATGGATTGTCCGTCTTAGTTTGTGTTGGAACGATCGACGTATGCTCTGTACTACGTGCGTATGATTCATGTTGGTTGACGTTGTGTTTGAAAGCTATGTTAAAGACTGTTATTTTTAAATTTGTATAATGAATGATTGGTTGTCTTTCTTAACCCTTTCGCCGCCAAATTTCAGATGTCGTCTGCTAAAATTTGAATTTGAACCGTCCGGTAATATTTTATATAAAAACTGTTTAGGAAAACATTCTTACTGAGTGGCGAACAATGTAAACCCTGATCATCCTGCACATAGTGTACATGTTGATCTAGGCCTACACTTGTCGTAAACTCAACGAAAAGGGTTAGTAGCTGTTCTCGCGGCGTGTCTGTCTTTTAGGAGGTCTGTGATAGTAGACTTGTCTCGGGTGAATGTCATCTACAACGAACGTGCTTTTATGAAACATGTTGGAGTATATAATTGTATTATTCTGATGATATAGGGTCGATACCGGACGACTTGGTGGACAAGGTCTCCTTGCTTCCAGATTTGCTCAAAGAATCAAGAGCCGACAATACGTACTCGAGTAACAAACGTGTCTTCATGAGATTGAGATGATGGGCTTTGAGTAATGACTAAAACGTAAGGGTACCTTGCATGTAAAGGCGGTTTATGTGTCATTATACACTAAACCAAATTGCTAATTACCTACCTAAGAATATGTCAATAATATTCTCATTGTTTTGTGTATTTTGAGCTTGATTAGAGATACGGTTAAACTGCAAAATAACGAGTGTAAATCGTCTGCTCTGATTGCATGAACATATTTTAAAACTTTTAAGTCAATGTGTTTTCTTAGAAAGAAGTTATAAATACTGATAAAGGTGATCCTTTGGGAGCAACAAACACAATTAAGAAAATAAAGCAGCAGACCGGTTTTATTGAGTCTTATACAACTGGGTATATAGGATTTTATTAAGTACTTCGAATTAGTGGAGCTTTCCATGTTCCTAATTCTAAAATATGCCAGTTAAAATCATTTTGACATCATGTTTTACTAGCATTACCACTACAAATGCGTTTGCAAAAGAAATTTTCGAAATATTTAATGTTAACGTTGAATTACAGTTACTTGAATTTCAAACAATATTCAATTTAAAGGGAGGTAATTTAAGATTATCCATATTTCATTTTTTTTATAGACTAAGAATCTGCGATAAATGGGTCAAATTTTTATGTTTTTTTCTATTATTTCATACCAATTTTAAGAATTTTATATCTTTAAGCGATCTTTGACTCATGTTATGTGTTTTATCAGCACAATTCATGTTTTCATATAAAGGGAGGGTAACCCTCAAAGATGTAACAAAAAAATAAATGTTTTACAAACTATGGGTCAAAACAAAATACTTTATATCACATATCTATTCTAAAATAATTATATTTAAAATAAGAAAATTAGTTAAGATACAAAAGTGAGTAATTAGGAATTTTGTTCAGTGTACTTAGCAGGTTGATAAACTGTTTCTTGAGAGATAAATGAGTCATATGTAATATTTACTGCAACATCTGTGCGTATTGACTTGTACACATGTGCGTTGTTTAACACCTATATATCAATCATCCAAGATTCTGACTCATCAGCAGTGTTACTTTATGGGCTGTGTTTGCACGATTAGTAATAAAGTAAGACATAAGTATCGTTTATTGAATAATTTTCCTTTGCATTTCATGGATTACTCAAACCAGTGAAATAAACTGTTCAATGAAATAATGTTTAATTGGAAGTTCAATTAGAGTCGTTTGTTAAGGTAAGATGCTGCAGTATGCCACAAATGGAAAAGGTATTCGGCGCAGTGAAATTGTGAATTATTATCAGTATGACAAAGTGAATTATTATCAGTTTATAGAGTTAATTATTATCAGATAATCTCCCAAAAATGTGTTACGCCCCATGTTGTTCCCTGGAAAGAAAATGGCACCTGCTGTGCGGTAAAATCCATTCAAAATCTTGTTCATTTTGTCATTTTTTGTTAGTCCATTAAATTGGGTTATAATTAATTTGGTATACATAAGTCGTGGTTGTAATAAGGCCATTATGTTTTGATAATTCGTTTCACGAACCCTCCTACGACAAAACGAAATAAGGTATTTTATTTTTCCATAGGGAATTTGATAGTTATTTTTCCCCCTCCTACAGCTATTCTCTAGCTGTCTTGATGGTTCTTAAAACAAACAATAAAACATAATGGCATAAATGTGATATACATTGGTCATGGTATGTAACTATTGCAATCCTGTGAGGGTGACAATGAATATTTGTCAACCTTCTAAGACTATTTATTTTATTATACTGAAAAATATTTTTGAAAAAGATATTTTGTTCTGCTAAATATTCCTTTGAAATAATCACTATTCTCAGCAACTAGAAAATATTGTTTGACCATCACGGCCACATTGTAAGTTATTTGATGTAGGATGGTGTTTATGCTAGCACGGTACTTAAAGGCATTTTCTGTAGTTTTCCATGCGCAGCATTTTGGGCGACTTCTCTTCTAAAACTATTGGATTGATTTTCCTAAAAATTTACAGGAATGTTGCTCTTGATGTCTAGTTGTATGTATTGTCTTTTTTTTTTTATTTCTTTTTTTTTTATTGTCTTTATTTATATAAATGTCTATTATTAGAAAATACATAAAATAGGGAAAATATAGCATTTTGTAAAAATTCAAAGAAAATTAAAAAATTTAAGCATAATGATAGTGTTCCAAAAACCAATAATTATTCTCAATATGCATGGTGACCTATAATTTTAATTGCATATATTGTCTAACTATATGTTCAAATAAGTGCCTAGGAAGTTTGAACAAATCATTTTATTAGGAACATAACAAAAAAGGAAAATATACCATTTCTATATAATTTCATACAAAACTTGGCCTTTTAGCATAGGGATAGGGTTTTAAAAAAA
Source organism: Cyrtodaria siliqua (assembly GCA_037043455.1). NCBI lineage: Eukaryota > Metazoa > Mollusca > Bivalvia > Adapedonta > Hiatellidae > Cyrtodaria > Cyrtodaria siliqua. The sequence continues at coordinate 156,031 of JAWPHD010003789.1, forward strand.
AAGGAAATTGTATCATTATAGGTTAATTTGTGCATAAATTGTGGTAATGGTCTCAACAGATTTTGTGGAAGATGAATCATGGCATCACAAAACGCACAAACTACTCACAAACGAAAATAAAAAAGAACATGAATCTGATACTGAGGAACCAGTGATTAACCAATCCTTTCCTCGTTTTCTCATTATCCAATCGGAAAACGGGGAAAAACCTATTACAGATATGTCACCTTTTGCGATCCAGAAAACTGTCCATTCCATTGCTGGACATGTAAAACAAATAAACAAATTAAAAAACAAACTCTCCTTATTGAAACAGGAAAACAATCTCACTCTGATAATTTACTAACAATTACACAAATGTTAAACACCAAAGTCAAATGCTACCCTCACACCTCTATGAACATCTCCGAAGGCGTCATCAGGTGCCCTTATCATCCCTTATTTTTTAATAATTTTATCTTTATATATTTACATTAATTTTTAATTAATTCTTCATTTTTCATCAATTTTTGCGCACAATATGACCTATTTATGTGTCGACGTGCCGTAAAACACCATTCCTTCATTCATCAGGTGCCCGGAACTCTCCGGAGTACCTGAAGAAGAAATTATAAACGAGCTTGCGCCACAGTTAGTAACTGCGGCTCGCCGAATAACCATAAAGAGGAATGATAAAATTATTAGTATAAAAATGCTATCGTCCTCACATTTGCAACGCCCGTCTTACCAAAAACAATAAAGGTGGCATATCTGCAATTACATGTTGACGCCTACATTCCAAACCCATTACGTTGCTACAATTGCCCAGCCTTTGGGCACCACAAGTCCAGGTGTACTAAAGAAGAACTTTGTGGTAAATGTGGCGAGTCTGCATTCAAGCAAAACGAACCAGATTGTCCTAACACTTTCAAATGTACCAACTGCGGTCTAGGACATCACGTTTATACCACACCTTAAATACTTGAAGGCCAAATGCCTTAAAGCTCTTAACTTACTTAAAGTTGTTGCAGACACTGGGGAGCAGATCGAAAAGTCCTCCTGCGACTTTACAGATCTCTTATCAGATCCAAGCTGGACTACGGCTCAATAGTATATGTATCGACTTGCAATAGTATATGCTCGATCCTATACATAATCAAGGATTACGACTCGCCTTGGGAGCCTTTCGTACATCACCAGCCGAAAGTCTATATGTTGAAGCTAATGAACCATCACTGTCTCATAGACGGGACAAATTAGCCCTTCAGTACACCATTAAATTACAATCTAAAATGAAATATAAAAAGATCGGACAGGGAAAGTAGCATTCAAGGAGGTCAGTCAACCACAAAACACAGAAACAAACATGCAAACAGACAAACAAGAAGGCAAAAGTAATAATAAAAGTAAACGACATCACAAACACAAAAGGGTTGACAATAGGGCTCTTCAAATCCAACTTTCGATACTGTTTTTAATCCTAATTATGAACCACTTTTTGATCGAAAACCGAAGGCCATTCGGCCATTTAATCTTCGTATTAATCCAAAATTAAGAGTCACGGAAATCGACCTAAATTTGATTGCCAAGTACAAAGTACCACAAATTCCACCGTGGACTTTGGAAACACCAACAATTATTTTTGATCTTTGTAATAATAATAAATCCATTACAGATTCCACTATCTTTCAAAGCAAATTTAATGAAAGATTGGTTTTCTCTTTAGCTGCAACTACTATGGTTGTTCAGTACGATTCTGGATACATCCTGAGATGTTTATTATTTTTTTGTATGTGTTTCTTTAGTTAGTTTCTCTGAATGTGGACTTTATTGTTAGAGAATTCCTATTGATGGGATGTAGTTTTGTTTACACTGTCTTGTCTATTTGGGTGCTGAAGACAGGATAATAGCGAGGATTGTGCGCATGTAAAATCGATTCTGCCTACTGACCGTTCCAAGTCGGTAAACCTGTGTTCACAGGTTCCAAAAGGATATAATCCTTTGGTTTTGCAGCGCACTGCATGTTTAGTGATTGACCCCTCTACAGTCAGTCATTACGCTTCACTTTTCACTTGTGCAATGACTGGACTACCTCTTGGGACTCTAGGATTGTACCTACTGAAACCCCAACTAAGGGAGGTGGGTGCATGAGCTTTCGTCCCTCGGGTTTTCTGGTCGTACCCTAGATTGGTTTTCTCTTTAGCTGCATCTACTATGGTTGTTCAGTACGATTCTGGATACATCCTGAGATGTTTATTATTGTGTATGTTTATTTTTAGTTAGTTTCTCTGGATGTGGACTTTATTGTTAGAGAATTCCTTTTGATGGGATGTAGTTTTGTTTACACTGTCTTGTCTATTTGGGCGCTGAAGACAGGATAATAGCGAGGATTGTGCGCATATAAAATCGATTCAAGCTAACGAGTAGGCCTTATTGCCTACTGACCGTTCCAAGTCGGTAACCCTGTCTTCACCACCCTTTCTGTTGTTTTTTTGTCTCTTTCATTGTAGTTTCTAGTCCTTGTTTGCAGTACAGTGCGGACCTACGATGTCATTGCGTTCGGACGCTGTGGTTTCTATAGGACCCTATATATTATTTCACCACCCTTTCTGTTGTTTTTTGTCTTCTTCATTGTATTTCAAGTCCTTGTTTGCAGTACAGTGCGGACCTACGATGCCATTGCGTTCGGACGCTGTGGTTTCTATAGGACCCTATATCTCATTTTTGTTAAGCTGAAGTTCTTTAGGATAAATATAATTATAAAAATATAGGTTTTACATACATATATACATATATAGTTTATATTGCTACAATATCAAGAAATATAAAAAGATCGGACAGGGAAAGTAGCATTCAAGGAGGTCAGTCAACCACAAAACACAGAAACAAACATGCAAAGGTAAAAGTAATAATAAAAGCAAACGACACCACAAACAAAAAAAGGTTGACAATAGGGCTACCGCCTGCCATATCGACCCTTATTTGTAGTTTATACGTTTACATTATTTTTAATTACTACTTCATTCTTTCATGATTCATCGTTTTTTGCGCACAATATGACCTATTTATGTGTCGACGTGCCATAAAACACCATTCATTCATTCATTCATTCATTCATTCAACAGATTTTGTAAAAAAAAGTATAGGTTTTACATTAAGATGAGCTTTAAATGTTATTATAATTAAATGCTTTTTACTTTAATATAATTTTAGCAAAATTTTGACCAATGAATAAATGATTAGACTTCAAAAATGTCTTATTTAGCTATTTCATGGACTTGTTCAAGTTTTTGGACAAACTGACATGATCGAGGCAGTACACATTATTTTTTGAAATGTTAACAAGTAAGGTGACCTACAATTATTTTGGCATTTTCTGTCTATATAATATATATAACAGACTTACTGTACAAAAAGTTTAAAGAAAATATCTTATGCAGAGGCTTACTTTACCAGAGTTGTTTTCTTAAGATGTTCTGCACTTTGTTCTGACAAATGCAAAGCACGGAAGTCAACGAAACTATTCGTTAACTGTAAGGGGAACGTTGGTTCTACAGGAAATTAATTCCATACAAAATATCAGTGTACGAAATGCACCAAAATCGTATAGTTTCGATACATTATTTAACTATAGCTGTTATTAGAAAAAGAAAATTATACTCTGTGATCTACTTTACTACGATATAAAATTCTTTACATGAAAATGTCAAAACTGAGCGTGGGTGGGTTCAGGCATGGTATACTAGTTTCGGCTTGCCCGTCTGTAGATACAATCTTGTCCGATCAGTAACTCCTCTCACACTTGAAACAAATCTCGGACTTCAGTGGTGGTCTATCTGCCTGTACAGTACGAGAGGAAGAGCCCGTGACCCAATGTCCGTTCTGTTACTCCTCTCCCCAGGAAGCATCACTTATGAAAATGCATGGATATACTGACTGTCTGTGGTGAGAGGACACCTATCGATTTTTAGGTCAGTATGTTGAGGTCAATGTCATCATGTTGTATTCAAGGAAAAACTTGGAAAATCTTTTCTGAAACCACTAGGCATAGAGCTTTCATGTAGCATAAGCTTATGATCGTCAACCAAGTGTGTTCAAATGTTTACCCTGTGGTCAAATTGGCCGTGCCCTAGGGTTCATGTTTTACAACGTATAGGAGGAACTATCTAATAACTACAATACTCTGAAACCACAAGGCACGGAGCTCTCATATATAAAATGCAGCATAAGCTTATGATCTTCAAGCTTATCATCTTCAAATGACGACCCTGGGGTCAAAATTTGACCCGCTTCAGGGTCAACTGTAGTACATAGACTTGAAAACAATCTTCTTCTCTGAAAACACAAGGCATGTAGCATAAGATTATGGTCAACTTACACGTTTGTTCATGTGACCCTGGTTCATTGTGGTGTGTCCCTTTTCAAGTTGGTTTATTTCTGATTCTTATTTAGCTGCTCCTACAGTTTCCATTTAATTGAAACCTGAAAATCTCATTATTTCTCATGATATACAGTACTCGCATGAAATGGACATTTATTATCGCTGTTTTCGCTTGTGTAGTTCACAAACATAGTATAAAGAGCCATTATGAATTCATTTGGGGTGAAAAGGTCAAGTTCACTGTTACTAAAAATAGAAAAACGGTTTCTGCTCAATAACTTTTGTTAGAATTGAGATATTGAGATGACACTTGCAGGGTAGGTACCTTATATGGAAAGGAAGCATGGGAAACGCATTTGGGGTCACTGGGTCAAGGTCACTGCTACTTAAACTAGAAAAGCGGTTTCCGCCCAATAACTTAAGTAAGAAATGAGATATTAGAATGAAACTTCCTATGTAGGTAGCATATATCAAAGAGAAGTTTGGGATTGCACTGGGGTCAAGGTCATGGTTACTAAAAATAGAAAAATGTTTTCCGCTCAATTACTTCTGTTGGGAATGAGATATTGGAACGAAACTTGCTGTGCACGTATTTCATATGGAAAGGAAGCTTGGGATCGCATTTGGGGTCACTGGGGTCAAATTCAAGGTCACTGTTACTAAAAATAGAAAAACGATTTCCGCTCAATTACTTAACTTAGGAATGAGATATCTCAACGAAACTTGCTGTGCATGTAGCTTATATTTGCCTTAATAACAAATCTTTTCTTTCTTTACCATCCTAATTTACATTCACATGTCATTCTATTTATTCTATATTGTACACTGTTTATATCATTTTAATACAAGAACTTCAACCACTTCAACCACTTCATTTATGTAATTTACTGTTTTTTTGTAGAAAAAAACTTTTGTTACTTCATTGGAAGTGTCGATTCTTATGGATGTACATTGGGTGGTCTGCCTCCACCAGAAAAAAAATCGACCTTCATATATAACCTGACATGACATGTGTTGAAAATGAGGTAAAAACACCATACAAACAATAATTTTTATCTTACCGGTAGTGTAATAGCATTTAAAATGAAAAACCTGGATTGGATTTTCCATGTTTCTTGTTTCTTAATACAGAGTTGGTGTCTCCGACGATGCAAAAGTGATCGATCTAGAAGCTGTTTGAGATTTGAATTGTACAGAAAAGAAGAATATAAGGTAAATATTTTTTGAGTTTATTACAAAAATGTTGTTGCACCCCCGCTTCACAGTGACGCCGTGGCTCATTTATCATAGAAATCACGTTGTCCGTAACGGTGCGTCGCATATCATAACACTTTTATTACTTGCAATTTTCTCAAACATTTTCCAATGGATCATTTAATCTTTACCAAACTTTGCCAGATTGTTGATAATGAAAGCTCATTCATATTCGAAAATCAGCTACCGGTATATCAGACTAGGAACATTAGTGTTACCAATTGTAGAGCACTAGCCCGAACTTTTATATAGTCGGGCTTATGAAAATTGTGATAGTCCGATATGGGCTTCATTGTTCATCCGATCTTTACCGAACTTTATCAGATTGTTAATGTCATTAAAAGCTCGAACAAGTTCGAAAACTAGCCATATCGGATCAGTAACAGCAGAGTTGTGGCCCTTGATTTAGTTAAAAATGCTATATTTTGCCTCGTTAAGACAATAGGGGCTTCATTGTTCATCCGATCTTTACCAAACTTTATCAGCTTGTTATTGTCATTGAAAGCTCAAAGACGTTTGAAAACCAGCCATATCGAACAAGTAACAGCTGAGTTATGGCCCTTGATTTAGTTAAAAATGCTATATTTTGCCTCGTTAAGACGATAGGGGCTTCATTGTTCATCCGATCATTACCAAACTTTATCAGATTGTTAATATTAATGAAAGCTCGAACAAGTTCAAAAACCAGCCATATCGGACAAGTAACAGCGGAGTTATGGCCCTTGATTTAGTTAAAAATGCTATATTTTGCCTCGTTAAGACGATAGGGGCTTCATTGTTCATCCGATCTTTACCAAACTTTATCAGATTGTTAATATCATAGAAAGCTCGAACAAGTTCGAAAACCAAACATATCGGACCAGTAACAGCATAGTTATGGCCCTTGATTTAGTTCAAAGCGCTGTATTTTACCTTCAATGTTCATCCGATCGTTACCAAACTTTTACTTTTTTTTTTTTTTAATTCTTTTTTTTAAATTTTATTATTTATTTTTTGTTAATTTTTCTCATTTAATTTTTTTTTTTAATTTTTTTTTTTTAATATATTTTTTTTTGTTTTAATTTTTAAAAAAAAAATTGAATTATTTTTTAGCTCTATGTTGGACCTGTCGGACCAGTAACAGAGGAGTTATGGCTCTTGATTTAGTTAAAAATGCTATATTTTGCCTCGTTAATACGGTAGGGCCTTCATTTTTCATCTGATCTTTACCAAACGTTATCAGAATGTTAATATCAATGAAAGCTCGAACAAGTTAAATAACCAGCCATATCGGACAAGTAACAGCGGAGTTATGGCCCTTGATTTAGATAAAAATGCTATATTTCGCCTCGTTAAGACGATAGGGGCTTCATTGTTTAGCGAACTTTAACAGATTCTTTAGTTATGGCCCTTGATTCAGTTCAAAAGCTGTTTTTTGCCCGAAACTTCCAAAAAAAGGTAAATTGCAGTCACTCGCTTCATTGATGTTATAAGAGCCATGTTAGCCAGTAGAGCGTCCACAGGCCCTCTTGGGCCTCTTGTTTTGATTGAATTTTGATTGAATAATTATGAGACTAGAGTTTTATTGACACGAAATATCTTTATTGATTTTGTGTGAAAAATCACAGGCGTGTTTATGACATTCAATAATTGTATGACATCATGGAACTGTTTCTTGGGGATGCCATTAATTATATGCATTTGACAGCTGACCTACATTAGCCTGAGGTGAACTAAATTAGTAGTAGGAAATATTATAGGATTACTAAGAGCCATAAAGACGCTAACAATTTAGAAGATGTTTTATTGGTTAGTTGTATAAAACTTAAACAAGCAAGGTTTTACGCAGGCGTAAAATAGCTGCCGAGAGACATCAAGTCACAGGTGTTAAAACAATATTGAAAACACAAAATATTGTTACGGAGACATAAACACGCCACAACCGTTTTTTCTTACATTCGCCTTACCTTCCTACCAAGCATTTTGAATCAATGTGGGCGACCTCTCTTCTTTCTGTTCAGATACCTTGACATGCCTTACATATTGATTACAATTCAAGCTTGTAACACGACGTGCTAGAAGTACACATTAGCACAGAAATGTCAGAAATACAGTTGTTCACATGTAAGGGATACATGTGCAGTAGCGTGTGCATTACAACACATATATACTGTTCACTGTTACCATGTGTAATTATAAGATTGCGTTATCAAAGCGAAAAATGTAAAAGAACTGTTGCTACATTACCATTAGCAATAATGAAAAACGTAATAATGAAACTTTAAAAAAAAAGAAAAAAGGAATCAGCAGGCTGATGAACCCTCCCTTCCGCGGCACTAACACGATGCCTTAGTCAACTGCGCTACTGAGGCCAGTGAATGTTTCATCGCTAATATACGTAAAATAATAATGACTACAATTTGCTACATTTCAGTAGACTGGTTTACGAAAATGTCATTTCAGCAAGTGAAACGGTAACCTTTCAACATTACAAAATATGTGTTTATACCATTCAAGTTTTTCAGACGAGTTCTCTAGGAATTCAAGTTGTAAAGCATGCTTATCGCCACTTACGTGAGTCACCGTCTGTTTACCATAGACAGATATAAAACTCATAATAAGTTGTTCTCAGGAGTAGAGGCTTATTTTATCAGACATGGTAATGCTGATAGCAGTTGAAGCTTATATAAGTAGTGAAAAATGCCATGTGACACTGGTTTCCTATACAAAAGTTTTACACAAATGTATAATATGATTGAATACAGATTAAATATTTAAGTAAAATTAATCAATTATATTTATTATTTAACAGTACTCAGGAAAATATTTTCACTATCCTATTTCGTGAGCATTGAAATTGTTATTGAAATGTGAGCATTGAATTATTGCTAAAAATAAATGTATTTATTCTGTGTCACATTCAATTGTCTTGTAGAAATCTGATTTAGAATATTTATTATATGCAGTCGCCTTCGTGTAGGCATAAGCTGCGCATCTGCTATTCCCGCACACACACATTTTTTATCACAAATCAACCACGCAATTGTTTTTTTTAATGATTTTGGTTTAGACAAACTGGTTAATAATGCTTAGAAGAAAAAAAAGAAGTAAAAAGGAAAAATATGTGATTTTCAAAAAATGGTACAAAATGAAAGTGTTAAGTTATAAGTTGAACATCTCTCGTATCTTCTGTTGCAGTTGAACTATTATTTAATTGATATAAGAAATATTTCTTAACATCTGAAAATGTTTAAATTCTTAAATTAATAATTGTGCCTGAAAGTATGAAACACCGTTTTAAAAATATGTTTTCAATCTTGGCAGTACCTAGTAGTATGTGTTACTAGTTTTGCCTTGTGCCAAGACAATATTCCGTTTGTCATATAAAATAAAAAATAAAATTTCAACCCCCGCCCCTATTTTAAAATAAATTTGGATGATAAACTAGCAATTAATTTATTATGATCTTAGATTTAAAAAAAAGAAATTAAGGTCGAGGGGGCGCTCTTATTAAGAGAAATACGGTAAATGAAAAAATATTGAATTTAATTTTTACAAGGGGACAATATTATGTTGGTCAGATGTATAATTATATTGTCTTATCTCAATAATCGTCTTCTTTATTGTGTGTATGAAGTGTCCTAGTCTCCAGATAACCCATTTAACAAGTAAATTAAGAGATAAATTAGAAGGAATAATCATGCATCCATTCATACAACATCATAAAAGATGCCTGACTACACTCCACTTATCAGTGGCTTGTTTATTTCTATAGCGGAGCAAATGGAAAAGCTGTTGCCAAGTTTGATATTGAAAATGCTGAATAGAGGTTGTTTGGTGAAGGCCATATATATGTGTGATAAGGCTAAAGCTTTGTCCTTAAAATGCAATTATCACGTCTTCTATAGATGATTTGTGTCCAGCCCATGTTCATATTTTTTTTTTCGGAGTTCATTTATTTGCATCTGTTCAAGCTATTGACTTGTTTTTTTTATGGTCATCCAGTGCATCATCTATGAATAGCGTTTAACTTTACTCAATTACCAGCCATGGCAAAGAAGGCTAAATTCTCCCATTTCTAGTCATGTGAGATAAGGTTTTCCCCATGGAAGATTATAAGAATCTTTCATGGGGTATCTGGTGAAAATAGGGAATTCCAACCGTCGTTATAAGTGTTTTCATTGGAACCGAGGTTCAGATTAAAACACCTATACCGAGGGTTGGAATTCCCTTTATGAACCGAATACCCACCACGATAGATTCTTTTTCTTGCATGTTGTGCGTTGACGCTACCAGCTACCAATGTTTTGCATGTCTTGCATACCGGATGTTGGTGCGCACGTGACTTTTATCTTTAGTCATAAAGATTACTTCCCATCCCCCATGTAAAACTTGGACTATGCTTCACAACGTGTCTCTTATATGCAAGAAAAAGAATCTATCATGGGTATGTGGTACAGATAGGGAATTTCAAACCTCAGTTACAAGTGCTTTAATCGGAACCGAGGCTCTGCAACACTTATACCTCGGGTTAAGAAAAACATACCTTGGGTTTCAATACCCTATCTTCACCAGATACCCATGAAAGATTCTTATAATCTTACAATCATGACATGTGACGCTTGCATGAAACGTCATGTCATGTTGGTGACGTTGCCTTATTCTAGCATAAAATCAAATACAGTCATTGAAGTTACTGCCTATACTAGACCTGTACAACTAATTACGGTAAGGGTTACAATAAGGAATACTGACTATAACAGAGGGGTTTTCTCAACAAGCAATACTCCTTGAATGCTCGATCAAGTGTTTGCTGCCAATGATATTTATTATTGACACAACATGACCTTGCAGAAAAAGTGGGTGGTCTGCCTAAAATCGACTGTCATATATAGCCAAAAAGGTGCTGAATATTGCTTTAAACACCATTCAACCAACTATCCAACCATCATTATTTTAGAATGTATTCAACTAGTTGACATACGTAATATGATAAGACGAGTTGCAGAGTAATGGATCATTTTTTGCCAACGAGCAGTTATTTGCCGTGCTTCATTTTCTATTCCTTACCTTTTGAATTCATAATACGTTGATCTACATATTAAAGTTTTTTAATTAATAGGTTATAGTTGTTTTATAAGTTTTCATTGTGTATTACTTGTATTGTTTATATTTCCTGAATATTCAGTAATGAAACTGTTACTATAATAAACATCTTGATAACAAATCAATTGAAATTTATTAGTAGGATATATTAAATATCAGAGTTAGTCAACATTGAGTTGCAAAGTATATCCATATATGGCTGTGAGATGGTCCTTCTTATGGAATAATGACTGGAGAGATTTGTACATTAACAGTGATTTAGTATTGTTCACATTTCAAAGGATACGCTTCATTTGCACCGCTTTCCATGTATCTACATAGTCTGCATTTAGACATCTGTCAGGATTGTTATGCATGCATTCGACACAAAAGCAGGACAACCACCTTGTTTTAATTATTTCCCTTCTCACACTAAGAATAGAGTGCAGCTTTTGTGTTCCCTGGACTGTCTTTGAATCCCTGTCTGGCCTTTGACTGACAATGTTGACTCTATCAATCCTTAATACAGTTCTTCGTGTATGGATGCAGGACCCATCTGGATGCTCTTCTCTAGGGTTTTGACTGTTTCATAAAAGTCTTCAGCCCTCTTGAATGGCTGCCTCTCTGTTTTTTACTGCTCTTGGGGCCTTTGATTTTAGGACACCTTCCTCACCGTCGCATCGGTTGAGAACCGTAGAAACATCTCTCCATTTTCACTTGGTGGTCATCGATACTACAGCTGACATCCATAAATGGGACCTTTGACTTGTATTATGCAGCACATCCGTCGCTTATCACATACACATGCTCAAACTGAATTTCCTTCGTGACTTTGAGATGTTGAATTACTTCTGTTGTATATTTGTGTACAGTGTGACTGTCATGCAATAAATCATTGCTGATGATGTCCACACACTTGTCTATGATGACATTGTCTTTCGGACATCTGTACAATGCGATGCATGGATGTATTGTCACAGAATCCTTCGCACAGTGAGCGTTTTGTATTTCATTCTGGGAAAAGCAAATGTAATTTTCAGCAAAGTCAATGGTTAACCAGGGCCGGCAATCTGTCGATTTTGCGTCATGTAACCAGACGCATTCCCCACTCCAAAAAGTATGTTTTCCCCCCCATTTCAGACTCAAAATTCCCCCCTGAAATTATTTTTTTTTAAAAAAATTATAAAAAAAACCTTCTGGTACATAAAATATTGAGTACAAACTGTATTTAATACAAATAAAACATGTAGACCATTTAAAACAATGATTATAATCAAAATTATGGCACAAAATAATTCCCCCTTTCCTGTAAAAGCATGCTAAAATTCCCCCACCCAAGGGTATGGGTCGCAGTCCCCCAAACAGATCGACGGCCCTGTTAACACAACGGCTTTTTCGGGGAATTTTTTACCGAACTCCGAGAATTGTTCCTGCTGCCACCGAGCTTCAAGCCGATGTACTGATAGGGATTCCAATTCAAAAATGAGTGTTGCAACTAACTCTGATGGAGAGCCAGACTTCACAACTTCCTGTCTTTTAGTTATTTCTTTTCCTGTCTTTGGGTTCACAGATTTTACGACATCCCTTGCACATTCCACTTGACAACAGACACTTCATCATTAGCAATTGATCCAAGTTTTTTTTTCAGTAAGTTTGTTACTTTCTGTCAATACAAGACAATTTATGATATCTTTCTTCCTTCTCCTTCTCACACATTGTTTCATCAACTGCTTCGTATATGTTGTTTATTTTCAGATCTAATCTTCCTCTTTGTTCTTCTAGCTTGTTTAATGATGTCAGTTTCAATTTTACGTTTTCACAGTACTCACAGAGGCACTGAAAAAGCTTTTGATGTATCTGAGTCAAAACATTTTTAGGGCGCAGTTTGCAAAATGCTGCAAGCGACATCTTTTGTGTTGGGTGTTCATCATTCCAATTTGACCATGCCCTTTTAAGTGACGTCTGAAGCACGTGCCTCTGTTGAAGGTCTTTTTTCACGCTTTTCTTGTCTGCAATTGTTTTGAAATTCCCCTTACATTCGAAATACTCGGTTACATTATGTTCGGTCATTAATGGGACAGAATCTTTTCTCCGTTTTCGTGGATTGTCATCTATACACCCTTCTGTGAAATACTTCCTCTTTATTCCTGTAGCTGAACAAAACATCTCGGTTATTTCCTTGTCTTTAATTTTTTGCGCAAAATGTTTGATAAATTATTTTTTTCGCTTCCTTTGTATATTTGTTCTACCTTTCATATCATCGTGGACTTTTTTAAGAGTAGTCATTATTGCATTCAGATTCTTTTTGGCTGATGGGGAACTTACTCCTTCCACCTCAAGTGCAGCCCTTCTGTTGGGTGTCACATTTGACATTAAGCCTTTTGCAATTTTTGATTATTGTTCGGGTGTTTTCGGAAGTGCAGATTTTGCTCTGTAAACAGCCTTTCTTATAGCACCGAGGCCCTGCAACACTTATTCCTCGGGTTAAGAAACACTTATACCTCGGGTTTCAATTCCCTATCTTCACCAGATACCCATGAAAGATTCTTATAATCTTACAATCATGACATGTGACTCTTGCATGAAACGTCATGATGTCATATTGTTGACGTTGCCCTATTCTACCATAAAATCAATAAGGAATACTGACTATGACAGAGGGGTTTTCTCAACAAGCAATACTCCTTCAATGCTCGATCAAGTGTTTGCTGCCAATGATATTTATTATTGACACTAAGAAAAAGTTAGTGAAGCACCAAAAATTTGCGAATCCATTCTTATATAGGCATTATTATTATTTTCCCAGTTGTTTATGTTATAACCAAACATTATATATAGTGCACGGAATGTTGGTTATGATAAATTATTATAGATAAGATACATATTCAAATCTTGTGATTAGTCCTATATTGGATGCGCGCGCAGTCAGCGCTGTGATGTTTGTTCAACTGAACTGAATTGAATTTTATAGTCGCACCAACAGCTAAGGTGATATGGTGACTTTCCAGCTTCCAATGTTTGTTCAAAATAATACGCTATTTTGTTCCGAAAGATTATGTTAGCAACAATTAATTAAGAATATAAAATATGTGCAGATCTGCATTGTCCGAGTACACTATTAATATAACAAAAATACGCGGCTCTCTGATTAAGTATTTATGACAACGTGACGTTCAGCGCGGATTTGATTGATGTCAACAGCGTGTTCCAAATATCGGACATTCGTGTTACCTAATAAAAGAACTCCCTGTTACACCTTTTAACCAGCATGCACCATATGTAATATTGCTGCAAAACTAATTATTATCAATTTATTTATATGCAAACCTCTCAACCGTACACATAATTATTAAATATGAAAGGCATGCAAAAAACACTAATGGAAAGTTGAGTGTTAAAAATCAAGGTCATATACATGTCTTATGAGAGCCATTCTTGTATTAAAGGGACAAACGGCAATTGTTTAGTTTTTGTCAAACATTAAAATTGAAGTCTTGATTAGTAATTCAGTATCATATTTCCTTAAAACCAGTTTGCATATAATTAAATAAGAAAATAAGTTTTCATTTCTTTTTCTTATTCTACCAAAGATTTAATTATTGAGGTCCTCCCAGGGGGATCCATGTTCCCTTGTTCCCTGAAAATATTACCCAATGTTCCCATGTCCACATTTTGCTTTGTTCCCCAAAAATATTTTCCCAATGTTCTCTTGTTCCCCAAAAATATGAACAATAACAAACAATGTTCCCTTGTTCCCCAAAAATAATGGCCATGTTCCAAGTTGTTCCCCAAAACCCCAAAAGACCCTCATTATTTTAGTGTTGCAATATTATCAACAGTTATCAATATGCAAAGACAAACTGCTATCTATTATTATTCTTTTAATGAAGGTTAATGATTGAGCAAATGCATGTTATGAAGAAAAACTAACGGGACGCCGCAAGGTGTTAATTTTAATGATTGAATAAAAATTAAGATTGCCGAGTGTCACTTTAAAAAGCATTACATTGCAAAAACAATATAAAAAACTTATTAGAAATTATATGAACATTGTTAATGTGTGGGTGGGTGGTAGGTCAGGGCAAATTTATTTTAATATATCAGTTGGCGGGGACAGATTGTACATTCACAAGATATCAATAAAACAGGTGTACTGGTAAGGTTAATGAATCTCAAACATTTTTAAATTTTATTCAATAACAAGAGGTCAATGACCTTGAAGCTCTACTGATAGGTTCTGATAGCTAGATCCGCATTCCTGTGAAGTTTCATGAAAATCTGTCAAGTAGTTTCAGAGGAGTAGCGGGCTTCAAGTTTTTACTATATAACTGTTTGTAAACAAACATGGCCGCTGCATCATCATGAGGCCATGTTTAATGTTGCATCAAAATAATTTTCAACAAGGACCAATATCATGTCATGCTGATCATTTTCAAAACAAGTCCCAAATCAATATCACTTATAGTTTTCACGAAGTAGTCGCTACAAACTTGTTTTTAAAAAATCTATTTTTAGCCATGGTGGCCATTTCCATCAGACCTGAAATTTTGCTAGGATCAGCTAGACATCGAGAGCAACATTTGCATTAAGTTTCATGAAAATCCTTCAAGTAGTCTCAGAGGAGTAGTCGTCACACGTTTTTCCTATATAACTCTATGTAAACAAAGATGGCCAAGTGCTGCCTGCCATGTTTGACATGGAATCAAAAAGAATCTTGGTTAGGACCAAGTACATGTCGCACCAGTAATTTTGGCACTTACGGATTTTGAGAAGTAGTCGCTACAAAGTCGCTTTTTTAAAATCCATTTTATCAGTGGCAGCCATCTTGAATTTCCTACCAACCTGAATTTTTGCTAGGATCATGCAACTATTCATCAAGAACAACATTCCTTTCAAGTTCCATGAAATTCCATAAGGTAGTTTCAGAGGAGTAGTCCCCAAAGTTTTTCCTGTATAACTCTATGTAAACTAAGATGGCCACTGGTGGCCATGTTTGACATCCAATCAAAATGAACTTCAGTTAAGACCAACTACATGTCGTGCCAGTCATTTTGGTAAAGGTTTCAAATCAATATCACTTACGGTTTTTGAGAAGTAGTCGCCAAAAAATCGCATTTTTTAAATCTATTTTTAGCTGTGGTGGCCATCTTGAATTTCCTACTGGCCTGAATTTTTGCTAGGATCAACTAGACATCAAGAACAACATTCCTGTGAAGTTTCATGAAAATGCATCAAGTAGTTTCAGAGTAGTAGTCGCCAAAGTTTTTCCTATATAACTCTATGTAAACGAAGATGGCCACTGGTGGCCATGTTTGACATCCAATCAAAAGAACTTTAGTTAAGACCAACTACATGTCGTGCCAGTCATTTTGGTAAAAGTTCCAAATCAATATCACTTACGGTTTTTCGAGAAGTAGTCGCCACAAAATTGCATTTTTAAAATCTATTTTTAGCGTGGCAGTCATCTTGAATTTCCGGCTTACCTGAATTTTTGTTTGCTAGGATCAACTAGACATCAAGAGCAACATTCCTTTGAAGTTTCATGAAAATGCATTAAGTAGTTTCAGAGGAGAAGTAGCCACAAGTTTTTCCTATATAACTTTATGTAAACAAAGATGGCTGCTGGCGGCCATGTTTGACATCCAATCTGAGAATTGCTGCCACCAAGCTTCAAGCAGATGTACTGATAGGGATTCCAATTCAAAAATGAGTGTGGCAACTAACTCTTGACGGAGGGCCAGACTTCACAACTTCTTGCCTTTTAGTTATTTCTTTTCCTGTCTTTGGGTTTACAGATTTTACGACATCCCATGCATTCCACTTGACAACAGACACTTCGTCATTAGCAAGTGGTCCAAGTTTTTCTTTCAGTAAGTTTGTTCCACACTGATCACACTTTCTGTCAATGCAAGACAATTTATGATATCTTTCTTCATTCTCCTTCTCACACATTGTTTCATCAACTGCTTTGTATAATAATGTTGTTTGTTTTCAGATCTAATCTTCCTGTTTGTTCTACTAGTTTGTTTAATGATGTCAGTTTCAATTTTACGTTTTCACAGTACTCGCAGAGGCACTGAAAAAGCTTTTGATGTTTCTGAGTCAAAACATTTTTAGGGCGCAGTTTGCAAAATGCTGCAAGTGACATTTTTTGTGTCCGGTGTTCATCATTGCAGTTTGACCATGCCCTTTTAAATGACATCAGAAGCACATGCCTCTGTTGAAGGTCTTTTTTCACGCTTTTCTTGTCTGGAATTGTTGTGGCATTCACCTCACATTCGAAATACTCTATTACATTATGTTCGGTCATTAATGGGACAGAATCTTTTCTCCGTTTTCGTGGATTGTCATCTATATATCTGTGAAATACTTCCTCTTTATTCCTGTAGCTAAACAAAACATCTCGGTCATTTCCTTGTCTTTAATTTCATTATTGCATTCAGATTCTTTTTGGCTGATGGGGAACTTACTCCTTCCGCCTCAAGTGCAGCCTTTCTGTTGGATGTTACATTTGACATTAAGCCTTTTACAATGTTTGATTATTGTTCGGGTAATTTTCGGAAGTGCAGATTTTGCTCTGTAAACAGCCTTTCTTATAGCATCCGTCGTCATTGGTTTGCCTGTTGATGATGTTGGCGCTTCATTTACTTTAACTCTATCAAGTTTATTACAACCTTCGCTCTGGGTGCTGTTTTTTTTCCCAATATCCTCAACATAAAATGCATTATACTTAATCAATATCCTCAACATAAAACATTATACTTAATCAATATCCTCAACATAAAACATTATACTTAATCAATATCCTCAACATAAAACATTATACTTAATATCCTCAACATAAAATACATTATAAACAGTCTATTAAATCATTTTAGAATTATTTTATCATTAGAATTTTGTGTTTCTAGGTTTCAAGAACCTCACTACTCAATGTCCATTAAAACCTCAGTGTGCTCTGAGAATACAATGAGCTTTCAATTAACTGGTTTCATTGGTCCAATTTTTATCAGTGAACCAATCAGAATTCTTCATTCATAATTTCCTTTGGTTGCTTCTATCATGACATCACTTTCTGGTATTATGACATCACACCCTGGATAACTATGACATCACGTCATGCTATTATGACATCACATCATGCTATTATGATGCAGCTCAATGTGTTCTCACTTTAATTGCTGTGAGCAACAGATTAAGAATATTTGTATCACTCATTGAGGAATGAGTTTCCTGAAATTAAGAATCACAGAATTCTAAAGATAAAATAATTCTAAAATGATTTAATAGACTGTTTATACTTGATCCATATCCTCAACATAAAACACATTATGCTTAATCAATATCCCCAACATAAAAAACATTATACTTAATCAATATCCTCAACATAAAACACATTATACTTAATCAATATCCTCAACATAAAACATTACACTTAATATCCTCAACATAAAAACATTATATTTAATCAATATCCTCAATATAAAAAACATTATACGTAATCAATATCCTCAACATAAAAACATTATATTTAATCAATATCCTCAATATAAAAAACATTATACTTAATCAGTATCCTCAATATAAAACACATTATACTTAATCAATATCCTCAACATAAAACATTATACTTAATATCCTCAACATAAAACACATTATACTTAATCAATATCCTCAACATAAAACACATTATACTTGATCAATATCCTCAACATAAAAACATTATACTTAATCAATATCCTCAACATAAAACCATTATACTTAATCAGTATCCTCAATATAAAACACATTATACTTAATCAATATCCTCAACATAAAAACATTATACTTAATCAATATCCTCAACATAAAAAACATTATACGTAATCAATATCCTCAACATAAAACCATTATACTTAATCAGTATCCTCAATATAAAACCATTATACTTAATCAGTATCCTCAATATAAAACACATTATACTTAATCAATATCCTCAACATAAAACCATTATACTTAATCAGTATCCTCAATATAAAACACATTATACTTAATCAATATCCTCAACATAAAACCATTATACTTAATCAGTATCCTCAATATAAAACACATTATACTTAATCAATATCCTCAACATAAAACCATTATACTTAATCAGTATCCTCAATATAAAACACATTATACTTAATCAATATCCTCAACATAAAAACATTATACTTAATCAATATCCTCAACATAAAAAACATTATACGTAATCAATATCCTCAACATAAAACCATTATACTTAATCAGTATCCTCAATATAAAACACATTATACTTAATCAATATCCTCAACATAAAAACATTATACTTAATCAATATCCTCAACATAAAACACATTATACTTGATCAATATTCTCAACATAAAAAACATTATACTTAATCAGTATCCTCAATATAAAACACATTATACTTAATCAGTATCCTCAACATAAAAACATTATACTTAATCAGTATCCTCAATATAAAACACATTATACTTAATCAATATCCTCAACATAAAACACATTATACTTAATCAGTATCCTCAACATAAAACACATTATACTTAATCAGTATTCTCAACATAAAACACATTATACTTAATCAATATCCTCAACATAAAACATTATACTTGATCAATATTCTCAACATAAAACATTATACTTAATCAGTATCCTCAACATAAAACATTATACTTAATCAGTATCCTCAACATAAAACATTATACTTAATCAGTATCCTCAACATAAAACACATTATACTTAATCAGTATCCTC
Source organism: Cyrtodaria siliqua (assembly GCA_037043455.1). NCBI lineage: Eukaryota > Metazoa > Mollusca > Bivalvia > Adapedonta > Hiatellidae > Cyrtodaria > Cyrtodaria siliqua. The sequence goes on from JAWPHD010003789.1 coordinate 175,487, forward strand.
AACATAAAACACATTATACTTAATCCATATCCTCAATATAAAACACATTCTACTTAATCAATATCCTCAACATAAAACACATTATACTTGATCAATATTCTCAACATAAAAAACATTATACTTAATCAGTATCCTCAACATAAAACATTATACTTAATCAGTATCCTCAACATAAAACACATTATACTTAATCAGTATCCTCAATATAAAACACATTATACTTAATCAATATCCTCAACATAAAACACATTATACTTGATCAATATTCTCAACATAAAAAACATTATACTTAATATCCTCAACATAAAACACATTATACTTGATCAATATCCTCAACATAAAACACATTATACTTAATCAATATTCTCAACATAAAAAACATTATACTTAATCAATATCCTCAACATAAAACATTATATTTAATCAATATCCTCAACATAAAAAACATTATATTTAATCAATATCCTCAACATAAAAAACATTATACTTAATCAATATCCTCAACATAAAACATTATACTTAATCAATATCCTCAACATAAAAAACATTATACTTAATCAATATCCTCAACAAAAAACATTATACTTGATCAATATTCTCAACATAAAAAAACATTATACTTAATATCCTCAACATAAAACACATTATACTTGATCAATATCCTCAACATAAAACACATTATACTTAATCAATATTCTCAACATAAAAAACATTATACTTAATCAATATCCTCAACATAAAACATTATATTTAATCAATATCCTCAACATAAAAAACATTATACTTAATCAATATCCTCAACATAAAACATTATACTTAATCAATATTCTCAACATAAAACACATTATACTTAATCAATATTCTCAACATAAAACACATTATACTTAATCAATATCCTCAACATAAAACATTATACTTAATATCCTCAACATAAAACACATTATACTTGATCAATATCCTCAACATAAAACACATTATACTTAATCAGTATCCTCAACATAAAAAACATTATACTTAATCAATATCCTCAACATAAAACATTATACTTAATCAATATCCTCAACATAAAACACATTATACTTAATCAATATTCTCAACAAAAAACATTATACTTGATCAATATCCTCAACATTTTTTTTTTATACTTAATCAATATCCTCAACATAAAACACATTATACTTAATCAATATTCTCAACAAAAAACACATTATACTTAATCAATATCCTCAACATAAAACACATTATACTTAATCAATATTCTCAACATAAAACACAATATACTTAATCAATATCCTCAACAAAAAACATTATACTTGATCAATATCCTCAACATAAAAAACATTATACTTGATCAATATCCTCAACATAAAACACATTATACTTAATCAATATTCTCAACATAAAAAACATTATACTTAATCAATATCCTCAACATAAGACATTATATTTAATCAATATCCTCAACATAAAAAACATTATACTTAATCAATATTCTCAACATAAAACATTATACTTAATCAATATTCTCAACATAAAACACATTATACTTAATCAATATTCTCAACATAAAACATTATACTTGATCAATATCCTCAACATAAAACATTATACTTAATCAATATCCTCAACATAAAACATTATACTTGATCAATATCCTCAACATAAAACATTATACTTAATCAATATCCTCAACATAAAACACATTATACTTAATCAATATCCTCAACATAAACCATTATACTAAATATCCTCAACATAAAACACATTATACTTGATCAATATCCTCAACATAAAACAAATTATACTTAATCAATATACTCAACATAAAACATTATACTTGATATCCTCAACATAAAACACATTATACTTGATCAATTTCCTCAACATAAAACACATTATACTTAATCAATATCCTCAACATAAAACATTATACTTAATCAATATCCTCAACATAAAACATTATACTTAATATCCTCTACATAAAACACATTATACTTCATCAATATCTTCAACATAAAACACATTATACTTAATCAGTATCCTCAACATAAAAAACATTATACTTAATCAATATCCTCAATATAAAACATTATACTTTTTAAAACATTATACTTAATCAATATCCTCAACATAAAACATTATACTTAATCAGTATTCTCAACATAAAACACATTATACTTAATCAATATCCTCAACATAAAACACATTATACTTAATCAATATCCTCAACATAAAAAACATTATACTTAATATCCTCAACATAAAACACATTATACTTAATCAATATCCTCAACATAAAACATTATACTTGATATCCTCAACATAAAACACATTATACTTGATCAATATCCTCAACATAAAACACATTATACTTAATCAGTATCCTCAACATAAAAAACATTATACTTAATCAATATCCTCAACATAAAACATTATACTTAATCAATATCCTCAACATAAAACATTATACTTAATCAATATCCTCAACATAAAACATTATATTTAATCAATATCCTCAACATAAAAAACATTATACTTAATCAATATCCTCAACATAAAACATTATACTTAATCAATATCCTCAACATAAAAAACATTATACTTAATCAATATCCTCAACATAAAACATTATATTTAATCAATATCCTCAACATAAAAAACATTATACTTAATCAATATCCTCAACATAAAACATTATACTTAATCAATATTCTCAACATAAAACACATTATACTTAATCAATATCCTCAACATAAAACATTATACTTAATCAATATTCTCAACATAAAACACATTATACTTAATCAATATCCTCAACATAAAACATTATACTTAATCAATATCCTCAACATAAAACATTATACTTAATCAATATCCTCAACATAAAAAACATTATACTTAATCAATATCCTCAACATAAAAAACATTATACTTAATCAATATCCTCAACATAAAACATTATACTTAATCAATATCCTCAACATAAAACATTATACTTAATCAATATCCTCAACATAAAACATTATACTTAATCAATATCCTCAACATAAAACATTATATTTAATCAATATCCTCAACATAAAAAACATTATACTTAATATCCTCAACATAAAACATTATACTTAATCAATATCCTCAACATAAAACATTATACTTAATCAATATTCTCAACATAAAACACATTATACTTAATCAATATCCTCAACATAAAACACATTATACTTAATCAATATCCTCAACATAAAACATTATACTTAATATTCTCAACATAAAACACATTATACTTGATCAATATCCTCAACATAAAACACATTATACTTAATCAATATCCTCAACATAAAACATTATACTTAATATCCTCAACATAAAACACATTATACCTGATCAATATCCTCAACATAAAACACATTATACTTAATCAGTATTCTCAACATAAAACACATTATACTTGATCAGTATCCTGAACATAAAACACATTATACTTAATCAATATCCTCAACATAAAAAACATTATACTTAATCAATATCCTCAACATAAAACATTATACTTAATCAGTATCCTCAACATAAAAAACATTATACTTAATCAATATCCTCAACATAAAACATTATACTTAATCAATATTCTCAACATAAAACACATTATACTTAATCAATATCCTCAACATAAAACACATTATACTTGATCAATATTCTCAACATAAAAAACATTATACTTAATATCCTCAACATAAAACACATTATACTTAATCAATATTCTCAACATAAAAAACATTATACTTAATCAATATCCTCAACATAAAACATTATATTTAATCAATATCCTCAACATAAAAAACATTATATTTAATCAATATCCTCAACATAAAAAACATTATACTTAATCAATATCCTCAACATAAAACATTATACTTAATCAATATCCTCAACATAAAAAACATTATACTTAATCAATATCCTCAACAAAAAACATTATACTTGATCAATATTCTCAACATAAAAAAACATTATACTTAATATCCTCAACATAAAACACATTATACTTGATCAATATCCTCAACATAAAACACATTATACTTAATCAATATTCTCAACATAAAAAACATTAAACTTAATCAATATCCTCAACATAAAACATTATATTTAATCAATATCCTCAACATAAAAAACATTATACTTAATCAATATCCTCAACATAAAACATTATACTTAATCAATATTCTCAACATAAAACACATTATACTTAATCAATATTCTCAACATAAAACACATTATACTTAATCAATATCCTCAACATAAAACATTATACTTAATATCCTCAACATAAAACACATTATACTTGATCAATATCCTCAACATAAAACACATTATACTTAATCAATATCCTCAACATAAAAAACATTATACTTAATCAATATCCTCAACATAAAACATTATACTTAATCAATATCCTCAACATAAAACACATTATACTTAATCAATATTCTCAACAAAAAACATTATACTTGATCAATATCCTCAACATTTTTTTTTATACTTAATCAATATCCTCAACATAAAACACATTATACTTAATCAATATTCTCAACAAAAAACACATTATACTTAATCAATATCCTCAACATAAAACACATTATACTTAATCAATATTCTCAACATAAAACACAATATACTTAATCAATATCCTCAACAAAAAACATTATACTTGATCAATATCCTCAACATAAAAAACATTATACTTGATCAATATCCTCAACATAAAACACATTATACTTAATCAATATTCTCAACATAAAAAACATTATACTTAATCAATATCCTCAACATAAGACATTATATTTAATCAATATCCTCAACATAAAAAACATTATACTTAATCAATATTCTCAACATAAAACATTATACTTAATCAATATTCTCAACATAAAACACATTATACTTAATCAATATTCTCAACATAAAACATTATACTTGATCAATATCCTCAACATAAAACATTATACTTAATCAATATCCTCAACATAAAACATTATACTTGATCAATATCCTCAACATAAAACATTATACTTAATCAATATCCTCAACATAAAACACATTATACTTAATCAATATCCTCAACATAAACCATTATACTAAATATCCTCAACATAAAACACATTATACTTGATCAATATCCTCAACATAAAACAAATTATACTTAATCAATATACTCAACATAAAACATTATACTTGATATCCTCAACATAAAACACATTATACTTGATCAATTTCCTCAACATAAAACACATTATACTTAATCAATATCCTCAACATAAAACATTATACTTAATCAATATCCTCAACATAAAACATTATACTTAATATCCTCTACATAAAACACATTATACTTCATCAATATCTTCAACATAAAACACATTATACTTAATCAGTATCCTCAACATAAAAAACATTATACTTAATCAATATCCTCAATATAAAACATTATACTTTTTAAAACATTATACTTAATCAATATCCTCAACATAAAACATTATACTTAATCAGTATTCTCAACATAAAACACATTATACTTAATCAATATCCTCAACATAAAACACATTATACTTAATCAATATCCTCAACATAAAAAACATTATACTTAATATCCTCAACATAAAACACATTATACTTAATCAATATCCTCAACATAAAACATTATACTTGATATCCTCAACATAAAACACATTATACTTGATCAATATCCTCAACATAAAACACATTATACTTAATCAGTATCCTCAACATAAAAAACATTATACTTAATCAATATCCTCAACATAAAACATTATACTTAATCAATATCCTCAACATAAAACATTATACTTAATCAATATCCTCAACATAAAACATTATATTTAATCAATATCCTCAACATAAAAAACATTATACTTAATCAATATCCTCAACATAAAACATTATACTTAATCAATATCCTCAACATAAAAAACATTATACTTAATCAATATCCTCAACATAAAACATTATATTTAATCAATATCCTCAACATAAAAAACATTATACTTAATCAATATCCTCAACATAAAACATTATACTTAATCAATATTCTCAACATAAAACACATTATACTTAATCAATATCCTCAACATAAAACATTATACTTAATCAATATTCTCAACATAAAACACATTATACTTAATCAATATCCTCAACATAAAACATTATACTTAATCAATATCCTCAACATAAAACATTATACTTAATCAATATCCTCAACATAAAAAACATTATACTTAATCAATATCCTCAACATAAAAAACATTATACTTAATCAATATCCTCAACATAAAACATTATACTTAATCAATATCCTCAACATAAAACATTATACTTAATCAATATCCTCAACATAAAACATTATACTTAATCAATATCCTCAACATAAAACATTATATTTAATCAATATCCTCAACATAAAAAACATTATACTTAATATCCTCAACATAAAACATTATACTTAATCAATATCCTCAACATAAAACATTATACTTAATCAATATTCTCAACATAAAACACATTATACTTAATCAATATCCTCAACATAAAACACATTATACTTAATCAATATCCTCAACATAAAACATTATACTTAATATTCTCAACATAAAACACATTATACTTGATCAATATCCTCAACATAAAAAACATTATACTTAATCAATATTCTCAACATAAAACATTATACTTAATCAATATTCTCAACATAAAACACATTATACTTAATCAATATTCTCAACATAAAACATTATACTTGATCAATATCCTCAACATAAAACATTATACTTAATCAATATCCTCAACATAAAACATTATACTTGATCAATATCCTCAACATAAAACATTATACTTAATCAATATCCTCAACATAAAACACATTATACTTAATCAATATCCTCAACATAAACCATTATACTAAATATCCTCAACATAAAACACATTATACTTGATCAATATCCTCAACATAAAACAAATTATACTTAATCAATATACTCAACATAAAACATTATACTTGATATCCTCAACATAAAACACATTATACTTGATCAATTTCCTCAACATAAAACACATTATACTTAATCAATATCCTCAACATAAAACATTATACTTAATCAATATCCTCAACATAAAACATTATACTTAATATCCTCTACATAAAACACATTATACTTCATCAATATCTTCAACATAAAACACATTATACTTAATCAGTATCCTCAACATAAAAAACATTATACTTAATCAATATCCTCAATATAAAACATTATACTTTTTAAAACATTATACTTAATCAATATCCTCAACATAAAACATTATACTTAATCAGTATTCTCAACATAAAACACATTATACTTAATCAATATCCTCAACATAAAACACATTATACTTAATCAATATCCTCAACATAAAAAACATTATACTTAATATCCTCAACATAAAACACATTATACTTAATCAATATCCTCAACATAAAACATTATACTTGATATCCTCAACATAAAACACATTATACTTGATCAATATCCTCAACATAAAACACATTATACTTAATCAGTATCCTCAACATAAAAAACATTATACTTAATCAATATCCTCAACATAAAACATTATACTTAATCAATATCCTCAACATAAAACATTATACTTAATCAATATCCTCAACATAAAACATTATATTTAATCAATATCCTCAACATAAAAAACATTATACTTAATCAATATCCTCAACATAAAACATTATACTTAATCAATATCCTCAACATAAAAAACATTATACTTAATCAATATCCTCAACATAAAACATTATATTTAATCAATATCCTCAACATAAAAAACATTATACTTAATCAATATCCTCAACATAAAACATTATACTTAATCAATATTCTCAACATAAAACACATTATACTTAATCAATATCCTCAACATAAAACATTATACTTAATCAATATTCTCAACATAAAACACATTATACTTAATCAATATCCTCAACATAAAACATTATACTTAATCAATATCCTCAACATAAAACATTATACTTAATCAATATCCTCAACATAAAAAACATTATACTTAATCAATATCCTCAACATAAAAAACATTATACTTAATCAATATCCTCAACATAAAACATTATACTTAATCAATATCCTCAACATAAAACATTATACTTAATCAATATCCTCAACATAAAACATTATACTTAATCAATATCCTCAACATAAAACATTATATTTAATCAATATCCTCAACATAAAAAACATTATACTTAATATCCTCAACATAAAACATTATACTTAATCAATATCCTCAACATAAAACATTATACTTAATCAATATTCTCAACATAAAACACATTATACTTAATCAATATCCTCAACATAAAACACATTATACTTAATCAATATCCTCAACATAAAACATTATACTTAATATCCTCAACATAAAACACATTATACTTAATCAATATCCTCAACATAAAAAACATTATACTTAATATCCTCAACATAAAACACATTATACTTAATCAATATCCTCAACATAAAACATTATACTTGATATCCTCAACATAAAACACATTATACTTGATCAATATCCTCAACATAAAACACATTATACTTAATCAGTATCCTCAACATAAAAAACATTATACTTAATCAATATCCTCAACATAAAACATTATACTTAATCAATATCCTCAACATAAAACATTATACTTAATCAATATCCTCAACATAAAACATTATATTTAATCAATATCCTCAACATAAAAAACATTATACTTAATCAATATCCTCAACATAAAACATTATACTTAATCAATATCCTCAACATAAAAAACATTATACTTAATCAATATCCTCAACATAAAACATTATATTTAATCAATATCCTCAACATAAAAAACATTATACTTAATCAATATCCTCAACATAAAACATTATACTTAATCAATATTCTCAACATAAAACACATTATACTTAATCAATATCCTCAACATAAAACATTATACTTAATCAATATTCTCAACATAAAACACATTATACTTAATCAATATCCTCAACATAAAACATTATACTTAATCAATATCCTCAACATAAAACATTATACTTAATCAATATCCTCAACATAAAAAACATTATACTTAATCAATATCCTCAACATAAAAAACATTATACTTAATCAATATCCTCAACATAAAACATTATACTTAATCAATATCCTCAACATAAAACATTATACTTAATCAATATCCTCAACATAAAACATTATACTTAATCAATATCCTCAACATAAAACATTATATTTAATCAATATCCTCAACATAAAAAACATTATACTTAATATCCTCAACATAAAACATTATACTTAATCAATATCCTCAACATAAAACATTATACTTAATCAATATTCTCAACATAAAACACATTATACTTAATCAATATCCTCAACATAAAACACATTATACTTAATCAATATCCTCAACATAAAACATTATACTTAATATTCTCAACATAAAACACATTATACTTGATCAATATCCTCAACATAAAAAACATTATACTTAATCAATATTCTCAACATAAAACATTATACTTAATCAATATTCTCAACATAAAACACATTATACTTAATCAATATTCTCAACATAAAACATTATACTTGATCAATATCCTCAACATAAAACATTATACTTAATCAATATCCTCAACATAAAACATTATACTTGATCAATATCCTCAACATAAAACATTATACTTAATCAATATCCTCAACATAAAACACATTATACTTAATCAATATCCTCAACATAAACCATTATACTAAATATCCTCAACATAAAACACATTATACTTGATCAATATCCTCAACATAAAACAAATTATACTTAATCAATATACTCAACATAAAACATTATACTTGATATCCTCAACATAAAACACATTATACTTGATCAATTTCCTCAACATAAAACACATTATACTTAATCAATATCCTCAACATAAAACATTATACTTAATCAATATCCTCAACATAAAACATTATACTTAATATCCTCTACATAAAACACATTATACTTCATCAATATCTTCAACATAAAACACATTATACTTAATCAGTATCCTCAACATAAAAAACATTATACTTAATCAATATCCTCAATATAAAACATTATACTTTTTAAAACATTATACTTAATCAATATCCTCAACATAAAACATTATACTTAATCAGTATTCTCAACATAAAACACATTATACTTAATCAATATCCTCAACATAAAACACATTATACTTAATCAATATCCTCAACATAAAAAACATTATACTTAATATCCTCAACATAAAACACATTATACTTAATCAATATCCTCAACATAAAACATTATACTTGATATCCTCAACATAAAACACATTATACTTGATCAATATCCTCAACATAAAACACATTATACTTAATCAGTATCCTCAACATAAAAAACATTATACTTAATCAATATCCTCAACATAAAACATTATACTTAATCAATATCCTCAACATAAAACATTATACTTAATCAATATCCTCAACATAAAACATTATATTTAATCAATATCCTCAACATAAAAAACATTATACTTAATCAATATCCTCAACATAAAACATTATACTTAATCAATATCCTCAACATAAAAAACATTATACTTAATCAATATCCTCAACATAAAACATTATATTTAATCAATATCCTCAACATAAAAAACATTATACTTAATCAATATCCTCAACATAAAACATTATACTTAATCAATATTCTCAACATAAAACACATTATACTTAATCAATATCCTCAACATAAAACATTATACTTAATCAATATTCTCAACATAAAACACATTATACTTAATCAATATCCTCAACATAAAACATTATACTTAATCAATATCCTCAACATAAAACATTATACTTAATCAATATCCTCAACATAAAAAACATTATACTTAATCAATATCCTCAACATAAAAAACATTATACTTAATCAATATCCTCAACATAAAACATTATACTTAATCAATATCCTCAACATAAAACATTATACTTAATCAATATCCTCAACATAAAACATTATACTTAATCAATATCCTCAACATAAAACATTATATTTAATCAATATCCTCAACATAAAAAACATTATACTTAATATCCTCAACATAAAACATTATACTTAATCAATATCCTCAACATAAAACATTATACTTAATCAATATTCTCAACATAAAACACATTATACTTAATCAATATCCTCAACATAAAACACATTATACTTAATCAATATCCTCAACATAAAACATTATACTTAATATTCTCAACATAAAACACATTATACTTGATCAATATCCTCAACATAAAACACATTATACTTAATCAATATCCTCAACATAAAACATTATACTTAATCAATATCCTCAACATAAAACATTATACTTAATCAATATCCTCAACATAAAAAACATTATACTTAATCAATATCCTCAACATAAAAAACATTATACTTAATCAATATCCTCAACATAAAACATTATACTTAATCAATATCCTCAACATAAAACATTATACTTAATCAATATCCTCAACATAAAACATTATACTTAATCAATATCCTCAACATAAAACATTATATTTAATCAATATCCTCAACATAAAAAACATTATACTTAATATCCTCAACATAAAACATTATACTTAATCAATATCCTCAACATAAAACATTATACTTAATCAATATTCTCAACATAAAACACATTATACTTAATCAATATCCTCAACATAAAACACATTATACTTAATCAATATCCTCAACATAAAACATTATACTTAATATTCTCAACATAAAACACATTATACTTGATCAATATCCTCAACATAAAACACATTATACTTAATCAATATCCTCAACATAAAACATTATACTTAATATCCTCAACATAAAACACATTATACCTGATCAATATCCTCAACATAAAACACATTATACTTAATCAGTATTCTCAACATAAAACACATTATACTTGATCAGTATCCTCAACATAAAACACATTATACTTAATCAATATCCTCAACATAAAAAACATTATACTTAATCAATATCCTCAACATAAAACATTATACTTAATCAGTATCCTCAACATAAAAAACATTATACTTAATCAATATCCTCAACATAAAACATTATACTTAATCAATATTCTCAACATAAAACACATTATACTTAATCAATATCCTCAACATAAAACACATTATACTTAATCAGTATCCTCAACATAAAAAACATTATACTTAATCAGTATCCTCAACATAAAACACATTATACTTAATCAATATCCTCAACATAAAAAACATTCTCCTTAATCAATATCCTCAACATAAAAAACATTATACTTAATCAATATCCTCAACATAAAACATTATACTTAAACAATATCCTCAACATAAAACATTATACTTAATCAATATTCTCAACATAAAACATTATACTTGATCAATATCCTCAACATAAAACATTATACTTAATCAATATCCTCAACATAAAACATTATACTTGATCAATATCCTCAACATAAAACATTATACTTAATCAATATCCTCAACATAAAACACATTATACTTAATCAATATCCTCAACATAAACCATTATACTAAATATCCTCAACATAAAACACATTATACTTGATCAATATCCTCAACATAAAACAAATTATACTTAATCAATATACTCAACATAAAACATTATACTTGATATCCTCAACATAAAACACATTATACTTGATCAATTTCCTCAACATAAAACACATTATACTTAATCAATATCCTCAACATAAAACATTATACTTAATCAATATCCTCAACATAAAACATTATACTTAATATCCTCTACATAAAACACATTATACTTCATCAATATCTTCAACATAAAACACATTATACTTAATCAGTATCCTCAACATAAAAAACATTATACTTAATCAATATCCTCAATATAAAACATTATACTTTTTAAAACATTATACTTAATCAATATCCTCAACATAAAACATTATACTTAATCAGTATTCTCAACATAAACACATTATACTTAATCAATATCCTCAACATAAAACACATTATACTTAATCAATATCCTCAACATAAAAAACATTATACTTAATATCCTCAACATAAAACACATTATACTTAATCAATATCCTCAACATAAAACATTATACTTGATATCCTCAACATAAAACACATTATACTTGATCAATATCCTCAACATAAAACACATTATACTTAATCAGTATCCTCAACATAAAAAACATTATACTTAATCAATATCCTCAACATAAAACATTATACTTAATCAATATCCTCAACATAAAACATTATACTTAATCAATATCCTCAACATAAAACATTATATTTAATCAATATCCTCAACATAAAAAACATTATACTTAATCAATATCCTCAACATAAAACATTATACTTAATCAATATCCTCAACATAAAAAACATTATACTTAATCAATATCCTCAACATAAAACATTATATTTAATCAATATCCTCAACATAAAAAACATTATACTTAATCAATATCCTCAACATAAAACATTATACTTAATCAATATTCTCAACATAAAACACATTATACTTAATCAATATCCTCAACATAAAACATTATACTTAATCAATATTCTCAACATAAAACACATTATACTTAATCAATATCCTCAACATAAAACATTATACTTAATCAATATCCTCAACATAAAACATTATACTTAATCAATATCCTCAACATAAAAAACATTATACTTAATCAATATCCTCAACATAAAAAACATTATACTTAATCAATATCCTCAACATAAAACATTATACTTAATCAATATCCTCAACATAAAACATTATACTTAATCAATATCCTCAACATAAAACATTATACTTAATCAATATCCTCAACATAAAACATTATATTTAATCAATATCCTCAACATAAAAAACATTATACTTAATATCCTCAACATAAAACATTATACTTAATCAATATCCTCAACATAAAACATTATACTTAATCAATATTCTCAACATAAAACACATTATACTTAATCAATATCCTCAACATAAAACACATTATACTTAATCAATATCCTCAACATAAAACATTATACTTAATATTCTCAACATAAAACACATTATACTTGATCAATATCCTCAACATAAAACACATTATACTTAATCAATATCCTCAACATAAAACATTATACTTAATCAATATCCTCAACATAAAACATTATACTTAATCAATATCCTCAACATAAAAAACATTATACTTAATCAATATCCTCAACATAAAAAACATTATACTTAATCAATATCCTCAACATAAAACATTATACTTAATCAATATCCTCAACATAAAACATTATACTTAATCAATATCCTCAACATAAAACATTATACTTAATCAATATCCTCAACATAAAACATTATATTTAATCAATATCCTCAACATAAAAAACATTATACTTAATATCCTCAACATAAAACATTATACTTAATCAATATCCTCAACATAAAACATTATACTTAATCAATATTCTCAACATAAAACACATTATACTTAATCAATATCCTCAACATAAAACACATTATACTTAATCAATATCCTCAACATAAAACATTATACTTAATATTCTCAACATAAAACACATTATACTTGATCAATATCCTCAACATAAAACACATTATACTTAATCAATATCCTCAACATAAAACATTATACTTAATATCCTCAACATAAAACACATTATACCTGATCAATATCCTCAACATAAAACACATTATACTTAATCAGTATTCTCAACATAAAACACATTATACTTGATCAGTATCCTCAACATAAAACACATTATACTTAATCAATATCCTCAACATAAAAAACATTATACTTAATCAATATCCTCAACATAAAACATTATACTTAATCAGTATCCTCAACATAAAAAACATTATACTTAATCAATATCCTCAACATAAAACATTATACTTAATCAATATTCTCAACATAAAACACATTATACTTAATCAATATCCTCAACATAAAACACATTATACTTAATCAGTATCCTCAACATAAAAAACATTATACTTAATCAGTATCCTCAACATAAAACACATTATACTTAATCAATATCCTCAACATAAAAAACATTCTCCTTAATCAATATCCTCAACATAAAAAACATTATACTTAATCAATATCCTCAACATAAAACATTATACTTAAACAATATCCTCAACATAAAACATTATACTTAATCAATATCCTCAACATAAAACATTATACTTAATCAATATCCTCAACATAAAACATTATATTTAATCAATATCCTCAACATAAAAAACATTATACTTAATCAATATCCTCAACATAAAACAGTATACTTAATCAATATCCTCAACATAAAACATTATACTTAATCAATATTCTCAACATAAAACACATTATACTTAAACAATATCCTCAACATAAAACACATTATACTTAATCAATATCCTCAACATAAAACATTATACTTAATATCCTCAACATAAAACACATTATACTTGATCAATATCCTCAACATAAAACACATTATACTTAATCAATATCCTCAACATAAAACATTATACTTAATATCCTCAACATAAAACACATTATACTTGATCAATATCCTCAACATAAAACACATTATACTTAATCAGTATCCTCAACATAAAAAACATTATACTTAATCAATATCCTCAACATAAAACATTATACTTAATCAATATCCTCAACATAAAACATTATACTTAATCAATATCCTCAACATAAAACATTATACTTAATCAATATCCTCAACATAAAACAATATATTTAATCAATATCCTCAACATAAAACACATTATACTTAATCAATATCCTCAACATAAAACATTATACTTAATATCCTCAACATAAAACACATTATACTTGATCAATATCCTCAACATAAAACACATTATACTTAATCAGTATCCTCAACATAAAAAACATTATACTTAATCAATATCCTCAACATAAAACATTATACTTAATCAATATCTTCAACATAAAACATTATACTTAATCAATATCCTCAACATAAAACATTATACTTAATCAATATCCTCAACATAAAACATTATATTTAATCAATATCCTCAACATAAAAAACATTATACTTAATCAATATCCTCAACATAAAACATTATACTTAATCAATATTCTCAACATAAAACACATTATACTTCATCAATATCCTCAACATAAAACATTATATTAAATCAATATCCTCAACATAAAAAACATTATACTTAATCAATATCCTCAACATAAAACATTATACTTAATCAATATTCTCAACATAAAACACATTATACTTAATCAATATCCTCAACATAAAACATTATATTTAATCAATATCCTCAACATAAAAAACATTATACTTAATCAATATCCTCAACATAAAACATTATACTTAATCAATATCCTCAACATAAAACATTATACTTAATCAATATCCTCAACATAAAACATTATATTTAATCAATATCCTCAACATAAAAAACATAATACTTAATCAATATCCTCAACATAAAACATTATACTTAATCAATATTCTCAACATAAAACACATTATACTTAATCAATATCCTCAACATAAAACATTATATTTAATCAATATCCTCAACATAAAAAACATTATACTTAATCAATATCCTCAACATAAAACATTATACTTAATCAATATTCTCAACATAAAACACATTATACTTAATCAATATCCTCAACATAAAACATTATATTTAATCAGTATTCTCAACATAAAACACATTATACTTAATCAGTATCCTCAACATAAAAAACATTATACTTAATCAGTATCCTCAACATAAAACACATTATACTTAATCAATATCCTCAACATAAAACATTATACTTAATCAATATCCTCAACATAAAACATTATACTTAATCAATATCCTCAACATAAAAAACATTATACTTAATCAATATCCTCAACATAAAACATTATATTTAATCAATATCCTCAACATAAAAAACATTATACTTAATCAATATCCTCAACATAAAACATTATACTTAATCAATATTCTCAACATAAAACACATTATACTTAATCAATATCCTCAACATAAAACATTATACTTAATCAATATTCTCAACATAAAACACATTATACTTAATCAATATCCTCAACATAAAACATTATACTTAATCAATATCCTCAACATAAAACATTATACTTAATCAATATCCTCAACATAAAACACATTATACTTAATCAATATCCTCAACATAAAACATTATACTTAATCAATATCCTCAACATAAAACACATTATACTTAATCAATATCCTCAACATAAAACACATTATACTTGATCAATATCCTCAACATAAAAAACATTATACTTAATCAATATCCTCAACATAAAACATTATACTTAATCAATATCCTCAACATAAAACATTATACTTAATCAATATCCTCAACATAAAACACTTTATACTTAATCAATATCCTCAACATAAAACATTATACTTAATCAATATCCTCAACATAAAAAACATTATACTTAATCAATATCCTCATCATAAAACAAATTATACTTAATCAATATCCTCAACATAAAACATTATACTTAATCAATATCCTCAGCATAAAACATTATACTTAGTCAATATCCTCAACATAAAACATTATACTTAATCAGTATCCTCAATATAAAACATTATACTTAATCAATATCCTCAACATAAAAAACATTATACTTGATCAATATCCTCAACATAAAAAACATTATACTTAATCAATATCCTCAACATAAAAAACATTATACTTGATCAATATCCTCAACATAAAACACATTATACTTGATCAATATCCTCAACATAAAACACATTATACTTAATCAGTATCCTCAACATAAAAAACATTATACTTAATCAGTATCCTCAACATAAAACACATTATACTTAATCAATATCCTCAACATAAAACATTATACTTAATCAATATCCTCATAATATAACATTATACTTAATCAATATCCTCAACATAAAACACATTATACTTAATCAATATCCTCAACATAAAACATTATACTTAGTCAATATCCTCAACATAAAAAACATTATACTTAATCAATATCCTCAACATAAAAAACATTATACTTGATCAATATCCTCAACATAAAAAACATTATACTTAATCAATATCCTCAACATAAAACACATTATACTTAATCAATATCCTCAACATAAAAAATATTATACTTGATCAATATCCTCAACATAAAAAACATTATACTTGATCAATATCCTCAACATAAAAAACATTATACTTAATCAGTATCCTCAACATAAAACATTATACTTAATCAATATCCTCAACATAAAACATTATACTTAATCAATATCCTCATAATAAAACATTATACTTAGTCAATATCCTCAACATAAAAAACATTATACTTAATCAATATCCTCAACATAAAAAACATTATACTTGATCAATATCCTCAACATAAAAAACATTATACTTAATCAGTATCCTCAACATAAAACACATTATACTTAATCAGTATCCTCAACATAAAAAACATTATACTTAATCAATATCCTCAACATAAAAAACATTATACTTAATCAATATCCTCAACATAAAAAACATTATACTTAATCAATATCCTCAACATAAAAAACATTATACTTAATCAATATCCTCAACATAAAAAACATTATACTTGATCAATATCCTCAACATAAAAAACATTATACTTGATCAATATCCTCAACATAAAAAACATTATACTTAATCAGTATCCTCAACATAAAACACATTATACT
Source organism: Cyrtodaria siliqua (assembly GCA_037043455.1). NCBI lineage: Eukaryota > Metazoa > Mollusca > Bivalvia > Adapedonta > Hiatellidae > Cyrtodaria > Cyrtodaria siliqua. Next base: position 194,478 of record JAWPHD010003789.1, read on the forward strand.
TAATCAATATCCTCAACATAAAACATTATACTTAATCAATATCCTCAACAGAAAACATTATACTTAATCAATATCCTCAACATAAAAAACATTATACTTGATCAATATCCTCAACATAAAAAACATTATACTTGATCAATATCCTCAACATAAAAAACATTATACTTAATCAGTATCCTCAACATAAAACACATTATACTTAATCAATATCCTCAACATAAAACATTATACTTAATCAATATCCTTAACAGAAAACATTATACTTAATCAATATCCTCAACAGAAAACATTATACTTAATCAATATCCTCATAATAAAACATTATACTTAATCAATATCCTCATAATAAAACATTATACTTAGTCAATATCCTCAACATAAAACATTATACTTAATCAGTATTCTCAACATAAAACATTATACTTAATCAGTATCCTCAACATAAAAAACATTATACTTAATCAGTATCCTCAACATAAAACACATTATACTTAATCAGTATCCTCAACATAAAACACATTATACTTAATCAATATCCTCAACATAAAACATTATACTTAATCAATATTCTCAACATAAAACACTATACTTAATCAATATCCTCAACATAAAACATTATACTTAATCAATATCCTCAACATAAAACATTATACTTAATCAATATCCTCAACATAAAACATTATACTTAATTAATATTCTCAACATATAAAACATTATACTTAATCAATATCCTCAACATATGAGAGTGATTCAAATAAGTTCATAGAGCTTTGTTACAATCGATGTAAAATAAATAAGTTTAAACTAACATTATACTTTAAATAGAATCAACGTGAACTAATAAGTAAGTATTGATTAACCAATCATTAAGTAGGAGGATTTCGGATACTTTTTTGAGTTTATTATCCGCGAGTTCTTGAATTCGCAAGACAGTGGATTCGCGAATAATACCGAAAATAAAACCCCCGCGAAAAATACCGGATCTACAGTATGAAGAAATGTTCATACGATGTTTAAGAGTTAAATTTGTTAATTGATAATTTACTACAAAAAGGGTGGCCATTCATCTTTAAGGAATAACTGTTGGTTTCCACTCATTTAAAAGAAAACGGCTGCAGCTATTGAATTCATAATTAATTGCTTTGTAATAATGTAGACCCATATTTATGTTGCAGTGAATTAGTCAAAGGGGAAGGTCACTAATCGTTTACATGAAATTATGGAATAGTAGTAGATTTTCTAATAGCAACATGTTTTTGTGTTGCTGGCATCACACTTTTTTTTTTTGCTCAATAACTAGCGAATGACTCCTGTTGATTTTGGGTTTGTTACGGATAAGCCCAAGGCTACACAGGTGTTCCGAAGAATAGTACACTCTAGTTCTTCAAAACTTGGTCACCACAATACGGAAGTGTGCTAAGTCACTCTTTTAAAAATTGTTATAATTTAATATGACCTTTTTTGCAATGATCACATATGTTGGAATTACATCCCTTTTGCAGTAAGAGTGCCTCCCCTAATAGTGGCATCCCCCCCCACCACCCCCAACCTCCCATCCACCCACCCACCGTTTCAAAAAAATAAAATAAATCTTCAAATTTCAATACATTTTCGATCTTCATTATCCAAAATTCAATATATGTATTTTTTTTTTTTTTAAATTACACTTTTATAGCACCCCCTTAGCATTGTGCATAGCGTCTGTGCGCTACTATTAAAGAGACACAGCAATCTTGATTTTTAGCTCTACTGATCAAAGATCAGCAGATCAGCAGAGCTTATGCCGTGGTGCGGTGTTCGTCGTCCGTCCGGCTGGACGTCCGTAAACTGTTTTTTGTAGCGACTACTACTCTGAAACTACTGGATGGATTTTCATGAAACTTTACAGAAATGTTGCTCATGAAGTCTAGTTGGTCCTAGCAAAAATACCATGTTGATGTGAAAATCCAAGATGGCTGCCAAAGCTAAAAATATGATTTTTAAAAAACAAGTTGTATGGACTACTTCTTGAAAACTTTAAGTGATATTGATATGGGAATTTTTTTCTAAAATGATCAGCATGACATGGTGTTGGTCCTTGTTGAAAATCATTTTGATTCGACATTAAACATCAGCGTTTTTTTTCACCTTTTGGGAATGGGTCCGTGGCCGGTCAAACTGGGAAAAAACAAGCGATTTTTCTCAAAATTGGGAAAAAAATGCGCGTTTTCCCCCAGAACTGGGAAAAATGTTGTTTTTGTATTTTGTGAATATTACATATTTATTGATGATTTAAATAATAAAATATTTTCACAACTGTTTCAAGTTTTTATTGTACTTCACTGTGTTGTTACAGAATAATTTCCCTGTTTTTGTCATTTAGGGTTGCACCAGATTCTCTGCATATTCTCATGACCGAAGAAAGAGCTTCCTGGCCCAGACGATTTCTGTTATTCATACTTTATTTAGTATTAACCCATCGCTCACTGAGGCGATTGTTACATAGTAAAATATAGTAGCAGTAAAGCGTTTCGATAACATACAAGCAGTAAAGCGTTTCTGCAACGCATAAACAACATGGCGGCGTCCTCGGGTGAGGAGGCTGTGTTTTGCGTTTCAATTTACACAGAAAAGCAGAAGAAACGTACAACCCTGGTAAAAAACTTTATTAAGAAGATTAATCTAAAACAGAACTGGGAAGATCTATTACATCTGTGTATTGAGAATATCCCAGGCGAAAAATTGACGGAAAAACAACTTCGATTTGGGAATATTTTAGTTGGAAATTGGGAAAAATGGTAAATTTTTTTCAATTGGGAATGGTGGCCGTCTATCGGACCTCATTTATATAAGGTAAAAAAAACGCTGAACATGGCTGCAAGCAGCCATCTTTGTTTACATAGAGTTATATAGTAAAAACTTGTAGCGACTACTCCTCTGAAAGTACTTGACGGATTTTCATGAAACTTTACAGGAATGTTGCTGTTGATATCCTAGCAAAATATCAGGTCGACCGGAAATTCAAGATGGCCACCACGGCTAAAAATAGGTTTTCAAAAGACAAGTTTGTAGCGACTACTTCTTGAAAACTTTAATTAAGTGATATTGATTTGGGACTTTTTCTAAATGATCAGCATGACATGATGTTGGTCCTTGTTGAAATTTATTTTGATTCGATTTTAAACATGGTTGCCAGCGGCCATCTTTGTTTACATAGAGTTGAATATAAAAACTTGTAACGACTACTCTGAAACTACTTGACAGATTTTCATGAAACTTCACAGGAATGCTGATCTAACTTTCAGAACCTGCCTGTAGAGCTTCAAGGTCATTGACCTCTTGTTTAAAAAGTCACGGTATCCCGTTAGTTTTTCTGGTAACTTGCATTTGTTCAATCATTAATATTAATTGTTAGAATAGTTGAAAGCAAATTGTTTTTACATAATTATTATGACTTTTGATATATTGCATATATATATATATATATAATATATATTAAAAAATGTGTAGAATAATGAAGGAAATAGAATTCTCAATTTTTTATTTCATTATATGCAAGCAGTTTTAAAGTCAAAATGATACAGGATTAATAAATCGATGTACTAATTGTAATGCCTGATATAAAACTCAATATTGCGATGTGTCCCTTTAAGGGAAAATATATGGTAAGATGAATGGTGCCACTTTTTGTTTGTCACAAACTACATGATTAATGCTTTCTTCTCACAACTCTCCATCCTTTTTCACCCATTCCTTTTGGTTATGGTGTTACATAACAAAAGCGATATTTGCAGGAGCCATTCGTGTCACCAGACACATTCCTAGTTTTAAAACAATGAGCTTAAGTGATACAGCTTAGCTTGGGATTGCATTGTAAAGCATGTAAGGTTTTTAATTATTTTAAAAAATCAAAAAGACATTTTCAGTAACAGAATATTGTATGACTATGCAACCTTAAGGATGTATGTTAACCCATAACCCGCTACATATGTATAATGGACTATTCTTTTTTTGAATTAAGACCATTCCATTTATGTGACAAAGGGGTGTTTTGGGGGAAATGACTGATCAGCAGCCTGACATTGTAAACCCTGATCAGCCTGCGAGGTTACTCGCAACTCGCAGGCTGATCTGGGTTAACAATGGATGCAAAGGCTATTATAGTCGTGCTTAACGGGTTAAGGGTAAACACTTCGTATTTAACTTTTGTAACTTCTCTTTGACTTAATTAGCCCCGTGTGGTTCCCGGGGTCCCCGTTTGGTCACGGGGCAAAGAATAGGGCCACTGCAGATCCCTTTGGAGGGGTAGGCAGAGGGGTAGAATCCCCCCAAATTCATGTTCATTTTATCATTTTTTGTTCATGTTCATTAAAGGTCTTCATCATGATCCCTGCATTGTTTCAGGTGCTATCTCGCTCGCATCCAAAGAGCAATGGCAGAAAAACAATAACGTGGCTCCAGCGTAAATGGAGTTTCTACGATAGAATTTGCAGCAACTCTGCAGTTCAGGGTGAGAAGGTTCTAGGCCCATTTTCCATATTTTATCTCGATGTACATGTTCATGCCTGTTAGGCGCCATATAACCTTTTCATGTGTTGGTGCGCCTTAAAACCCCAATTCTATTCAATTGACTTAATTGATACCGTAACTAGTACCTGGCACTATGCACAATGTCAAGGGAGCACTATTATAAAGGGTAAAAAAAATCAGAGGGATTTTTTGGATACAAAAGATTGAAATTGTATTGAATTTTTAACCCTTAAACCGCTAAGCACGAGTATAATGGCCTTTGCATTCATTGTAAACCTAGATCTGGAATGGTCTTAATTCAAAGGAAGAACAGTCAGTTATATATATTTCGTGGTTAAAGGGACAGGTTAAAGGGACACTGTCCGTAAGTAAGGTGAGTGTTTCGCCCCCACCCCCTCCCCCCCGAGTAATGAATACTCTCTAATACATCTAATTTAGACTGGGTACTGAATACTCCTTCATTTTAGACCCGAGTACTGAAAAATATTTAACATGAATTTCTTCATAAAATTAACCAATTTGCTATTTATTCGTCAAATTTTATGAAGATGTGATATAAAGGAACATTTAAAACTGTGTAAAGGGAGTACATCAGGCTTTTCAAAGGGGTCTAGGGGTCCGACTTAAAATTGACAAATAATGATATTTTCTATTTTAAAGCGCCTAAACATAATGAATGATGCTAAAAATGACCCCTTAGTTACAAGGAAATTAATTCTGTACAGTAATACGTGCTATCCTAGGTGACGCACCAGGGTTAATTTCAGCATTTTATGCCCGATTCCGTCCTAGCTATATGGTGTATTCAAAGTTTAAACCTTAGCAATATGGTTCGAACATAATATTATGATGGATATAAGTGTTTTATCATGAATTGGAACATTTTTATAATTTAAGATATTTCTAGAAAAATCCTGATGTACCCCCTTTATTTTTACATAAAAAACGTAGTTTGAGGGCATGTACCTATTTTTTATGCGTACTGAATACTAAATAATGTTATTTGCAGGCACTGGGGTACTGAATACTCTCTAAATTTGCCCTGAATACTGCGTACCGACAGGGGGGAAACACCCCTAGTAAGCAGATAATGAGCATAACCAAATAACTGTCTGACTTTTATTCAGTAAAATATATGCATGAAAATATGAGCAAAGACCCAAAGAAGTCTGTTTACTACATTCGTGATTTTGAAAAAAACAACGTTTTAATTATTATTATTTACCTTTTCTGCTGATCACGTGACTTCCATTAGTGCTTTAGGTTTGTATTGTGTAATATGTAGAGCCCATTTAGCTCAGTTGGGAGCGACGTCGACTATTGCGCGCTCAATAATTATTACCCACGAGTGTAATTTTAGTTTGGGATGCAAGTTCAAATGCACAAGGTGGTACTTCTTTTTTTGTACCATGATTGAATTCCGGCAAACAATCTTGCTTTTAATTAGTAAATATTCAATAATGTTTAGTTTGTAATGTTTGTGAACGTAATTAGTGTGTGTTTTATAAGCTAAAAGTTACGGACATTGTCCCTTTAAGGGTTAACTATTTTTTACTATAAGGGGAGGCGTTCTTATTAGGGAAATTACGATAAGTTGTTTTTATAGAAGGGCGAGTGAAATTATTGTTTACAATTGAACGACAAACCGTGATATATTATAGATAATTCAACGTAAATGATGTTCTATTTCTATTCTAATACCCCTAAAATGTGAAAATAACGCACGCATCTGAAATCTTTCGCATTGCTTTGCTTGCTCTCCTAACGTTGCATACGTTACAATGCGCAATGCGCAGTGCGCAATGCTTATTCTCCTAACGTTGCAAAAAGTACAGTGATATATCGTTCAATATAACGAGATATTTTAAACTAGGCTATATAGTGCGGGTGTATTAGAATTCCGATTAACACATACAAGTTATACTGGAACAGAATAATCAGATGGAGATGAGATGAAGGATGAGATTTCCCATCATGCCACCACCATGGAGCAGACGCATGGCAGATGTCTGTACCTCTAAAGGTGAGGCCTTATCCAGTGAATGACCTACTGAGGTTGCTTAATAAGTTGAAAGGGATTGAATTTATTGATCAATTTCCAAATTCTATCTAAATATCTATCTATTTCCTAGCTTTTAAATTCTATCCAAGTATCTATGTATTGATACTGCAACACCTCCTTGCCTAGCTTTTAAATTCTATCTAGGTATCTATGTATTGATACTGCAACACCTCCTTTCCTTGCCTTTAAATTCTATCTAAATATCTATCTATTCAGATACTGCAACACCTCCTTTCCTAGCTTTAAAATTCTGTCTAAGTATCTATGTATTGATACTGCAACACCTTCTTTTGAAGATTATGTGCTAGTGGGTAGAACCAGTACTAAGCAATGTGGATTAATCATCTTGCTCAAGGATAAATAACATGGCCACGGCGAGGATCAAACACACAACCTTTCGATATGAAGTCCAACGCTGCACCACTAGACCACAATCATATTCTTTTGATATACGTATACTTGCTTTGGTGTTTTTCCTAATATATAATGCTTTAGCAATTGATAAATTTGTTTCATTTCGTTTGGTCCAAAAATTAGTTCATGAAGATAACATAAAGATAACAACAATGTTTGTATAATGTTTCCATCTTTTACAATATTGTATATATATTTATCAGCCTTATCTGGTTTGTTCTGAAGATGTTGACCGCTATCGCCGTTATAGAGCCATTAACAAAGTGTGATGTACATTCATGGGGAGACTGGGCAACGTGGGAATTTAAACTAATTATTTCCCTATTATATATATATTATATTATAGACTGAAGTTTGAATTTAAAGGGAATAGAGACAATCTGTAAGAAATAACTGGTATCAGTGTTAGATGCAAATACAACCTTAATAATGTGCTTCATTGTCATTATGTCATAATATAAAGATGTTCATAAGCTCAACATTGAGTTTCTGGTTTCATCCGCAGTTTAATTATTGTTTATGAAATAGTTTGGTCTGGAAAACTCACCAACTCAGAAAGTCCTAAATTCTAATTAATTTGAAGATCGTGATTTGTGATCGAAGTACAGTTTTTGTGTCGCCTTTTCGAATAAAAATGCGATACATAGGGATCTCTTTGTTGTTTGTCCGTCAGTCCGTCTGTCACGAAAACTTAACGTTGTCTATAACTTTCTAATTTCTTGATATTTCTTCATCAAATTTTCAATATATACTCATCATGACAACAGCAACATGACCATACTAAAATATGAAGTTCAAGGTCACACTGAAGGTCATTATATGGGTTAAATACAGGCGGAATCCCATTGAAAGTGTATTAACGAAAGAACAAATTTAGAACTCAAATAATCCTATATTTTTACATGAAACTTGCAGTTTAATATTTTTACACTTTTATCTAGACAGTGCTGTACTAAAATACGAACTATTAATCCATACTCAGCTATTAATGTCATATTCAAGGTCATGTGTGTCTTGACTAATTCACATATTAATCAAGTATGTATTTATATAACTGAAGGGTAGCACTGCCTAGATACATGTGTAAATATATTAAACTGGAAGTTTCATGTAAAAATATTTGCGATTATTTGAGTTCTAATTTTTTATCTTTTTCAAATGCAATCTCAATGGGATTACACAAAAGGGTACATAATCCTTAATTTAAAGTGTCAAAAAACACACACAAGGATCACAACACCTGCAAGATGAAAAAGAGGACATTTTAAGAAAAGAAATAAGGGTGTGTGCGAGGCCATGGGTAATCTTCCCGTACTAAGGGAGTGGAGGGGTAAAAAGTATCCCCTGGGTAGCCTTAAATAATATAAGTTAACAAAGAGGAAAATTGTGAAAATGTAGGCACAACAATGTATTGTTGGAGGGAGAGTGGGTTGATAATAAAGATGGGCCAAGCTATGCACTGGGTTGATAATAAAGATGGGCCAAGCTATGCACTGGGTTGATAATAAAGATGGGCCAAGCTATGCACTGGGTTGATAATAAAGATGGGCCAAGCTATGCACTGGGTTGATAATAAAGATGGGCCAGGCTATGCACTGGGTTGATAATAAAGATGGGCCAGGCTATGCACTGGGTTGATAATAAAGATGGGCCAGGCTATGCACTGGGTTGATAATAAAGATGGGCCAAGCTATGCACTGGGTTGATAATAAAGATGGGCCAGGCTATGCACTGGGTTGATAATAAAGATGGGCCAAGCTATGCACTGGGTTGATAATAAAGATGGGCCAAGCTATGCACTGGGTTGATAATAAAGATGGGCCAAGCTATGCACTGGGTTGATAATAAAGATGGGCCAAGCTATGCACTGGGTTGATAATAAAGATGGGCCAAGCTATGCACTGGGTTGATAATAAAGATGGGCCAGGCTATGCACTGGGTTGATAATAAAGTTGGGCCAAGCTATGCACTGGGTTGATAATAAAGATGGGCCAGGCTATGCACTGGGTTGATAATAAAGATGGGCCAAGCTATGCACTGGGTTGATAATAAAGATGGGCCAAGCTATGCACTGGGTTGATAATAAAGATGGGCCAAGCTATGCACTGGGTTGATAATAAAGATGGGCCAAGCTATGCACTGGGTTGATAATAAAGATGGGCCAGGCTATGCACTGGGTTGATAATAAAGTTGGGCCAAGCTATGCACTGGGTTGATAATAAAGATGGGCCAAGCTATGCACTATGTGCCTATGGACAGAAAATGGTGAAAAATGGAGGGAGTGAATGGTTAGCGGGGTAAATGATTGAGATGAGGAGAGGTATGTAAATGTACTGAGAAAATTAAAAAATATACAGCATATTGTTTGTTGTTTTGACATTTTAATGCACCTTAACACAGTTAGTTTTCTATCAATTAACTAAATTGAATTGGATTTTATAGTCGCACCAACAACTCATATCATATGGCAACTTTCTAGCTTCCATAGGTGGAGGAAGCCTCCGGGTGCCCCTCTTGGCAATTTTTGTGCTTTAACGGGCACCTGGGTAGAACCACCAACACTCTGCAAGCCACTGGATAGCTTCTCACATGAAGATTCCTGGTCCCATGAGGGCTCGAACTCACAGTGGTGAGGGACAAGTGATTCAAGTTCTCTCAATTAAATCTGAGTCTATAAAATCGTAAATGGCAGCATTTTAGTCGCTTACAACATACCCGTACATGATTTTTTTACATATCACAACAAACCCCTGAATAGATTTTCCCTGATCTTACGGATGGCGGGAGGTGTACAGTTCTGGTGATCTGCCTCCACCACAAAAAATGGACCGTCATATATAACCTTACATGTGTTGAAAATGATGTAAAACACAATACAAACAAAACAAACAAAACTTGTCGATAAAACATAAACAAATATGAATTATCAATAAAGGTATGAGTCATATGCTTAATGTAAGAAATAAATATATACATGATATAAGCACAGGACCTGTGGCAATTATAAATGGACAGCTGTGTCTATTGATTCATATAGGCAAATCGTATACTGGTCATTGTCCAGCATCCAGAATCTGTTATAATAGCAAAATGCCATAGTTCCCCCAATAGTAGTGCCCAGGTGCCTGGCAAAAATGCCATATTTCCCCAAATAGTAGTGTCCAGGTGCTGTGCAATATACCCTATTTCCCCCAATAGTAGTGTCCAGGTGCTGTGCAATATACCATATTTCCCCAAAAAGTAGTGCCCAGGTGCTGTGCAATATACCATATTTCCCCTAATAGTAGCGCCCAGGTGCTGTGCAATATACCATATTTCCCTAATAGTAGCGCCCAGGTGCTGTGCAGTATACCATATTTCCCCTAATAGTAGCGCCCAGGTGCTGTGCAATATACCATATTTCCCCTAATAGTAGTGTCCAGGTGCTGTGCAATATACCATATTTCCCCTAATAGTAGCGCCCAGGTGCTGTGCAATATACCATATTTCCCCTAATAGTAGCGCCCAGGTGCTGTGCAGTATACCATATTTCCCCTAATAGTAGTGTCCAGGTGCTGTGCAATATACCATATTTCCCCTAATAGTAGTGTCCAGGTGCTGTGCAAAATACCATATTTCCCCCATAGTAGTGTCCAGGTGCTGTGCAATATACCATATTTCCCCTAATAGTAGTGTCCAGGTGCTGTGCAAAATGCCATATTTCCCCCAATAGTAGTGCCCAGGTGCTGTGCAATATACCATATTTCCCCTAATAGTAGTGCCCAGGTGCCTGGCAAAAATGCCATATTTCCCCAAAAAGTAGTGTCCAGGTGCTGTGCAAAATACCATATTTCCCCTAATAGTAGCGCCCAGGTACTGTGCAATATACCATATTTCCCTAACAGTAGCGCCCAGGTGCTGTGCAATATACCATATTTCCCCTAATAGTAGCGCCCAGGTGCTGTGCAAAATACCATATTTCCCCTAATAGTAGTGTCCAGGTGCTGTGCAAAATACCATATTTCCCCCATAGTAGTGTCCAGGTGCTGTGCAAAATACCATATTTCCCCTAATAGAAGCGCCCAGGTGCTGTGCAATATACCATATTTCCCTAATAGTAGCGCCTAGGTGCTGTGCAATATACAATATTTCCCTAATAGTAGCGCCCAGGTGCTGTGCAATATACCATATTTCCCCTAATAGTAGCGCCCAGGTGCTGTGCAATATACCATATTTCCCCTAATAGTAGCGCCCAGGTGCTGTGCAATATTCCATATTTCCCCCAATAGTAGTGTCCAGGTGCTGAGCAAAATACCATATTTCCCCTAATAGTAGCGCCCAGGTGTTGTGAAAAATATCATATTTCACCTAATAGTAGTGTCCATGTGCTGTTCAAAATACCATATTTTCCC
>JAWPHD010003790.1:0-205844 GCA_037043455.1 Cyrtodaria siliqua
AAATTTGCACCACTTAAATTTTGTCAACAATCTTTTTTTCAGTAAATATTCAATAATGGTTGGTGTATTATGTTTGTCAACGCAATTGACATGTCACCAGTACTTAGATATCTCCGCCCCTTTGTTGATGTCGGAGTATATTGACAATATTGTATATAACATAGTTGCACGTGCTTTATATACTTGCTGTTGTTTGTCGGAGGTATCATTCTGGTTTGATTGGTTGAAATGGATAAATGATTGACAACTGGCGACATGTTAATTATTTGGTGTTCATAAGCTAAGTTACGGACATCGTCTCTTTCAATACCGAGCATAGACTGCTCCACAGCGTTCTATACTGAACAATTTTGTAGGCTGAAATCTGATTGGCTAATCGTAAGGTCAGTCTGACGTGACCTCCAATGGAGAGTTCTTATTATCCTTGTAATGTAGAGTATCGTAGCGCGATAAAGAGTCTGATTTTAATGAGATTGTGGTAAATAAGGAGTCAGTTTGAGGCTCATTCATTACATTTTGACCAATAGCAAATACCATAACTTGTCAGTTTCACGTTTTATTCTCATTCAATGTTACAAAATGCTTTTACATTCATTTCAGAAATTTTGTCATTGCCAAGTGCATGTTTCCAAATATTTGAGCCAAAGCACAAGCAGAAACTACAATCATCACTTAATTTAATGTGCTAAAATTTAACTGGGATTTACCAATGCGCTGTAATTTAACTAAGATTGTTCATGTATTTTATAAACTTGGGTTTACAAAAAACTTTGGTTTTGGCCATTTTTTTTTTTAACAGATCCAATGATGACCACGTATTTTTATAAGCAAATTGAAATTGTTTAAATTTAATTGAATTGGAGTTTTATGGTGCACCAACTCAAAAAAAGGTTATATGGCGCCAACAAGAATGAACATTCCAGATTCCCTCTCCATTTACATCTAGATAAACATCTGTGTATAAAGGCGATCAATGAAAATGCAGCAGTAGATTAAAATGGGTATTACATTTTATTGCTAACTAATTCATTAAAATAAAAAGTGCATGTTGAAGGATATTAATTATGAATTGCAAAAACTGACTTTCTCAAAATTCCTGGTGTATATTGTTAGATTAAAGACACAAGGTAGAAAACAAAAGTCACACATTTTAATAATAATTTCATAGGAACAGTAAAACGGTTGGACATAACCCGGAATTAAAATGTGTGACTTTTTTTTTGCCCATGTGATTTTGAGACTTCAAGATTTCAATATATATTTTTTTTAATGTTCCCCTTTAAAATTGATGCTAGGCTGTAAACTGTAACTCCTAATATATAGCACTGATGAGTTCATTTTCTTTAGGAGGTATGGGATTGGAAGCATTTAAACGGGGTATATGGTTAATCCTCAACATTTTAGAGCTGCAGCTACATGTACATGTCCAGTCTTTGAATTAATTTATGTCACTAGCCCGAATTTTTATATACTCAATGAAAACCCATACATTTTTCTTTAGCCCAACTACTTAAATTAAAATTCACTAGCCCGAATGACAGTTTAGAAGCCCCGGTCTTTGGGCTAGTGGGTCAAGTCGAAGACTGACATGTAAGTAGTGGGTGGTCCTTGGTCGAGTGGGTAAATTCTTGACTTGATATCATTTGCCCCTTACTGCTGTGAGTTCGATCCCTCATGGGCCTAGGAATCTTTATGTGAGGAAGATATCCAGCCGGCTTGCGGAACATCATTGGTTCTACTCCGGTGCCTGTAACTGGAGGGGCACCTTTGGTCTTCCCGCACCAATGAAAGCTGGAAAAGTCGCCATATGACCCAAGCTGTTAAACTCCAGTTCAATTAATGTATTAAACATCACACTATTTCAGAATAAGAATAATTGTATAAATTAAATATTTCTTTCATCTCTTTCAGAGAAAAAGGCATTATCGTGTGATTGCTGTTCTGTCTGGACTAGTCAAGTTATTAGAGAAGACATAGGGTAGCCTCAACGCAGATTTACTTCTGAAGCATGCAGGCGGAACCGGTCCAGGAATCAAACACTTAATAAAATAACACTGCCTGAGGCTGTAAGCACTTCAGCAGAGTTAAAGTTTTTATGTAAAAAAGGAACCAAGCATAAAAGCAGTCTTAATAGCATTCAAAGTGTTCAAACATACGGTTCAAAGTTGACCAGCCAAATAAGCAAGAAAGTCAAACAAAAAAGTCTCGTTCTGAAATGGCTGAGACAAATATTGGGAGTTATTAAATAATATGTATGGTCTAAATTTTAATCGGCATGTACGTTCATATATGCATTCACATGCCAGCTACTTATAATTCAGATATTATTATGGATAACTGGAACCCTGGAAATAACGGTGACTTGAACATTCGCTTTGAAGTGCGGTGAAGGCAAAGTCAGTTGATAAAGGATGACTACTTTGCTCAAATCTCCCAGTAAATTGAGGCCTGAATTGGAAGGAGATTCTTCACATAGAAACCATAATGGATTAGTTAAAACTGCAATATAACAAAGAAAACGTGATTGAAATTCATTGTTTTAGATGTAGAGTATTAGAGTGATGAGGATCCTGAGTTCTACTGCAGCAATGAAAATGGATGCTTAATTCTGAAACGAAACCATTCTTACAATAATCGGGCTCGTGGCAATTTTACGGATTGAACTTTATGGACCATGTTATTACCAAGTTTATTAACTATGGTAACTTTGGAGGCAAATATATTTTTTTTACGAATAAGTTGATTCAAAGTATTCAAGAGGAAAAACACACCTCTGTCGGAGTGAAAGAATTCCAAAAAACAAACCGACCAATTAACTTCCATCTGTTGTATTCATGCTGTTTACTTGTGACTGACTATTTTGAACCAAATTTGTGTATAGTTATATTTCATAAATTCTATAAATAAATGGTAGGAAAATTGGTAATTCGGGCTTGCATCATGGTAAGATTTGTTTTGTCGGCATCACTCTAGCACTTCCATTAGTATCTCAACCAAACTTGGTCAGTTTTAATATAAATGAAAGCTTAGTCACGTTTTAAAACCACCTATGTGATATCTAGGAGTGAGATTTGGCCTTTTAATATGATTTAGGAGACAAAATACGGATATGTTTTTCTGTTTTATTTAGTTGTATTTTATAAATCTTACATGTACATGATGTAAGTTAAAAGGACACACCGCAATCTTGGTGTTTTTTAACACTCCCCAAGTTTATGATGTGACGATGTCGTTTGTTGACTTTTTCTTCGAAAAAGAAAGCTATAATTGTCATCACTTTGTCTTAATCGTCGTCTGCGTCGGTTAAAGTTTTGTATGTAAGCTTGTATCTCCGAAACTACTTTACATAATGGATTGAAACTTTATACATGTATTTGATGTCGTTCGACGACATCATAGAGACAGGTTCTATAACTCATGCTTTTATTTTAATGTTATGACCCCTTTTATCAGTTTATACTTGGACAATTTGGTTAAAGTTTTGTATGTAAGCTTTTATCTCGAAAACTATTTTATATAACTTTTTGAAACACGTACTCTGTATTCGGCATCATTAGACAACATCATAGAGCCAGGATCTAGACCTCTTGCTTTTATTTTAACAAAACTATGGCCCCTTTTATACATACATGTACACACAATTGGTAAAAGTTTTGGTTATTCATAATTTTGATAGAGCATCATCAATAAAACTGACCAATCAGTGACCATAAATAAGATCTACCTAATTCATTCTGGTAGGTAATTAGGTAGGTCTGGTAGGTGATAAACTCGGTCTTTATCCTTGATGTTCAACCAAGTTTAATCTTAAAATTAAGGTATCTACAATGTGATTCTTTTAAAACCCTGCATATTTCATGCACATTTATGCAAACTGATTCAACATACATATCTTTCAAAATCAAAATCTTGAAAATTATCATCTTTTTACTTGGTCAAATATTTTTATTTTACTATAGATCCTAAGGATAAAAACCGAGTAACACAAATTTTATCACCTACTGAAAATAAGATAAAATCTCAACATCTCTGCAATGAAAAATTATGAATAAGCCTGTCAATTTAGTCTTAACCTATACTGTGTTGATGAGCCGTTAAACAACATTCAATTCAATTCAATTTTAAATTAAATGTTTTCATTATATCCTAAAATCCCCTGAAAAAAATCAATGACACCACATTTTCATTTGAAGAACTCAGATACAAGTGCCATAATTCTGTTCGGCAATTATGTAGAGTTATGCCTTTCAACTGAGTTTCCCAATAAATAGACAAGGCCTCGAAAGTTGAGTGTCTGCACAGAGACGGGCGGTGCTTCTTGTTCTACATGTATGTAACTTTTATATTTGCAAATCTAAATGGGAATAGTTAAAAGGAAATTGTTTTTGCATTCTTGTAATGTACTGGTATATTATTATTATTGATTATTTTTATCGTTTAATAACATAATTAAAGATAAGCAGTCTGAGCTAAGGTAGATTAATGAAGAAATTGAACTCCAAATTGTATTTAATGATATGAAAGCAGATTTAAAGTCCATAAGTAAAGCATAATATATTTAACATAAATTCATATTATATTAATGTAAAAAAAAATATCTTAAAGGAACATAGTGCAATCATTAACTTTTTTTCGTTATTCAGTGGATTGTTGGAAATGTGGGTTTTGTGTCATTTTAGCATATGTTAGGCCGTTTATGAGTCTGTTTTTAAAAAAAATAAAATTAAGGCTTTCGGTAGTGACAGCCCAGTCTCAGCAAAAACTTCTGTCCATCAGACATGGCGGAAAATACCCCTTAGTCGGCCCAAGTGGTAGGCCATTTTTATAATCTAAAAACATAAAATAAATAACATTTATTGCTTGTAATTTAAAGCCGTATTTAGGGCAGGGTCCCGGATTCCTATGTATCCTTCCACTCTCTCTGGGGCGGCTCTAAATAACCTATACTGTGTTGATGAGCCGTTAAACATCATTAAATTCAAGCCGTATTTGTTGATAAGTGTTCTGCCTTGATTAAAATTGGTCAATTTAAATTCACACACTTTTTTGGACGATTTAAATACGCAATTTGAACCAATAGCATTTCAGCTTTCATACTGACATGAGAGGTCACACAAATTAATTTGTCGCATTGAACTAAAGAAGAAAGATCACTTTCAATATTAAGTTTGAACATTTGATTTCCTTTTCATATTCTTATTTTTCTATGAAATACTGCACATGTATAATCTTTTTCTGCCTTTAGTGCATTAATAACAAGTCAGTCTATATGCCATCAGAACACTTTACTGTAAAATTAAAAGAGAACGAATGTTTATTCGTAAATGCAAGCTGCTAAATAACACTGAATGCACGCCTATTTGTGGATGGTTTATTTTGTGGGGCCTAGTTTGGGTTTTGATGTGCTTTTCGGCGCGATCCTAAAAAACAAAATGTACATAAATAGCAAAGTAAATCAACCTTTTTTTAAGGATGGCCTTGTCTGTGTTCAATTGACCAAGCATTTTATGGCGTTTTATCTTGACTTTTAACCGAATGTCATGTGGACTTGAAAATGTTTTCGCGAAGACTGGCAGACCGCCCCATTATTCCTGGGTAAGACCAGTACTGTATACCTCCTGCCATTTAGAACCAGTACTGTATACCTCCTGCCATTTGTAAGAAAATTGTTATGCAATAAAATCTCCACTTTAAAGCTGTAGCATGCTCAGTATTAAATCAAGAATATTAATTTAAGATGAGGAAACTGGACTATATAAATATTTTTATTCTTTAAGAATACAACCTGCAATCTCACAAATACAGTGTCACATGCAGCGGAGTAGGACTTGTGACACCGCATATGGAAATGTGGCTACTTTAGAATTTGCAGCAACTCTGCAGTTAAGAAGGTTCCAAGCCCATTCTCCATATTTTATCTTGATGTAAATGGAGGATGAGTCTGGCATGTTCATTCCTGTTAGGCATCATAACCTTAAAGGTTTTAGCGTGTTGGTGCACCTTAAAACCCAATTCATTTCAATTAATATTAGAGTTTTAAATACTGGACTAGATTAGTAGTTCTCAAAAAAATATTTTAAACCATGCTTTTCATATATATTCCAAAAGTGTAGACGACACATACAACTGCATGTACATGTTTAAAAATCAAGATTGCCGTTTGTCCCTTTATGATACATGCTGTTTCAGAAAAATAATATAGTAACACATGTAGCTTATATTAACATTAATAATGGATACAAATAAAATCATGTTCAGTTGATTATTTGTTTGTAGTTCTTTTTAATTACTAGTATATAGTGTATATATTTATTATTGTGAAAATGAGTTGTAATGGCATGTTCAGTCAGTATCAAATCATCCAACCTGTTGCACAGGATCCCCGTGATATTGACACGTCTGTTAATGGGGGCGTATAGGTTTCACTTTGTTGCGTTGTTCAATATTTTCCCACTTGCATTTTATAAAAGCTTGTTTCTCAGACACTGCATTGCACAATTCAATGAACTTTAACATGTTTTCTGCAACTCAGTATGACTAATTGTGTTGTATATGAATATATATATCATGTACATGTATAAGCAGATACACATGGTATTGGAATGAAACTTGCACATATATTTTGTATCAATATAACCTATTTTGGCAACGTTATCCCACTTTTTACACTGGCAACCTGTGTGAAAATGTATTTTTGAACTGATATTGACACATCGCAGAATGGCATGAAACTTCATACAGTACAGCTCATGCGGACCCCACACTTTACTCTTCCACGCCGAGTGAGGAATTTACAAATCGCGTACTTAAAGTTACACAAGTTTTGATGATAAAACTACTCAGAGTGGGAGTACGGGGTTTGCCGAGTCGAAACTGCACAGGTAAAAGGGTGCAACTTTTTTTAATTGCAGTCAATAACTTAAGAAAAATTCGAAGCAAAAGACAATTTTACTTTTGTTTTTGGAAAGGAGGATGTGGAAACATTTTAATGCCCCGGATTATGTATACTGGGTCACGACTGGGTCACGATAGTTATATGGAGGTTCCTATTACCGGCCCCGGGCGACTAAACATAAAATCAATTTGTAATTATTATACTGGAAATTATAGTTATATTTTTAATTAATCGTTATTTATAACAAAATTTTTTAAACACTATTCTGCTGTTATTGTTAATACCTTGATGGGTTCTTTAGTCAGAAATGATCAGACACAATTGTAAACAATTCTGGTTCATTATAAAACCGGTAGTTAGTGCAGCCTTGTTAAAAGGTTTATATATGTATATATGGCCAAGTATTATGGGTATTTTATATGTCGGTGGAAGAACCTCGACTTTTGGACGACAGAAACAAACAAAACTTGTGATGAAATGCATTAAAAGTTTGAAACACGTATTTGTTTTCGAAATTTATTCATTGCATTTATCAGTTGTGTCAACTTTGCACAGAAAAGATACACTCGACATCTCATTGTTTGTACTTTTTCTGGCAATGTATTGTTTTTTCAAGCGCGCTGTCGGACAAGATAAAAGTTGTCGGAAAATTCAGATTTTTCTTATTCGCAATAATAGATCACCAGTGTGCACTCAAGGTTAATTGGATTCTATTCGGAGTAACTCTGAGTGTTAGATCACTCCGAGTGATTCGATAATGGGGTACTTTCGCCAAGTGGATTCGCTGAGTCCAAACACTGACTACGCGTAGATCACACGGCACTCAATAGCACCAAACTCGGCGTATAGAGTAAAGTGTAGGGTTCACGTGAGCTGTACTGTACATGTATTCGGTAATAAACAATACATACAAGTTGTAAAACTCTGCAACTTATTTTGAAAAAATTGTGCCCCTTTTTTTACTTTAATTGTCAAATAATTGTCAAATAGTGTTAACAATATGTACAGAAGCTGATATCTGTTTAACCACTTGGCAAAATGGAATGAAACCTCACTTTTGTATAATTTGGTATCAATAGCCTACCATGCCTCTTGCACAAGTTCCTTTAGTCTGCAACTCATTTTCTCAAAGTTGAGATCCATATATTATTGCAATGTCGAATTGTGCTAAAAATGTGTATGACCCAGTAAATGAGTTGACAGAATGAATTAAAACTGCTTAAATCTACATTCTTCAAATTAACCCACTAGCCCAAAGCCCGGGGCTAGTAAACTGTCATTCAGTCTAGTGAAAATTCGGAAATTTATGTAGTCGGGCTAAATAAAAATTCAAGTCTTCAGTGAGTATATAAGAATTTGGGCTAATGATTTTGAAAATTTAAATCGAAGAATGCATCTATACATGTATGTGTACATAGGCATTGCGTTCAAGATACATGTTATATAGAAATTAAAACAGTAATTGGTATTCATCATGTAGTGATAGTTCTACGGGTTATTATAAATATCTTGCGAAAGATACCCTTCCTTTGCCACTTCACGGGACTTATTCTACGTAAAGAAGTGTAGTCTATCCTCCCTTAAGAACCATAAAAAACATTTGAATGTAAAATGGTACGCGTGATTTGACACTGCTCTCTGGTGCGTCTCTAAATAACATAGATAATGTTATACAAATAAATTAATTTCATTGACCCTAATGCTTAACTAAATGGCCTTCTCAATCATAAAGGTATGAACGCTCTTATGTGTGATGTTTTTTAACCATCTGATCAGGACGGTGTCTTACTTCTAGTCGTGAGATTTATAGTGCTGTAACACTGGAACCCTATACTGTAGAAAATTACATGAAGCCCCATCCAGTCACAATATACCAAAACTAGGCTGACCAGTCCTAGAAATTCTCTCACCGCTGCGGAACTCGACTTAGAAGCGAGGAAGCGTCGATTCTTACTAATGGCGGGAGGTGTACAGTACTGGTTTGCCTCCACCACAAAAAAAATGACCGTCATAAATAACCTTACGTGTTGAAAATGACGTAAAACACCATACAAACAAAAAACAACAACTGGAAATTCTCTTTATGAAGCAAAGGAGCTACTATAATTTTTATAAAGAATTCAGAATTATCAGGCCTTGATTGAACGCACGACATCTGGTGTGCACACCTGTTGCTGCTGTCAATCTAGAATCGACCGACTTCTAGCTTGTCTTTGAAAAAAGGATTCACATTTAAAAGGCACTGCAGTGAAAAGGAATCAAACCCCAAATTTGAAATATTTTTCCTAGTCCATTATTGTGCCCATCTTGTGGATTTCTTACTACCGTATTCATAATTTTGCATTGCAGAGATGTTGAGATTTTATTTTATTTTCAGTAGGTGATAAAACTTGTGTTACTCGGTTTTTATCCTTAGGTTCTATAGTAAAATATAAATCTTTGGCAGAGTAAAAAGGTGATAATTTTGAAGATTTTGATTTTAAAAGATACATATATTGAATCAATTTGCATGAATGTGCTTGAAATATGCAGGGTTATAAAAGAATCAAACTGTAGATACCAAAATTTTAACAGTAAATTTGGTTGAACATCAAGGATATAGACCGAGTTTATCACCTACCAGAATGTATTGGTTAGTTCTTATTTCTGATCACTGATTGGTCAGTTTTTTTGATGATGCTCTATCAAAATTATGAATAAACATTTGAATTAAATGCACCATAATTGGTGATCCATCAAGGCTGAGTGGACAGCATTGTGGATGAAGTATATATGGACAAGTCTTTGAATTGAATTGAATGTTGTGTAACGGCTCATTAACACAGTATAGGTTATTTACAGCCTCCCCAGAGAGAGGCGAAGGATACATAGGAATCCGGGAACCTGCCCTACTCTTATTATCGAATAGATTCCTATGGTTCTTTTACGTGTTCGGAGGATAGACCGATACACGGGACCGCCCGGTTTACGCCCCCATCCGACGGACGAGGCTGAGGGAAAGTGTCTTGCCCAAGAACACACCGACGGAACTCAGTGGCACCACGGAGGATTGAACACGGGGCCTCCGGTTACAAATCCGCCGCGCTACCGACTGCGCCACGCCAGCCCTCGACAAGTCTTTGAACAAATCCTTATCGTAGTTCGATGGTAGTCTCATTTATTTGACGTCTTTGGTGCTTTTTGTTTTTACATACGGACGTTTATAGATGCACCCTAACGTTAGACGGATGGCACATATCAAAAATCCTCTTGCCGTTCGAAGACGTGTATTTTATGCACTACCAAAGACGTCAAATAAATGAGACTAGTACATGTAACAAAGAAACGAATTTTCGCGCCTTGAAAAACAGTTTATGGCAAAATAATATAACTAGTGAGTTCATAAATAGGCACCGAAAGCGGTGGTAAATATATTTAAATTGTCAAGCAATATTTCTTCCTCAAATATGGCTAAAAGACGCAATAATAAGTATATGTCTGTTCGATAAAATACTCGAGCTGGTAAATCGAGACCAACAGGTGCGTGCTCAATCGCAGCATCTCGCTCACTTATCGTCGTGGGACGAGTGACTTCCCTTGAAAGTAGTTCCTCAAATGAGTTGTTTCCCTTAAATTGGCTTAGCTAACGGAATTAACATACGATAACGTGATGTATTGTGTAGCACAAACTTTATATTATTTCAATATAAAACTGAAAAAATGTTGTTAAAATTAGAATTAAATTTATTTAAAAATGTTTATATAGTATCAAGTATGTTACATTTTTGATGAAAATGACAAAAACCCGGAAGAAAATAGAATAATCATCAATGTGCACCACCAAATAATGTCAACCAAAGGACACATTCTCCAATATGATCACATAAAAAGATTGATACTTGTGCCTTCTTGTTTGTCTGTTTGCATGTTTGTGTCTGTGTTTTGTGGTTGACTGTCCTCCTTGAATGCTACTTTCCCTGTCCGATCTTTTAATATTTCTTTGCAATACACACTGGTGTTTTTTGTGCCGTGTGGCGACCGTAAAAAGTTTTTTTTACATCCTACAATGTTGTCAATTTTTTCATCATGTCTGGAATTTTATTAATATTATAATCACGTATGATCTTTGCTATTCTTCTTTGAGCATATTGTCTTTTTACTGCATCATCTGCTTTTTCTGGATTGCCGACATTGATAATTCTATTTTTATCCATGTTAAGATCACTTTTTAAAACATTTTCCTGGCTTTTACCTTTGTCAAGATAATTAACCAGATGTTTTTGTTTTACATAATCAGACAGCACAATACCAAAATGTGTAATATTAACGCTGCCAGTAGTAACTTCCTCAACAAGATCGTTAAAAAGCCCCATTATATATAATATGATTAGATTAAATTTCACCGTTGAAGTTACGTTTTACTAACTTCCTCGGGCGATCAAGATAAAGAAATTCGTACTGCTTGTCAGTTGCTTTTTTATACTGATCTTTGCTGACATCTTGTTCGTTGGAAAGCATACCAAGCTCACGATTAACTGGAGTCGCAAAGAAGATGTAATGAGTGCAGTTTAACCAAATGTCTTTGGGAGTTTTGTAATAAGATTGAGATAAATAAATCACACAACAATTTTTATGTCTTCCCTGGATGAAATAATTAATAATATCGTTCACAAACATAATCATCAAAAATAGCTATCTTCTGATTATCCGAATCTAAAGTATCCACAGGGATAACTTCATCATTTGAACATTCTAATATGTCTTCAACTGGGATTTTATTCTTGTTTGCTATCTTTTCAAGTTTTTGTGACAAGACCTGATACATAGACTGTTCCAAGTTTTTAGCAAACAAGTACATGTTGTCGTAGTAAACTAAAGGTTTTAACAACATGTGAACTAATGTGTTTGTTTTGCCAGAACCTGAATTACCGCAAATTAACATTCTAAAACAACAGTCTGGCATGAAGTTCCATATCTGTTTAAAATTACCGGTTTCTGTCTTCATGTTATAGTTTGGAATTTCGATTATAATAATACTTGGATAATATTAATATTATCTAACTGTTATTATATATGTCAAAAGTATATTGTGGAATAAAACAAATCCCCCGTGGTAAACAACTCGGAACAGAAGCAGAATGTTTTAAGGCTAATCAAGTTAGATATTACGGATTACAAAAAGTTAAGATAAGTATCCCTGGACTTACGAAAAAAAAAGATGCAGATCCTGCCTGGAGACAAACAATGAAAAACCCAGGAAGACTATCAAACACAGAAGAAAAACCAAGTAATATTTATTTGATAGGATTAGAAGCAGAAAGAAAACACATAAATAAAATGTTAAGCAAATCTGAATCTCCCAGTGAGATAACACGTCTGGAAAAGAAGATGGTTAAAATACAAAATGAGTCTGAGAAAGCACATGCAAATATTAAACTCATAAAAAAAAAATAAAAGCAGCTAAACTCGCAGTTAAACCTGCAGTTAAGAAAGCAGTTAAACCTGCAGTTAAAAAAGCAGGTAAACCTGCAGTTAAAAAAGCAGTTAAACCTGCGGCTAAGAAGAAAACGAAAGCTACATAATACTTGATTTAAGTCGTAGTGAAGTCTTTTCAAGCAATGGTTTACAACAAAAAAGAAATTCCTACAAAGTCGACAAAGATGGCCACTATGGAATGTTACAAATTGATTTATCTGAGCTTGTTGGTCATCATAAACTTATTGCTAAACAAGGAGAAGCAGTTGTGCTAGATCTAAAAGTAGATAATGGTTTTGTAGACTTGATAACAAAGCGTTACACTAATACAAAATCGTATTCAAAGCTGTCTCAAAATGCTTTCAAGCAACTAACAGAATTATCTGACTTACCAATTCATAAAAGTTCTTCAAAGTTCAAAAATATTTTAGGAGGTTGTGTTGATGCTGAATATTACAATAATCCTGATGATTTGGTCCATAATCTGGAGTTAGTAAGTGGAAGTATCGAATCAAGAAATAATAGTCCACAGTTAATAAATAAAGGTATTAGCATAATCGATGAATTATTAAAAATAGGTAAAATATCACCTAAAGAACACTAGTTCCGACAGTTCCTGTTTTCATAGCTGTGCTTGGTGCAATTCCACCAGCAGTTGCTATTGTTCTAGGTAAAACAAGAATAGCAGAACAAATTGTTTTGTTAAAAACACATCATAGGAGTTTTAAACAACTTCTATCATATGTTCGAAAAACAACAGGACTAGAAAATGATGAAGAGATAAATAGGATTACTTTTAATAAAATATTAGAGATTCAAAAGAATGATAACTGTACAGAACCTCTGGAAATGTACATGAAAAAATTTAAGTTAAACGGTCATGGCATTCAGTCGTAATTCTTTTTCGACTTGTTCCCATATCCCATCGTACTTTTCTCTAGTAGTTTTTGTTTTGATCGGTTTTTGTTTATTTTTTTATTTTTAATATTTTAAATATTTTCTGAAAAATGTATTCAAATTTGATTGATCTTTTTCGACCTTCTAGCTGATCCAAAATCTTTACAATTTTGTAAGACAAATCTTCAAATATTTGTCTTTCCACAGGAGATAAATTATATGCTACCAAGTATTCCGTGGTAAATAGTTTTCTTCTGGTTGTAGTTGCAACCTGTAATGAGATTGTAGCCATTGTGAACTCCACAATTAAGGCAAATACTCTCGTTATCAAAGTATCATTACAATTAATACATGCATTATAGCATTTGTAACACAGCTTGGTTTTGGCACAATATTCACAAAGCTTCTTTTGATCAGTCAAGTAATATTAGATGCAATCTAAGCATACTCCAGCGGGACCAATAATATCCAAAACTCTTTCACAATATTTGCAATTCATTATATAGTAATATAGCATTATATTTTTTTATAAGCTTAAAGAAATATTATCTTATGTAGTTACTGAAAGTATTTCTTCAGTATCAAACAATCCTACAAAATCATTTACAGAAGCATATATATATATATTATGAAAAGCATACTGATTGCGGCTATGGATATAAGGTTGTTAGCTGTTATGATGACCAATATTCAAAACCAGTTGTAACGTATAGAGGGCCGGACGCTGTTTACAATTTTTTAGAAAAAATGATAGAAGAAGAAAAGTGGTGCAAGAAAACTATGAATGCACATTTTAAGAAAGATTTAGTGATGTCACCGGAAGAAGAAGCTAGATTCCAAAAGTCTTAATCATGTCATATTTGTGGTAATTTGTTGATATGGTTTTTCAATAACTCTTAACAAAGATGACCCAGGTCGTACATGTACAGTAGCATATGACAACTCCGTTAGAAAAGTTAGAGACAATTGTCACATAACTGAAATGTACAGAGGAAGCGCCAATGACATATGTAATATTAATTTCAGGCTAACTAAAAAAATACCTGTTATGTTTCATAACTTCAGGGAATATGATTCTCACTTCATAACGCAACACATCGGAAAGTTTAAACAAACAATAAATGTCTTACCGAATAACATGGAAAAGTATATGGCTTTCATGTTAGGAAAACGTTTATTGTTTATTGACAGTTTCCAGTTTATGTCTCAATCATTAGACAATTTAGTAAAAAACATCCCTTCGTTTCAATACATCTCGCACGAATACTTTGATAACAAGCTAGAATTAATAAAAAGAAAAGGTGATTATCATTACGATTACATGAACAGTTTTGAACGTTTTAAAGAAGTTAAATTACCTAGCAAGGATAGCTTTTATTCACAATTAAATAATGAACACATTTCAGATACAGATTATGATCATGCTAAAAAAATATGGAAAACATTTAAGATTAAAAATATGGGGGAATATCATGATCTGTATCTTAAGACTGATGTGCTGCTGCTTGCAGCCGTTTTTGAAAACTTTAGAAAAATTTGCATTGAGTATTACAAATTAGATCCTTGCCATTACTTCAGTAGTCATGGTTTAGCCTGGGATGCATGCCTTAAGATGACTGGCATCCAACTTGATTTAATAACTGATATGTATCAATATTTGTTTGTGGAAAAAGGATTAAGAGGTGGCACAAGTTATATCGCAAACAGATATTCACAGGCTAACAATAAATATATGAAAAATTACGACAAGAAAAAAGAAAGCAAGTACGTAATATATCTTAATGCTAATAACTTGTAAGGGTGAGCTATGTGCCAACAGTTGCCTACTGGTAACTTCAAGTGGGTTGATAAGTTTGAAAAAGGAAAATCAAATTACATTGTTGAGTGCGATTATGAGTACCCCAAAAAACTGCATGACTCGCATAATAATTATCCTCTAGCCCCAGAAAGTTTAAATATAAAAGATGAGTGGTTGTCAGACTATTGTAAAAATGTAAAACAACAATTTAAATTTGGAACTTGTAATGTTAATAAACTTGTTACAACACAAAAAGATAAAGAAAAGTATGTTGTGCATTACAGAAACTTAGAATAGTATAACAAGCTTGGACTGAAGGTAACACAAATACACCGAATACTACAGTTTGACGAATCAGGGTGGTTAAAGACATACATAGACTTCCATACTGCCAAGAGAACAGTTGGTAAAAATGCTTTTGAAAAGGATTTCTTCAAACTGATGAACAATTCAGTTTTTGGTAAAACTATGGAAAATTTGAGAAACATAATTAATGTTAAATTAACTCACGACGAGGAGGTCCTTTTAAAGTATGCAGCAAGACCTTCATTTATTTCTTGTAATATGTTTAATGAAAATTTATTTGCCATACAAAGAATAAAAGAACGATTAGTTTTAAATCGTCCTTGTTATGTTGGCATGTGTATTTTAGATTTGTCAAAATATTTTATGTATAATTTCCATTACAACTATATCAAAAAATAATTTGATGGAAAAGCTAAGTTATTATTTACTGATACCGATTCAGGGTGGTAAGACGTGTGTTGTTAAAAAACAAATAGCACACGATGATTATAAAAACATTTATTCACAGCGATGGAAGCCCACCATAAAATGAAAGTAATCAGATCAAAAGAACATAACCTAAACAGTTATGAAATAAATAAGAAAAGTTGGTCAGCTTATGATGATAAAAGGTACATACTAGATAATGGTCAATACACATTAGCGTACAAGTAAAATATACCATGATAGAGCATGATAGATCTTAATTGTAATAGTTGGGTAGCATTCAAGGATATTGAAAATATTAAATAAGGGTTTATAAATAATTATATATAGTATTATTATATATAATGGAACAAGAAAAGTTGGAAAAGGTTTGCAGAAAACTTAACCATTTAAAAGATAAATATAGAAGAGAATTGATGAGAGGCAAGCAACTCCGTGTAGAATATGAAGTAGTTCGTGATGATCTTATGGATACCAAAAATAGCAAAGTTAATAAGCGAAGACTATTACTGGTTGAAAAGGATAATTATGAACGTAAGCTGGATAGAAACAGAGAAGAGCTTCTTGAACTGAAATACAAAATAGCAAAGTGTAGGAAAATAAAATACTCTATGGTAAAAAATGATTAGCAGAGCGATAATGAAGACTACTGTCCGGTTCCGTCTGACTTTGCTTAATTTCTTTTCAAACGTTTTAGTTGAATTAATAAACAACATTGATCAGTAGTACAGATACTGGAGGTTCCAGTAAAGTTTTTTCCTGAGAGAGGGTAATCAGAAAGTTGTTGGGGTTTGGTAGAAGTATATCACCGCCGTTGGCGTTTGCTACTGGACAACTAAAAACAGCTTTGTTACTGCTTATTGGCAGCCCTTCGCGGGGAAAAACTGCGCTGGAACCCCCAGTATCTATACTACTGTTGAGGACTTTAATATTAGTAATATTTGTATAACTATAAAGCTACCTCATCAAGGTTACCGTTACCATAAAATTCATAAATCTTTGCAAAATTTTATAATCGTAACTCTGATCTTCTTTCCAAATATAAAAGTAATTTAAGAACTCTTCTGCGAAAGGACTGTCACAGCCTGACTTCTATGATGACGTGATTTACAAACGTCGTAAGATCACTTACATACTATCTTTGTTAAACTTTTTAAAAGGTTTATCAAACGAGGTTATGACCCTATCATTTTGCAACGCACTGCATGATTGGTGGTGGACCCATTTAGAGTTCGCCACTATGCTTTCCTCTTTAAATATGCAATGACCGGACAGGCTGTGGACCCTATGATGACGCCTACATAATGCCCATTACGACGGTGACATTTGATGTTTGTCTGCAGTCGTCTTGTCTTGTCGTGCCCTCAATGGTTTATTGTTTTGTTGCTCTGGCTTCTGCCAAGTCACTGAGTACCTTCTGTGTGGCTTACTAGGCTATTTTTTTTTGTATTTATATATATACGAACATCTTTGTGTTTCAGTTATATTGCCTATTAATTCTGCCATTTTGGTTAGAGAATTCAAGGCGGGGATTTCTTTATTTACACTGTCCCGTTTTATTGGGTTGAAAGTAGGGTACGTGTGAGGTTTGGTGTTCTTTGTTTCTGTGTGTGTTTGTGGATGACTGTCGTCCTTGAATGCTGGTTTTCCTGTTCGATCTTTATACTACATTCACAGATCATAATTATTTGTCAGACTTGCAGCTTTTTGTTGATTCTCTCTAATAATTATGTTCATATTTTAATTGTTGTAATCCAACTTAATTTATTCTTCCATCTAATAATAAAATCTTTTGAAAACACACTCCCTTGTGTTATTATTATAAGTATCACCTTACTTTTGACTCCATTCTACATATTAATTAAAACTTTTCTTTACTTTTGTTCATAGTTCATATATCATATTTATACATTTAATTGAAATAAATGGTCCTAGAGAAATGCCAGCATTCAAATGCAATGGCATCGTAGGTCCTCACTGTACTACAAACAAAAAGCAAAAGACAATAGTCAAACAGGTTTTATAAAGGGGAGATATATAGGAAAGAATATAGAATAATATTTGAAATAATCGTCTATTTAAACGAAGACAATTCACCATGACATATAATTTTTGCTGATTTCGAAAAGGTATTTGATAGCTTAGATCATGATTTTATTTTACAAAGTTGAACATATTTCAATTTTGGAACATCGCTTGTTAATTGGATAAACTGTTTTACAGAGATGCCCGAAATTGTGTATCATACTACGGATGCATATCTGACATTTTTAAAATAGAAAGAGGAGTAAGACAAGAATGCCCACTGTCACCTTATAAGTTGTAATTGAGATTCTTTATAAAGCCATTAGAACAGAAAACGACATTAAGGTATAATAATGGCCAATAAAGAAATAAAAAATACAGCTTTTGCATATGATGCCACTTTCATACTAGATGGTTCGAAGAAAACATTATAATCTTTAATTAGATTAAAAGATAAATTCAGTTTGACATCATGACTCATTTCGGTAATATTGCGTGTTGGCTCACTCAAAAATACAGATAAAAAATATTGCAAAGATAAACACTTTATATGGACAAACAATAAAGCAACAACACTGGGAATTTTTTCTACACATGATAGGTCAAAATGCCACAAAGAATTTTTTTTACCAAAGATAGATGAATTCTGCAATTGTTTATCAATAATTGGAAAAATAATCGTTATTAAAACATTTGCACTACCCAAACTCATACATCCTCTAACAGTTCTAGAGAGTCCAAATGAATTTTGTATAAACCAAATAAAAAACAAAATGCTTGATTTTTTATCTGAAGGTAAACCCGATAAAATAAACAGAAACACAATAATTCAGGATTATGAAAATGGGGGGTTGAAAACAGTACCATTTATTGGGAACTGTTAACCGACATAATACAATTAAATATGTTTCGCAATGCTTGTGCAAAATGGATGAAATCTTAGTGAAATGAAGCATTACGTACATGTGTGGATGTCTACTAACATTAAAATACATATGACTATTATAATGTTGACATAGTTCCCCGAGCAACTTCTTATGTGGGTGTATGTGTCTCAACTTATTCGTTTTTCAAGAGCTTGTTCTCGAGTTGAGGACTTTAATATTCGTAATCTTTGTATTACTAAACAGCTATTCAATCAGGGTTACCGTTACCATAAACTTCGTAAAACCTTTGCAACATTGTATTATTGTAACCCTGATCTGCTTTCCAATTATAAAAGTACTTTAAGGACTCTTCTGCGACAAGGACTATCACAACCTGACTGCTATGGGGATGTGATTTATAAACTTCGTAAGATTCTTGGTCATGATCATTTTCATACTATCTTTGTTAAAATTGTTAAAAAGTTTATCAAAAGAGGTTATGACCCTATCATTTTGCAACGTACTGCATGCTTGGTGGTGGACTCTTGTACAGTTCTCCACTATGCTTTCTTCTTTAATTGTACGATGACCGGATAGGCTGTGAATCCTATGATGACGCCTACCTATAGCCTATTGGGGCGGTGGCGTTTGATGTTTGTCTATGATCTTTTTTGTCGATACCTTAATGGTTTATTCTCTTGTTGCTCTGACTTCTGCCAAGTCACTGAGTACCTTCATTGTGGCTTTCTAGGCTATTGTTTTTTTGTATTATATTAATTTTACACGAGCATATTTGTGTTTTACTTATATCGCCTATTGATGCTGCCTTGTTGGTTAGAGATTAGATCATGGCAGGGTTTTCTTGATTTACACAGTCCTGTTTTAATGGGATGACAGTAGAGTAAGTGTGAGGTTTGGTATACCCTAGAACTGGTTTACATCCCCAGGTCTACTTTGCCACTGACCGTTCCAAGGCGGTAGCCCTATTGTCAGCCCTTTTGTGTTTGTGATGTTGTTTGCACTGAATATTACTTTTGCTTTCTTGTTTGTCTGTTTGCGTGTTTGCGTGTTTGTTTCTGTGTTTTATGGTTGACTGTCCTCCTTGAATGCTACTTTTCCTGTCCGATCTTTTTTATATTTCTTTATACTAATGCAAATGTCATAAGCACTGCATAAAATTTTTAACAGTTGTTATTCTAAATTAAAAGAAAGGCAGACAGAGCGACCTCACCAATCCATACACAGGCATTTTTGCACACCATTAAGTTTACATTAGTATTATTTTATTTTTTATTTTGTCTATTTATTATTTATATTCTTATAATATAGATTAATGCCAGTCTAAGTCATTGAGTACCTTCTTTGTGGCTTTCTAGGCTAATGTTGTTTGTATTTATATATAAACGAGCATCTTTGTGTTGTTGTTCGAAACTGACACGCTGGTTTGTGCAATAAATAATTGTATCAAGATATATCAATAATTATCGACACTCACATAATATTTTTTTCGTAGATTGCTATGGTAAGTGTTTTTTTTTGCGTTACGTTTGATTTACTGTGTTATACGAACTCATGGAGATGAACATATGGAAACTGTGGGAAAAAGCGGAAAAACAGCGTGTAATGGTGTTGTTGTAACGATTTCCCAATTCAGCGAACATTTACATGCGTAAAAAAATGAAATATTATATATTCAAGTAAATGTCATATTATTGTAATGTGTTCTATTATTTTGTGAATGAGCACTTACTTTGGATATTTGGGGAGTGTGAAATGTGTTGATTTGTCGTGAAATAGCAATATTTTGTTGAAACTATGACTGCATGACCCATCAGTTCATGTGATGGTGAATTTAACAATTGTATATAATTCAGTGATAAAATCAAGGGCTGATATTCACATGGGTCTTTGTGCATGATAAATAACTAGTAGGGTGTTCCAGGAACATTTACGCCGCCTGTCGTGTGCTTATTTAAAGTTACATGTATGAGATAGGTCAGGCTGCAGAATCAGTAGTGGTATTTTTGCTGGTCCTGTGGGACCAACGAGCCCAATATAGGTGGCTTTGAAGTAGAATACCGCTTAAGCCGGTGCTAGGGGGCGTGAGAGGTGTTGCTTCTTTCATTAATGCTCATGAACAGACTCAATAAAACAGAGTCTGCTGCTTTATTCTCTTAATTGGGTTAGTTGCTCCCAAAGTATCACCTTTATCAGTATTTATTATAATAAGGGTATAACTTCGCCGAAATTTGTAACGACTTTCGATGGGTGCAATTAAGATGTTTATGAAGGTTAAGTAATTTTTCAAGTTATAGCCCAGTTCAGGTTGCAGGTTAAAGTGTGACGGAGGACGGACGACGACGACAAAGTGATCACTAAGTGCCTGCCATGCTACGAAGGCGACACAAATAAATTATGTGAAACTTTCAATTGTAACGTTTCTGTGAAATTCTAGCTTAATATTTTTAATTATAAAATTAAAAATGAATTGTATTATCTCCCTTTATAGCAACACATTTATTACAGACAGGTCACACGATCGTATTCGTTCGTATTGTTTCGTATATATATAATCTAAAAGTAGATAGAAAATGAAATTCTAACTCACCCAAAATCCTGTTCGAACCGGTTTTGTCATCGCCGACGTCGTCATCGTTTTTCAAAAAAGATTGATTGAAAATCTAAAAATATTTAGAAATATATTTCTCCAAAACCTGTTCTAAAAATATCTCGAAATATATTTCTCCAAATATATTTCTCCAACCCCGTATATCTCATGCATCCGGTCCCGTTCAAATGAAAATAAAAACAGGTGGGCGTCATGGTAGGAAAAAAAACATGACTTTGTCCTAAAGAATATGATGTTATGGTAGTTACGACATCCTAAAGAACATGACGTAACGGCATCATCGTTTTAAAAAAAAGATTTTAAGAAATGATGAAAAGTAATGAACATACAATGTCGAGTTTGAAAAACATTAATATAAAGGAAATGTTTGCCATTGCTAAGCAGCAAGGCCTACGACGTTATTCCAAATTTAGAAAGGTAGACTTGATTGCATTATTGGAACAAGCACCAGCGGTACCATTGATGGATTTCTACTCTCAATGGTGAAATAACGTGAAATAATGCTTATTCAAAAATGCGCAAATCAGGCGGCAGTAAAACGGTTGCAATCAGTACTGTTATTCATTCGATCTTTGGAGATCGCTGAGCCCGATACTTATATTTAGTGATCGGTGGTACATTTTCAATTTCTTTTGTTTTCTTTCTTAATTTTCGATTAAGTGGTTCCACTACTCCGGCCGATAAAAGGCTCAGTGTTTAACCACTCATAGGTATGTTGTCTGCTTTTTAATTTAGTATTTTGGCTGTTACTTGTGATACGCAGGCTTCATAACCGCTGCTCCGAACTAAATTCCTTTTTGTTTGTTTCGCTCTTCGGGGCATACAATTGTATTAGATCCTGGGACCATACGACGCTGGATATAGGGGATGAAATAAAGATGCAATTATTGCTATATCCACCGCCATATGCTTGCCATATTCGGGATGGTTACAATTATGTACTGTTGATTTTTATGAATATTGAGTTCTGCTCAACCCGGGCTCGGCCGTTTCCAAAGGCCCATTAGCATACTCTTTTTTTATAGCACAGTAGCATTGCTTGTGCAGTGTGGCGGCAGTAAAACGTCTCCCCCCGCTTGCAGTCAGTACTGTTATTCATTCGATCTTTGGAGATCGCTGAGCCCGATACTTATATTTAGTGATCGATGGTACATTTTTAATTTATTTTGTTTTCTTACTAAATTTTCGATTCGGTGAGTCCACTACTCCGGCCGATAAAAGGCTCTGGGTATTGTTTAACCACTCATAGGATATGTTGTCTGCTTTTTAATTTAGTCTTTTGGCTGTTACTTGTGATACGCAGGCTTGATATCCGCTGCTCCGAACTAAATTCCTTTTTGTTTGTTTCGCTCTTCGGGGCATACAATTTTATTAGATCCTGGGACCATACGACGCTGAATATAGGGGATGAAATAAAGATAAAAATATTGCTATTTACACCGCCATATGCTTGCCATCTTCGGGATTGTTAAAATGCTGTACTGTTGTTTTTTATGAATACTGAGTTCTGCTCAACGCGGGCTAGAGGGCTGAGCGGTAGCTAGCATATTTCACTACCGCTCATGAACAGTCTCAGTGAAACCGAGACTGCAATAATTCGTATGTGTCGTGCTCGGCCGTTTCCAAATTTCCATTATCATACTCTTTTTTAAAAGCCTTGTTGGAAGAGGGAGAACTTCCAGCGAAAGAGCAAAAACGCGAATATAGTTATCTAAAGCATATTAGAAACCACGGAAAATCGGAACAAACTAAAACTGTGACACCGGTGAAATTCTACATCTCAAATCGATATATCAATGTGCTAAGTAATTCGAGGTGAGTCCAGCATTAGTCAAGTTGCATACAACTATAACATGCAAAACAACATGAATAGTTTATGAAATAAAAATTGAATATTTATCTTAAAGATAACAAATGATATATCAAAGATGTTGTTTCCAAGTTTGCAACAGTTGGCAATGAAACCGATTGTCTAATTTCTAATCTTTTACAAGATTAAACATTATATATCTCGGACATCTTTCAACGATACCCAAGAGTTGAAGGAATCGTCATATCCCTTCCATTGTACCAACGCTTTTTTCGTTTGACGTCTGATTACCCTTTCGGTTCTAAAGATAACTTGTTCCGCTTTTTGCAATTCTGCTTCATAGACATTTTCAGAAATGGGTTCGTCATTCAAATATTTGAGAATGTACGTGATGTTACTAATATATTGAATCCTGTCAATGACGAATATTTCTTCCGTCCAATTAGGAGTATAGCCTTTTTCGAATATTCATTTGTACTTGCGTACTTTTCACCCACCTTCAATTGAGGTAAAACCGTTTGATGTTCTACATCTGAATACAGATGAGAATAAACCATACCTTCGTTTTTCTTTGGACTCGCTTCGTTCGGTGCCTTCCTAATGCTGCTATGTGCTGTGTTGTTGTTGTTTAAAAACCCGGACAGTACCTCCAAATACGTGTTGGTGTTATTTTCCGTGAAGTATTTCCTCATTCGATTTGTTAACGTTCGGTAAAATCTTTCTACGATTACGGCCTTTCCGTGATTGAACGTATGATACATTTCAATATTGTGGTTATCGAGGCTGTGTTTGAACATTTTGGTGTAAAAATCGACATTCTGGTCCACCTATAATTTAGTGGGTGTTCGACCCTCTTTCAATAGGTTTGCAAAGTCTTTCGTGACCCCTACTCTGGTTTTGTTCTGCAAGGGAATGGCCCAAGCGTACTTGCTGAATTCATCAAGACTGTCAAGAGGTATTTTACTCCCTTGTTGTACTTGGAAAATGCTTTCATATCAACCAGATCGGCAGACCTTATCTCATCGATTCCTCTTCATAGGACACGACGTTGTTGGAATTTTCTCTTCATGGGTTTATGTAATTCATCCGCTAACTTAACTGTCCATTTCAGTTGAAGCTGTTGTTTTTGAGACTCCGAGACCTAGTTTGTTCTTTACTCCAATGACAGATTTCACGATCACGTTTTTAGCCGTTGTTTAATACCAGGTTTCCGACTTGCTGCTGTTCAACTCGGACAACATGTCCTTGTCAAATTTTGAATTGTTACCGGGATTCTGGTCATAGCAATAATCATGCTTCATGTATGCCCGTCTAGTTGTCTTTCTGGTTGGCGCGCTTTTAGGGGATTAACCGATCCCCAGTATTTGTAATCAGGAAGTGTAAGTCCCTTTTCGGGTAGCAGCTGAAGAATGGCTTTGTGAATGTTTTTTTTTCCACCTGAGTGTTGTTTACAAACTGAGTCTTAGTGATCCCACAAGAAGAGCACATAAGATAGACACGATATACATTCACTGCGACTTAACGTATAATTATATCGTAGACGAGACATCCAGCTACACCATTTACACCGTGAGCACAGCGGGTCTATCGAGGTCATCCTTTCAACGACGAAACGATAAGAGTCGGATTTTGTGAGGTCAACAAAACAACCATCAAGGCTATAAAAATACAAATCACAGATCCATTAGGGAGAACAACTAATATCAATGGGATGGACAAAAGTTTTAGATTTATTTTAAAATAATTAGTCTAAGTATCAAACCCTATTGATGTATGAAAATCCCGTTCTCGCAAATCGAGCGGAAAATTGTCTTGAACGGACACCAAGCATATAAAACTCTCGAGATCGAAGTATATGTGTATTGCACCTTCGGGATCGCCGTTCATCATCAGCGTTTTCTTGATGTAGGTATTAGGATCACTGTAACTGTAACATCCATTTCGAAGATGATGTATTTCCAATCTATTCCGTTTCTACTGTACCTGATGATTTTGTTGTTGTACTCCTTGCTGATGTTATACCACGAGTAAGTCATAGTGTTGATTTTATCAAAGACTATAGCATACCTTTTGTTTTAAACTAGCACAAGTAGACTGTCTAACTCCGTAATAAAATGACTAGTAGTGTTATTCGCATTTGGTTTGCCTCGCTTTTTCCAATGACAGTATTAAGGTTTGATCCATTTTTATAGTGTGGCTAGAATATATGTATATCATTATAATCTCCAGGGGTCAAATGCAATGACCTTCTTTACATCCTCCATATATTTGGTCAATAGATTTTTATACGTTCTCTCATCGTCTCCAATTTACTGTCGATCATCGTCTCCAATTTACTGTTGATCATCGTCTCCGTTTTCCTGTTAAATTGTATCCGGTGTTAATTTACCTGAAAGTCAAGCTTTGGTTTCAAAATGACACTCGAAAGACCTTTTTCTATCTCATTTTGGAACTTGTTAAAATTACTTAAGTTGTCTTGATTAACCGCTTTGATGGTATCCTTCACTACTTCTATTTGAATATGCATCTCCGTCAGTTATTCTTGATGTGACTCTACGCTTCTTTCTAATGTTCTTATCATTTCGGGGAGCTTGTTTATCTTGTATTTCGATGTTGCCTTGCTTATTCTTCTGAAAACAAAAACCAAGTCTGTCTGTCTTGCATACTGACTCATGATAATATTGAAGTGGGTGGTACCTCCACAAGCTCTACTGCTTATTGATTAGTCTATATCATTGAAGATTCCCATTGTTTATTTTATTATGCAATCAAAGCTCTTTTTAATTAGTTTCCTATGTTTGTCCAAGTACAGAAAATCGTACTGATGATCAGTCGCGTGTTCAAACCTATTTTATCGATGCTCTGTTCCCAGCAGAGCAAATCCCTTTCACGTTTGCTCCGGGTCCTGAAAAATATGTAATGAGAACAATTCAAACGAATGTCCTTCAGAGTCTTGTAATAGCTCTGTGTCAGGAGGATGAGACAGCAGTTCTTGTGTCTGCCTTGGATGAAATAATCGAAAATGACATTTTGATTCTTATCACAGAAGTAATCGTCAACATTAACCACTTTTTGCAGATCACTGTCCAATTCATTCACATCGAGAATATCGTCATTCGAGCGTTCTATGATATTTTCAAGAGGTGTGTCGATTTTCTGAAGACGATCAATGAGCGTCTTATACTTACATTGTTTTATATTGTTTGCGTACAGGTAAATATTATCGTAGTAAATCAACGGCTTGAGCAGCATGTGAATCAAAGTGTTTGTCTTTCCACTTCCAGACCCACCACAGATCAATATTCTAAAACAGGAATCGGGAATGTAATCTTACCATCTCGTGAAAGAGATTTCTTGTTGAGTCTTTCACTAGATACCCCGGCAGATGTTATTGAAGCCTTAAATGACACCTCTCGGTATCTGGATAACATATTGAACATTGACAACCCTTTCTGTCCAACTATGGTTAATAATATTTATCCTAAAGAACTTCAGCTTAGCAAAGCTAATACATCTGATAATAACGCTTTTTTCTTAATTTAGATCTCTCGATTGAAAATGGTGAAATAATTAGCAAAATCTATGACAAGAGAGATGATTTTAATTTTGACATTCATTTGTTAATTATCCCCACTTGGATGGGGATGTTCCCCGAGCAACTTCTTATGGGGTGTATGTGTCTCAACTAATTCGTTTTTCTAGAGCTTGTACTCGAGTTGAGGACTTTAATATTCGTAATCTTTGTATAACTAAAAAGCTACTCAATCAGGGTTACCGTTACCATAAACTTCGTAAAACCGTTGCAAAAATTTTATTATCGTAACCCAAATCTTCTTTCCAAATATAAGTAATTTAAGGACTCTTCTGCGACAAGGACTATCACAATCTAACTTCTATGGTGATATGATTTATAAACTTCGTAAGATTCTTGGTCATGATCACTTTCATGCTATTTTTGTTAAACTTGTTAAAACGTTTATCAAAAGAGGTTATGACCTACGGAACGCCAAACACGACTTTGATGGTCATTTTCCATTATGATGTGGTCACTTTCATTATGATGTGGTCACTTTCCATTATGATGTGGTCGCTTTACATTATGATGTGGTCGTTTTACATTATGATGTGGTCATTTGTCATTATGATGTGGTCACTTTCCATTATGATGTGGTCATTTGTCATTATGATGTGGTCTGTTTAATTATGATGTGGTTACTTTTCATTATGATGTGGTCACTTTCCATTATGATGTGGTCATTTGTCATTATGATGTGGTCATTTGTCATTATGATGTGGTCACTTTCCATTATGATGTGGTCATTTGTCATTATGATGTGGTCTGTATTAATTATGATGTGGTCACTTTCCATTATGATGTGGTCACTTTACATTATGATGTGGTCATTTGTCATTATGATGTGGTTACTTACCATTATGATGTGGTCACTTTCCATTATGATGTGGTCACTTTTCATTATGAAGTGGTAAGTGTCTATTATGATGTGGTCATTTTCCATTATGATGTGGTCACTTTTCATTATGATGTGGTAAGTGTCTATTATGATGTGGTCACTTTACATTATGATGTGGTCACTTTCCATTATGATGTGGTCACTTTACATTATGATGTGGTCATTTGTCATTATGATGTGGTCACTTACCATTATGATGTGGTCACTTTCCATTATGATGTGGTCACTTTTTATTATGATGTGGTAAGTGTCTATTATGATGTGGTCACTTTACATTATGATGTGGTCACTTTTCATTATGATGTGGTTACTTTCCATTATGATGTGGTCACTTTTCATTATGATGTGGTAAGTGTCTATTATGATGTGGTCACTTTACATTATGATGTGGTCACTTTTCATTATGATGTGGTCTGTTTTAATTATGATGTGGTCAGTTTCTATTACGATGTGGTCACTTTACATTATGATGTGGTCATTTATCATTATGATGTGGTCACTTTTCATTATGATGTGGTCATTTGTCATTATGATGTGGTCGCTTTTCATTATGATGTGGTTACTTTCCATTATGATGTGGTCTGTTTTCATTATGATGTAGTAAGTTTCTATTATGATGTAGTATGTGTGGTCACGTGTTTTTTCTTCAAATAGCGCCATCTATTGACACTGCTTGCGAATGAGAAATGGCGACAATGATAGAAATCTTAAATTTTGTTAAAGTATCCGATGAAGCTCGGGTAAGATTTTTAGAAGAAGAGGTTAGTATCTTTTCATGCGATTAACACATTGCAACAACAATTAACTATTTTACTGCGAGTTATTTGCATTCTATACATACATTCTATACATACACCGATTACGTCACAACTGAAGATAGGCCTCTATACTAAGACGCATCACAGCAAAATATGGCTTTTGTCTACCTCCGCACCGCATTACCGCTATTGCTTATTCCGCATTAGCGCAAGTGATTATTTTGTATAATAAAATCGAAGTACGTAGTCCTATCCGATGTCAATTATTTTCAAAGTATGCTATAATAACTGTGACCGAGGTGAGGGATCGATGCGCTAAGGTATAATTTATCTGACTGACATACTTTTTCAGTAAATAATACTTTAAATAAGATATATGCACCAAACTTCGAAAGGTGTGATAGCAGGTCGAATCCGCAGGTAGGTGTCAACAACATGCTTTATCGTCAATGGAAACTAAAATAGGCGTCTCTTTCTCTTTTAACGTGGTTTGCTACACAGCATATTGTCTGTTCTTTGATTTAAAACCGCTCTAATTTCTATGGGCCTAAAAATAAGGAAGTTATGTCAGTTGTATGATATGTTCTACCCCACCACCTTCTTTTTACATGGCCAAATAGGGCCATATTTAATATTGTTGGATACATTGTCGTAGAAGCGTTTCAGTTATTGGAGGGGTGGGGAGTAGGAACATTTGAGAGAAAACATATTTGGCAAGCAGAAACACAAATATAAGAAAGTAAGTTTGTTTGAGTTATTTGTGGGAGGAGACAGACTCCTTGACAAAATATTTTACAAGCAAAATAAAACAACATTCATGCTCAATGATATCAATAGGAGATACAACATGTATTAGTTACAGAATGTCCAACTAGGTGTTCTGAGCATATACCATAACATATATTGAGGCTTTAGCTGAGATGTTTTCATGATATATGCGTTAACACCAAGTTGGATATTTTATAACTGTTTTAACTTTTATTGCTAGCCACACCCCCCTTGTATGATATCTGGTACAGGGCCGTCAATCTGTTTTGGGGGTCTGCGACCCATACCCTTGGGTGTGGGAATTTAGCGTGCATTTACAGGAAAGGGGGAATTATTTTGTGGCCATAATTTTGATTACAATCATTGTTTTAAATGGTCTACAAGTTTTATTTGTATTAAATACAGTTCGTACTCAATATTTTACGTACACGAAGTTTTTTTTTTGTTTTTTTTCAGGGGGGAATTTTGAGTCTGAAATGGGGTAAAAACATACTTTTTGGAGGGGGGAATTTTTGCGTCCGGTAAGCAAAATTGGCAGATCGACGGCCCTGTGGTATAACAGCATACTTTTTGAAAAGTGTGCCATTATAAGAAATCTTGGTACACTTTCGTCTTCCTGTATTGAATATATATGTATAGCTATGAATCGTCTTTTTGTGCTATCTCAGTTTAAAACACCAATACGGGCACATTCAATTTAAATTATGGTCAATTTTACTGTCATGGCAGATATTTTGATGGATTTAATCACAGAATAATAATTTTAAAAAGAATGTTATTGCTTTCTGTTAATGATACAATGTTTAATGTGATTCATTCAACGTAACATTATGCATCGCTATATGTAAATAATTACTGAAAAGGTGATCCTTTGGAAGCAACAAACACAAACAAGAGAGAAAAGTTGCAGACTCGGTTTTATTGAGTCTGTTCAAGAGAGGTAATTATAGTATGCAACACCTCTCACGCCTCCTAGCACCGACTAAGGCGATATTCTACTTTAAAGCTACACAGAATGGGCCTGATGATCCCAAAGGACCAGTACATAATAAAACTACTGATTTGTAGTTGGGGCGACTTTTTGTCAGCATAATACTAGCACTATACCTACTGAGCTATGAAAGACATATGGTTAGGATTCAGTTATTTAACATGTAGCTGTGTTCAGTATCATCGGGACCCGTGTGGTTCCCGGGGGTCCCCGTTTGGTCACGGGGCAAAGAATAGGGCCACTAAAGATCCCTTTGGTGGGGTAGAATCCCACTAAATTCATGTTCATTTTTTGTTCATGTTCATTAAATGTCTTCATCATGATCCCTGCATTGTTTCAGGTGCTATCTCGCTCGTATCAAAAGAGCAGTGGCAGAAAAACAATAACGTGGCTCCAGCGTAAATGGAGTTTCTACGATAGAATTTGCAGCAACTCTGCAGTTCAGGGTGAGAAAGTTCTAGGCCCATTTTCCATATTTTATCTCGATGTACATGGAAGATGAGCCTGGCATGTTCATGCCTGTGAGGCGCCATATAAGCTTTTCATGTGTTGGTGCGCCTTAAAACCCCAATTCAATTCAGTATCATCGGCTGTCGATATTGTATTGAGGTAGCTATTGCAGTCTACAGTAGTTACAGTTATGCCAAAGCAATGTATATGGCATACTAGTACCTTTTAAAATAATAAAGTAATGTAGACCTTTTATGTATGCAGGTAATCATGTATCGATCAGTGTATTGAAGAAACAGGTTACTCCATATGCACATTAAAGATCTCACTGAATGTCTGTGTTAATCAGTGATACAAAAAACTAACAAACTCTTCTTCGGAAATGAGGCTGCCATGACATTAAATTAAAATTGATTGTGTTCAGTATCAGTAGAAAGAAATGGAAATAACTCATTCTTCATTATACCTCCTACACAGTGATAATGTACATGCTACACAGTGATAATGTACATGTACCTATACTTGCTATGTATTTTATGTTTTAGCATCTGCATACCCTAGTTAAGTATAGCAAGAAACCAGGACAGATACTCATAAGGTGATAACAGCAGTCTGCAGCTAGCATTTGTGCCAGACCATAAAGGAAGTGGGACATAGTCATGACCTCTTGCTGTCACATGAAACTATCCATCTTGCAAGTGTGTATTGAAGTTCTGCATTTGCGATTGGATAGTGATTTGGGATAAGCATGTTATTTCTACAATCATGTATTTCATCACTTACATCTGCCCATGGATTTCCCATCACATAGAAGACAGAACAGAATTTCATGACAAGTGTAAGTATTAACTAAAGTATATCCTACAAACACATACTTTGTTGGGGCCTTCTTAGATCAAGTTATTAAATTGCTTAAACATACAAAAACTGATTTTATTTCTCAACAGAGCAAGCCTAAATCATTTTATGCAAAATTTAAAAAAAAGAAAAATGGTGTAACATATTACCATAATGGCATTCTATATTTTCTGTAACCCCCTGAGCAATGTTACCACCATATAAATTAACTGTGTTTAACACACGGCAATCTTGAAGCTGCTTAGCATCAATCAATTCACGTCTGACATAAAATTTAATTAAATTTTGAGTTTTAATTGGCAACCAAAG
The DNA here is from genome assembly GCA_037043455.1 of Cyrtodaria siliqua. NCBI lineage: Eukaryota > Metazoa > Mollusca > Bivalvia > Adapedonta > Hiatellidae > Cyrtodaria > Cyrtodaria siliqua. The sequence continues at coordinate 31,713 of JAWPHD010003790.1, forward strand.
GTTTACATATAATATTGCTGCAATATTGCCAGTAGTTAGTATATACAAAAACAAAGTCAATTTGATTACTATAAATGACTGAACAATTGCATATATATATGGAAAAAGTATATATTATATAATAAAAAAACAAGATTCCCATGTGTCCCTTTAAATTTACAATTGGGATTATCCAACGACTTCAATGCTTTCAGATGTGAACTGCCATCCAAAGCTGACAGAATACTATCAGTCGCACACAATTGTTTAAACATACAAAGGATATTTATATATTATTTTTTTTACAGCTGTTTTGTAGTTGACATCGTCTTTGTTCTTTATCTAAATCCATTTCACAGCAGTCCAGATGATATGTAAATGTTGCAGTCACATGATGTTTGTGTAATTATCCAATGCAGGTTTTAAATGCCTGACAGAAATAGTATACATATCAAGTCATAGAAAACCATTTAAATATATACATAGGATAAAGACACTTTCTCTTCTTGAGGAGAGTGTTATTCTGTAGTGACATCTCATCTTTGCTCAAAAGGTTCTAGGTCCAGTCTCCATAGTGTATCTAAATGTAAATGGAGGATGAGCCTGGTATGTTCATCCCTGTCTGTCGCCATATAACCTTTCTTGTGTTGGTGCGCTGTAAAGTCCCAATTCAACTTTGCTCATATGATGGATTAAAGATGCTGGTTCCAACATCCCATACCAGCTGTAAGGATCCAGGGCAGGACAATTCCACTTGTCTGCTCATCATGCCTCATGGTGAGTGAATATGTTATAATTGTATCCAAACATACCAAAATATCAATTAATGAAGTCGATAAAAAGAATGCAATGAATGCCATAATTCAGGGAATGAATAAAGTAACTATCTGTCAAACTCAATGATTTTTAGCTTGACTGATCTCTGCTTTTGCCGTGGTGCGGCGTCCGTCGTCTGTCTGCTTATCTTATATTTGTAGCGACTACTCCTCTGAAACTACTTAATGGATTTTAATGAAGTCTAGTTGATCCTAGCAAATATTCATGTTGCTTTTTACTGTATGATGCTGTTCAGCAAAAAAGTATATGCATCACGGTTTGTGTATATTGATGAAGTAGATAGTATGACAGATAAGCTCAATTAACTCAGCTGGTAGGTAGAGTATCGAAAGGTAGTCCGAAAGTAGGAAGAACGAAAAGGTCCCGGGCTGAGTCCCGATTCGGCTGCACATTTGTCTAGCTTTCATGACGGTGAGTGGTTCAGCCATTGTCAATCCAGACTGGATCATGACTAGATAGCATTTCGAAGTTCGGTCCATATGTCATATCTGTCTGGGAACGAATTGAAATGTGTTGGGGGTGGAGGTGGTATGTCACGATTCATACACTTACATGTAATGTCATGGCCCCCATTATCGTGGTATATCGTAGTGAAACGTGAACTGCGCTACAACCATTTATAATTGTTCTCGATTTCAATGACCTATAAATTCAGTAATATATCATCTTTGTTTACATTGACAAAATTGTCTCCGGTGAATCACTTTTTACCGGATGTCGCGAACTATTCCGATTTGGTCGGAAGATTCCATTATGGATAGAGTGTCCCCATTATCGTGGCAAGTCGAAAAATGATCCAATTATAGGAAGTATGGTATGTGCTACACAATGCCTTTTTATGAATACCCCTTCAGAAGAAAGGAATAATCCGAACAGGAGCAGCGTCTGAATTATGGGACAACAGATGGATGAATGTAAACACGAAGTAACTTTGTTATGGGGATATATATGAGGTAGAAACATTGTCCAAACTTAGAAATAGTTGTTCTTTAACAGATTTTTTACTTGTTTTATTACTTTAGAAAAACTGATGCAGTTGATTTAACTTTTATATTCCAACAGTGTTGGGGATTCCCTTCTGGTAAAAATAGCTCACGAGCTGTGACGTCAATCATCGTCATATATCATAAATAACGCGTGTAATGACGTACCACGATAATGGGAATACCACGATAATAGGGGTCATGACGTTAGACTTGCACATGCTGCATATATCAGACATAAACTGTGCTCTTCCTATTTCATATTAGATTATTTTATCATCCATATATATGTAAATTGGGGTTTCTGTTGTAATTTTTTTTTTACCTCGAATTGCAGCAGAACGACCCCAAAATAAACACATATATAATAAATCACCATGAAATGGTGATTTTACTTGATTTATTAAAACTTTTTAAAAATAGGGGTAGTGAAGATTGCAAGTTTAATTTTTTTTATAAGTTATCAAAATTATAAAAATGTTTATTTAATACAAAACAAATTTGTCGATTTGTTATTAAAATTACATATAAATTAACAATTTTCCGACCTTGAATACAAAGGTGGTGGATCGTACTCATACACATTACTAAAACAATTTATTACACACTTTTTAGACTTTTTTGTAAGGTTGCCATTGCTTCCTTTCTTCCCTGTTCTACTAGTTCTTTTTTGAACTTCACTTATTTCAGCCTTTTTTTGTTTGGTGTCCTGTTTTAAACTATAATATTTATCCAACTCATCTAAAATCATCTTAAACTCTTGATCAGATATTTGTGCATCACTCAACGCTTTTGATATTAACTGCTTTATACTATTTAACTTAGCCTCTGCCAAAGTTTTTATTTCATGATGTTTTTGAGCTTTTACATTAAGCTTGCGTCTGATAAAATTAACACAAACACCTGTAGCTCCACATATTATTGCTGCTATTTCCAAAGGTAACACAACTGGAATAACAAATCCAATCCCAGCCATAATAACACCTGCTGATATCAAGGTAGTGTCAATTCCATCTGTAATATTAATACCACGTTTATATTTTTTATAAAGTGACTGACGTATATCTCGTTCTGTAATTAACTTTTTTTCAATTTCTGAAATCTTTTGTAATCTATAATTTTGTCCGTTTTCCACTGAATTTTCCACTGGCAAATCAGGATATAAACTTGGTGCTGTTGGTTGCTTCGGCATTTTTTTTATTAATGAATAAAAAATTAAATTAATTCAATTAATAATGATGCCACCGTATTTACAGCGGTAGCGTTAGCAACATTGCATACAAAGTTAACAACAGAACCAACACCAATTTCTAAAGGTTCGTCAAAGTTATCATGATTGCGTGGAATGATGTGAAGCGTTATACCATAATTTGGTTGTTCAACACCATTGACAGAAACTATTACAGATACGTCACCAACTAATCGTTCACATGCTAAACCTATTCCCATAATCCGTCCACGGCGTGTCATTACATGCCCCACATTTTTTTCTGCTCCACCATTACCAAATGAGAGTATTCTGTTTGACACAAGTGGACCCTTAGCCTCTGCAAATATTGTTATAATCCCATATTTAAGATTATCAACTCTATTTTTCAAATGATTAAACTGGTCAACAAAAGGCATAATTCGCCTATATAAATTTTGAACATCATTTATCAAAGCCTCTAAGTCTTTTGTTTTTTTAGGTCTTGTTGGTGGTCCAAATATACTCATTGTTTTTTTTTTATAAAAATATATTTTTTAAATAATTTCTAAAACACAACTCATAGGCAAACCGTGATTATCTATTTTGTTGCCATACTCATCTCTAACTTCTATTTTCAATTCAGTAATTGCACCATTCATAAGACAGTGATATTCAGGATAAAAACTTGTATATACTATATCTCCGAACTTCTTATTTACTACAGGCACAACACCTATAATAGTGCTTGGTGCACCAGTGAAATAATTACTACTTGTATTAACTTGTTTCAGATGAACATATAGCTGTTTATAAGGAGCTAAATCAATTGAGTGATCTCCAACACGAAGACCTTTTAACCATTTTCTGTCCTCGAATCCCAGCATTTTTGAAAGACCGCTTGATAATCGTATCTCTATTGGCGAATTGAAAATGGCTGTAGCATTGTGGGGCATAACGCCCAGGTTAATATCCCTATTTAGAATTCCTAAATGTCTATTCAAATCTTCAATGTTATAGAGTCCATCTGCTAAATGTTGTATGTTATCTGGGTTTCTTGTCTTTGCGGTTTCATGAATAATATTATACCAACCGATAGTGTATGTAAAACTCCTTAATCCAATGCGCTTAGTTCCATCTCTATTATCGATATACTGTTGTAAATTAATAGAGTTGTCTATGTTTGAAATTGTATGAAACATTATTTTTTTTAATATATATATATAAAAACACAAATAAAAATGATTTCTGAAGAATTCAAATATAACCCAGATGCTTACTATTTAAATACTTTCAGCAAGAAAGTGATAGATATAATAAATCAAAACATAGTCATTACATCAGACGGTAAAGACTTTAAAGCATCATTTCCAAATGTCTTTGAAAAATACAAACTTTCATACGTCAAATCAGATGCTATAGTCCAACGTTGGGGAACAGATTGGATGTTATTTTGGCAGAATCAGTTAAACTTTGCTATTTGGTGTGCGACCACTGGATGTGGTATTGATTTCAACAATCATCTAAAAGCTGATACTCTGGTTGGTTCGTTATTTCGATTTCATGTCTATTACCAAGTCAGAAGAATATTATTTGAGATAAGTGTAGCAATGCCACAAGACTCAAATTGGAATGCGTTTAATAACACATATAACCGAAACGCATACGAGAGAATATGCAAGGAGTTTAATGTTGACTTAAATTCAGACTGGAGACAAAAACAAAGCTATAATAATGGTTTAGGAACAATTTACAATTACTGGACAAATATTGGTTATCATCCTTTGGTAAATACTGCATACGACAACAAAACGATGAGTTTTACAGTCTATGAGAGTGATAAAACATATCATATTGATTACATTGCGCAAGGATTTGAAGCTGACAATAGTTGGTCTACTTTTATACTAGATTGTTCATCTGGATTTACAAGAGCTGGAGTAGAAAGAATCAATGACAGCATAAGAACATACTGCTGGGCAATTCTTGGTTCACAATCACAAACAAGAACTGATATACTTGGAACTGGAACAGCATTTGATGCACAAAAACAATTTTTAGCAAATGTAGAGGACACAATAAATAGCCCCATCGACTTACCCAGTCACATTTCAAGATATGAAAACACCCTAAAATATGCAAGAAGTAAAGTAAATTTTGTCTATGGAAGTGGATTGTATATGTCTCCGAGCGACATGGAATTAAGAATTGGAACAATACAAGACTACAATAATGAAATTGTAATAGCAACCGATGAACAAGCATTAGGATTGAATAATGATGTAAATGTAAAACCAGTGCCACCAAAAAATATTCAACCTTTTCAAGGCACCACAACAAAGAAATTTTTACCGGAACATTCTGACTTTGATAAATCATCAATACATAAAACTGTGGAGCATAACACACCAGAAATACAAAAAATAGCGATTGAACACGAAGATAACAAAACAACTATAATTGTTGGTACTATAGTAATAGGTCTTGCTGCATTATTTATTTACGAGATTTACTAAACCACTCTTTAGCTGCCACATACAACAACCCGGAAACAAACACAAGCAAAGCCCATAGATTGTTACCAAGCCAATTAATAACATTACCTGTTGCAGATAAAAGCCATGATACTATTGCACCAATAACTCCTGGAAGTGCTGCAGCAGCTTTACCAGCTAGGTTGGCAAGAAGTTTACCAAGATTACTTAGTTGTTTTTTTATCCAGTCTTTTACACTTGATGGATTAGGCTTTGGAGTTGGAGTTGGTGCAGTCCCTCCTCCCGTTGTAGGAATAATGGTCTCAACTAATACCCCAATAATCATACCAAAGGCAGTCAAAATACTAACAATAGTAATACCTTGCTCCCTAAACAAGGTTTTGATTCTCTCACCCAATGTTGTGTCTTCTCTTAACACCTTATTTATAGTTTCTTTTATCCTGTTTATTTGACTGCGTAATGCTTCTTTGTTTTCACTCGCCACTTCAAGTCGTGCACTTTTTTCATCTTCCAAGTTTTTTATTCTGTCAAGTAGGCGCTCTTGTTGAAACTCATCCTCATGCCCTGGGGTGCTAACTTGTTCTAATTTTTGTTTTTCTTTTGCTATATCTTTATCAAGCTCAGTGAGCTTTGAAAGATTATTAGTAAGTTCTCCACGGAAGCTTTGCAATCTCTTATCTAAACCTCGTATCTCTCGCAGTGTTAGACCTTCTGTTTGTGTTTGAACAGCAGTTTTAGAATGAGTTTCATCTATTATATTACTCAAATTACTCTCAATTGTATTTACGGCATCTACTGTATTTTGTACATCTTCAGTTGTTGAAAAAGTTTGCATTTGTATATCTTCTCCTGCTTTTGTGAGGGTATTTTTTGTTTTTGTCAAGTCTGCTAATTCTGCTAATTCTGCCCTGCCCCGAGCAATTCTTTCACGTGGAACTAATAAATCATAATCTTTTAACATATTTCTGATAAAATTAATACCATGTTTTTTAACTTAAGTGTCCAGCTTATAAAATTTGATTGGTTCGTTTGGATTATTTCCCTTATAATAGGTAAGTGGAACATCATCCGTTCCAACTGCATATAACATTGTTCTACCGATTTCGTCCTCAGCCACTCTAAAATCATTTTTATAATCAATTCCGCTGATTTCAGCATTAACTTCAGTAAAAAATTGTTCTACTAACAACTTTTTTTGTGTAAGCTGTTCTTCTGTTTTATCTTCCCCTTGAAGCTGATCAATATAGTTATTTTCATTTACAATTTGTCTCTGGAATTCTGAGTCAGGTTGTATAAATTCGTCGTCAAGTGCTCTATCTGCTCTATCCCAGTCTTCTTCAGTCATATCATCAATATCGAACGCAGGATTTTCAAATCCTCCTTCAGCAGACATTGTTTATTTTATTTAATTTTAAAAAATATATTTAAAAAATAAAAACAATGTCGGCTTACGGAAACAAACTCAGCCCTCATAGAAAACTAAGAGAACCTCATGGTGCCAAAGGCATCCGCACAAGTGTAGTAATAACTAATAATCCATCAACAATAGACCAAAACCAGCAACTGCTTGTAAGATTTCCCAATCTAAGTACTAATGATGTGATAGTTCCAAGTACTGCTCGTCTTGCCTTTGAAATAGAACTTAAAAGCAGAACAGACGCCAACGCTACTCTATTTCAAAATCTGGGTAGAACAATTGTGAAAAAAATGACAATAAGAATAAGTGGCAACGAAGTCATGTCAATAGATGACAGTGATATATATCATTGTTATGTAGATTTATGGAAAAGCCCTAGCGAACGACAAAACATAGCTTACCAAGGTATTGGTAAACCAAACATGCTAAAACATAGAGTTAGCGCGGGAGATGCTTCCTCAGACACTTAAGATGAAGCTATAGCAGCAGCTTATGGAAATAGATTTTGTATTCCACTGGACTTTGAAATGTTAGAAAGTCATATGCCATTTTATCAAGCGGGGCTTGGTGATAGGTTAGAATATGAATTAACGTTTAACGATTATAACAAAGTTATCAAAAGCACTGATGCTGATGCATCTTATGTAATAAAAAATATCTGCTTGGAATTTGATACAGTTAGTGATGTTGAATTAGCCAGACAAATAAGACAGCAAATCAATGGTAAGATGTCATTTATGTATGATCGTATCTTGCGACATAGAAAAATAATAGCAAACAAATCTGATACTCTTTGGAACATCAACATTAATGTACCAGCACGGAGCATGAAAGGTATTTTAATGCTGTTTGAAGACCCAGAAAGAACAGACACGGAAACCTATTACAACCCAAAGATTGAAAAGGTCGAAATGACAATAGAGGGAGTACCAAATCAGTTGTATAGTCAGGGCATGAAGGCATATCAACATTGGGATGAAATCAACAAATATTTTGCTTTAACATCAAAAAGAAACAAAGAGACAGAAATAGTAGCAAGAGACTTAAACTTTACCAGTGTTTCTCTTGAGACTTATTTGAGAAAATCATATGCTTTGTGGCTTGACCTTAGAACATGTGATGACAATTTATTACACGGCAGTGGAAGAAGAATAGAAAACGGCAGTGAAGGTATAACGATACTAATAAATAAAAAAGCAGATGCAGATCAAACTTTAAATATTTATCTATATATAATACAAGATGCGCAAATCAATTTCGAAGATGGAAGATTCAAAGAAGCAGGATACTAGTTTGCAACAAAAATATCCTAAATATTCACACAGTGCCATTATTTGTGGGCAAACAGGCTGTGGTAAAACAGAGTTTGTTCTTGACATACTTGAAAAAGAGTATGTTGGAGTTTTTAAACATATAATTATATTGTGTCCAACCATAGAGTGGAACGAGGCTTATAAAAATAGATCCTGGATAGGAGATGTGAAAAACCCAAAAGATAAAAAAATAATAATTGTCAATCCTGTCAGCAACGGTAAAGAAATGTTACAAGAACTGTTGCGTTTCTTTTTCAAACAATATGCTGGCCAGCCCACATTATACATTATTGACGATTGCTCAGCCACAAAAGAATTAACAAAGAAAAAAGATATGTTGTCAGAGTTGGCATTTTCTGGTCGCCACGCCAAACAATCAGTGTGGGTCATTTCACAGAGATATAATTCTGTATTGAAAGATTTGAGGGATCAAGTAAAATGGTTGTGTATGTTTTACACCAAGGACAGAGATAGTTATGAAAATTGTTTGAGAGAAAATGATGTTATTCCGACGTTGGAGGAGAGAACCAGAATAAAAAAAACTTTAGCTAAGACTAAATATTCCAAGTTAATTTTGAGGACTGACCAACCAACTGGTTATTGGGTTGAATAATTTATTTAAAAATAAAAACTAGAGTGTCCCATATAACCCATGCACTCAATGCACTAGCCAATATTGGTACAACAGCACTACTCATGTTTTCCGGGGCTTGTAAAACATACCCTCTTGGCTCACATATAAAATATTCTACGCCATCCTTTGTCACAGAAATTACAGGCGTTTCCTGTGCAACTTTTTCGTACGTTTGTAAAAACTTACTTTCTGAAACACATATACAACATTTTACGTCATCTCTTGTCATAATATCCAGTGCTATTTTATTTTTGTTATAATCACTATTCTCACCGTCTGTTATTTTCAAATCCATTTTTTCTTATATAATATTTTTTTATTATTACAAAATATATTTATTTCACGCAGGTATAATACCTTTTTTTTTTTTACAACTGTTGCTAATAGTAATACTAACAGCAAAGTAGCAATGTTAATAGCAATACTGACCATAAATATAGTATTGCTAATAGCATTGCTCATAGCAAAGTAGCAATGTTAATAGCAATGCTTGCAGCAAATTAATAATGTTAATAGAAAAAATAGCAATGTTAATAAAAATGCTATTAACAATACTAACAATTACTAGTTGCATGAATATCGCAGCTAGTTGTTTTGTATTTTATATTTATTTCAAGATAAAAAATAAGATTAATAATATAAAAATGAATGCGGAAGAACTATTACAAAATATATCGGAACAGACGGAACCAGATGAATCAAAGCAACAAGAAACAAAAAAAGAAAGATTATCAGCCATAGTGGCTGGCGGTGGTAGTCGTCAATATTTGGGTAAAGACATTCAACTCACAAATATAGATAGCATGCCCCCAGATGAAATTAACAAACTTTACTGCAGATATGAAGCAAGGCTTGGAGCAAGCATGACTAAAACTTTAGGCAATTCTTTTATTAACTTGTATGTGATTGGAGTATCAAAATATTTTAATGTAACCAATCCACCAAAGCTGATAGAAGATTTGGAGGAAGACCCATTTATTAATCATGCTTTGACAAGTGCTTCTTGTGAGTTGTATTACAGGTATGGAATGTGCTTAGCACCATTTACAGCAATACTGACAACTGTTAGACATATTGATTTTAATAAAAATAAAATTATAGATAATATAAATGGAGAACCAAGAGAGTGAAGTTATACCTGTTGTTACACAACCTGTTGAACAACAAAAAGTAAAAAATCCAAAAAGAATAGAAGCTGGAAAAAAAGGAGCAGCGGCAAGAAAGGCAAAGCGTTTGCTTCAGGATGCAAATCAAGATGTTACAAAGCAAAATGCTGCAAATCAAATAACAAAAATAACAATAGGTGAAGAAGAACCAGAAAAAATCAAAATAAATGTATACAAAAATTATATTCCACCGTGTCTGGTTTTATTAGGCATTGCTGGGTTGGGTTTGTATATTTATAACAAGAAATCTGCTACGCAACCTGTAGCTGTACAACCTGTTCATGTTGCACCAAAAGACCCGTTTGATTTTTAATAATTTAATTTAATAATTTAATTAAAAAAATAATCATATAAAAAAAATGACAGCAAGTATTGACGTAAAACACTTTGTAAATATGATGTATCATGCTGGAGTGGAAACACTTCTAACTATTGGATATTCTGAGATTAAAAGAAAACTACTATTCAAAAGACCAGTTACTAAAGTAGATTTTAATATGACAGATATTGTGATGCTGTCTTCGGATATAATGTTAGCAATGTCTACAAAGGATATGTTGATTAGGCAAGGTATTATTCCTGCGGATATTATGAAATAATTTTAAAAAATATATATATAAAAAAATGGCAAGTGCAGTAGCAATGATGATAGGTGGCGCATTAACAAATGCATTAGCGTTTACTGGTTCAAATTATTTCTTTTCAAAAATGGGAAGTCATTCAGATGAGGAAAGACAAAGACATGACAAAGCCGTAGAACAATTAAACGCAGCACAAGTGGAGTGGAATAAAAAAAGAACAGAGAGATTAGATTTTATTAATAAGCAACTGCAAAAAGAACATCATGCAGAGCAGACTTTTGATGATGTAGACCAAGCTATGAAACAGTATTATTATACAACTGGCAAACATTTACTTTTGGAGCCGGAGCCTAAGTTGAGTGATTTTTATACACCATCTCCGGATCAACAGAATAGAGAAATTACGTTTATTGTGGTGGGCATGGCTGCAACTGGATTTGTGGCGTACAAATTGATTTCATAAAAAAAAAATAGTTTAAAACTATAATTACTTTAGACTTTTTTGGATTTGGGATGACTAAGTTTACTTTGAAAAGACTAAGTCATATGCGTGACACCTATTTTTTTTGTTGTTTTTACATGGTTTCAATCCAAGTGGTCGAATATAATATGGTGGTTTAGCACTCTTCTCTAATTTATTTTTAAGATGATCAGGCGCCCATACTTCACCGTTGTCTAATAATGTCAATACCATGGATGGACCATATTCAGTATCTAATATTTTCGTATCTGTAATAGTGTATATTTTATTTAGTTCCAAGTCTGTCCATTTCTTTGTGCTATTTTGATATTGCTCTTCAAGCAGTTCATCAAATTGTGCAGTTGTGATTTCCATTTTTTCTTTATAGTTATATAAAGTTTATTCTTTAGTAGAAAAAATGGAAAAGATTTATTACAGCCCAAAAGGATTTTGGAGAGGTTACACAGCAGTTAAAAAATTAGCAAAAGAGGCTGGTGTTAGTGAAAAAAAGGCATTAGCATTTTTAAAGAAACAAGCTGTGTGGCAGATTTATTTACCTGCGCCAAAGAAAATAGTTAGACCCAGGTTTGATGTTTCTGCTAAGAATGGAGTGCATCAAGCCGATTTGTTATTTCTGCCGCATGATACTTTTGGAATTGGTCGTGGCCGCAAGACATATAAATATGCATTGACTGTGGTTGATATTGCAAGTAGATATAAAGAAGCAGAGCCACTGACTTCCAAGGATAGTAAAGAAGTTGCCAAAGCATTTGAGAATATATACAGTCGGCATTTGAAATATCCAAAATTATTACAAGTGGATCCAGGCAGAGAATTTATGGGTGAAGTATCACAGTTGATGGCAAAACACAAAGTAAATATCAGACGAGGCAGAACAGAAATACATAGAGACCAAGCTTTAGTGGAAAGATTTAACAGAACATTAGCTGAAAGATTGTTTGGTTATCAGTGTGCTAAGGAAATAGATTCGCAAAAACGTAATAGGGAATGGGTAAAAAGATTACCAGAAGTTGTTAAAGCCATAAATGCGGAGACAAAAAAGCCTCCTCCTGTTGAAACAAAAATATTAAAAGATGATCCTATCTGTATGAATGCAAGTGTAAGATATTTATATCAACCCGGGGAACAAGAAGGTGGAAGACGCAGAGCAACTGATCCAATGTGGAGTGTAGATATTCACAAGATTAAAAGTTATATGGTGACGCAAGGTATAAGAGTTTATTATTTGAAAGCACCAGCGCCACAGAGAGGATTTGTCAAAGAAGAATTACTTATTGTTCCTGCTGATACTCAAATTCATAAGTTTTTATAGAAACCATGTGCATCAGTTGTAATTCCATCTTCTCGGATGTATCTTTTTGAGTAAAATGGTGATAATGTAACTTTGTTTACTGTTATGTTATATATTTGATGTTTTATTGATCGCATCATATTCATTTCATGGGTGTATTTTTTCTTGTTAAATAGTGCATCCTTGTAGTTTTCAAAATTTATATGTTTTTTAACTACATATTCTGTTACACCCTTTGCTTTCTTAATAACCTGCTCATCCGCTCTCAAAATAGAATATAGCTTGGGTCTTAATCCAACATACTCAGCTATAGCAACACCATTACATTCGTCTTTCATTTACCTATTACTTTTTTGTTTGTATCATCGTGCATGGGGTGATTTTGAGGATAATCACTCAAGTCATACTCATCTTTCATTTCAGCCATGTCTTTGTACACATCTTTTGTTTTGATGTCTACCAGCAAGCTGTCAGTGTCTGTGTATGCTACATTACAGTCAGCTCCATACCTTTTTTTCAAAGTATTATAATACCAATCATACATACGGTACTTTGATAAATCCAATACTTACATCCCAACATAAATTGGTTTGTTTAATGTTAATTTTGTTTTGTTTACATGTACTGCTGATAATTCATCTGAAAATTGTATGCGTCGGTTAAAGTTTGGTTTAGCTATTATTTTTCTTATTTTTTCATTTTCAGAACCATCAGTTCTGACTAGTTTTATATCAGTCCGCTTGCGGAGATTTTCCATTGTTTTTCCGAATACAGAGTTATTCATAAGTTTGTAAAAGTCTTTTTTAAAGGGTGATTTAGCTTTTTTCCTAAGTTCTGTGTTTAGGTTTATGTATGTTGCCATCCATGGTTCTTCATTAAATTCTAATACTCTGTATATTTTCTTTAGTTTCATGCCTAAGGATAAATACAGTTCCAGGGTTTTGTGATGTACCACATATTTTTCTTTGTCCATAAGATTAGGAACTAGTTGTTCTGTATTTATCATGCCATTATTTTCTAACAGATCTGTTTGGTATTCAGACAACCATTCTTTTTTCACTGCTAATCTTTCCGGTGCAAGTGGATAATCATTGTGACTATCATGTAGTTCTTTAGGATATTCCAAATCAACTTCTGCAAAATATCCTTTTCCTTCTTTTGGCTCTGGCAACGTTTCTGTTTCCACCCACTTAAAGCCAGAATATGGAAGTGGCTGACTCATTGCCCACCCATATAAGTTATTAGCATCATAATCCATTAAGTAGTTGATTTCCTCGTTAGGGTTATAATCAGCCACATATGGATTATTTGCTTTGGCATATCTTTTTGATACCATACTTATGCCACCTCGCATTCCTTTTTCTACAAACAAGTGCATGTCAATGTCTGTCAAAAGTTCTAATTTTATTTCTGAATGTTTGAGTTAAGCATCCCAAGATAATCCAGGTGCTGTATAATAATGTAAAGGATCGAGTTTGTATGCGCTCATACATGTTTTTCTAAAAGTTTGAAACACATCTGCTAACAAAGTTACATCAGTTTTTAGATATAAATCATGATAGTCTCCAAGAGTTTTACAGTTAAACTCTTTCCATATTTTTTGAGCATATTCGTAATCTTCGGAACTTATACTTTCATCTGAGAGACTACTGTAAAACTTTTCTATGGGTGGTAATTGCGTTTCCTTAAATCTTTCCATACTGTCCATATATTCGTAAGGATAAACACCTTTTCGTAAAAGTAAATCTGCTTGTTTGCCAAACTGATTTTTGGTAATTTTAAAATCAGATTTGTCTGTTGCTTTAACTAATTCGTCTAGAGGCTTCATCATAAACTGACAGCTATCCAAGAATCTAAGTTGTCCGGCACTAAATGAAATATACTTTTCAGCGTTGTTCGGAATGCATGTAATATTACCTGTCATTTTATGTATTTTTTGCATTATAAGATGACTATCATATCCTTTGAGATTGTGAAATATAACAGGTATAGGTGTTTTGTTTGGTTTTATTTTCAGCTTTAGGTTGCAGTTTTTATGTGCTGCACCTCTGTATTCTCCTGTAAAATGACAGTGGTCTCTTACTTTACAGTTTTTGCCACATTTCCTACCTATTTCATTTTCGCATATCCAGCAGTGCGTTGCTTTTTCATAATCTATTTCATTCTGCTGTGTCATGATTAATGGTTTCGGGTGAGCAAATATATTATTGATCTTACTCTTTTCACATTCCAAATGATTTAAAAACTTTTCAACAGTATCTTCACCTCTGTAAATAACAGGTTCTTCTGTTTTACCATCATATCTGACAACTTGATATCCAAATCCACAAGCTTCGTGCACACTTGTGATTTTAGATTTCTTTCCAAATTTAGTTGATTGTGGTTTGACTATACTTTCAAAATCAGGATATATTGCATAAGGCACAAACATTTGATTTTGATGATTTTTAAATTTTATAGTATTTTTACCTTCTTGAGGCATTTCTATTCTGCAAGAATTTTTGTTAATACCATCACAGTCTTCTTTGTGTTTTGTAAGTAGTCCTTGTCCAGAATAGCCGTGAAGACAACGATCGCAGAAGTAAGTTTGACCATGGTGTTTGTTTTGGTCCCAGAGTAGTCTATTCAGATTTTTAATCCAGCAATAGTGATATTTTGTTGTTAATGTTTTTGATTCTTTGGAATAATCATCAGGGTTATAGTTGTCATCTATAATTCCTTCTTCATTATTTGGATCGTCTTCGTTCTCTGATTCAACTTCAGTGTCTTCAGATATTAAGATCAAATTAATTCGTTCAATATCTTTTGGTTGTTCTGATATTTTATATGGAAAAACAGATACCTTTTTATTTTTTCCTGTTATGGTATATCCATAAACGTTGATAGCAAGATTATTTTGTTTTTCTACTTTGATTATTTGAGAAATAGGAAATACCATCCATATTCAACTTACCCATGTGTTTGTTATAACTAGATATCCTAGTTGGATTATTTTTATTAGGCCACAAAGCAGAAACCAATGCCACTTCCAAGCACTTATTATCTTCATTATTGACAATAATTATTGCTTTTTTATCAGATACTACTTTAGGCAAAGGAATATATGAAGAACCTTTTAATGGTTCATACTTTGCAAAATTTAAGTAAAACGTAACACAGTGATCAATCTCCAATCCAGATGCTGTGTTTGTAAATCTTTCAAGGCTCTCTTGTATATAAGCAGATGATTCATCGTAAAACTCATTTATTTTTTCAGAGGTTAAAATTGCATTTTGTTCACTGTGTAATACTGCTGTGGTGTATTTTTTGGTATCACCATCATCTTTGAATAAATTTACAGTAAGACCTAATTGAAACTTTAATCCATTCATCTTTGTCAGCTCTTTGCTTATTTGTTTTGTAATAATGGATTTTTTATCACGAAATAGTTTTTGAGGGTCTTTGTATTTCTCGGCAGATATTTCGTATGCTTTAAAATAGCCACACATTGGTTTGTCAACCAGTTTTAATTATTCTTTAGATGTTCTATCATTAAGCTCTTTCAGTTCATTTATAACATTGTCTCGTAATTTAGCATATTTCTGCTTTTGTTCATCTTGCAATTTATCATATTTCTGCTTTTCTCGTTTACGTTGTTTTTTAGCACGTCGTCTTTTGAGTAAATTTTCTAATGTTTGAGATTTAACCTCTTTTGGAGTTTCCTTTGGAACTTCTTTAAGAGCATCTACCATCTTTCTAAGCTGATCATTATTAATTACTCCTTCCCGGTGTAATTGTAAAATGTAGTGAACGTCTTCGGTACTCATTTTTGTAATATATATCATATTATTTTTTTTTCTTTAAAATAAAAAAATATTTATTATAACAAGAAAAAGAAAATGGAAAACACTGAGAAAATTAAAAACATTTGCCAATTTCTCAAAGTTGGAGATCACGAACCTTGTAAAAATAAACCAACAAAAGATTCAAACTACTGCAGTTTGCATAAATTCAGAATAAAGCAAAGTAAAGTTGTACCATGTCTAAAATGTGGAAAAGGTACAAGTGCAAAATATCAAATTTGTGTTGGTTGTGGTGCTCATATAGTTAGATTAAGACATAGATACTGGGAAGTAGTAAAGCCGTATATTGTTGAATGTATTAGGCTGAGACATATAGAAATTTGATTTTCTAGTAAAAAATCATATTTTATTATATTCGTGTTTATTCGTTGATTTGGGTGTAATTTTGATAGCAAATCAACAAATTTGTTTTGTATTAAAGAAACATTTTATAATCATATTACAAAAAAAGGAATATTTTTATAATTTTGATAACTTATAAAAAAAATTAAACTTGCAATCTTCACTACCCCTATTTTTAAAAAGTTTTAATAAATCAAGTAAAATCACCATTTCATGGTGATTTATTATATATGTGTTTATTTTGGGGTCGTTCTGCTGCAATTCGAGGTAAAAAAAAAATTACAACAGAAACCCCAATTTACATATATATCATCCTATCACACATATTTTTAAATCATTATATTTTCGCTTTCAACTGGATGCATTTTATGACAAGTACACCGGTATATAGATGAGCGAGCATAGCCTGTACATGTAGCAGTGGGAGTAAATAAGCACAAGGTTTATCAGACTTCTCTGACGTCTCTCATTTCGACGACTTTCTAAACGGTAAACAGGTATCACATATAAAAATGTTTGGCATATCCTTGGACAATTGTACATTCAAAACTGACAGTAAATCATCATATATGCATAATGCAGTCAATATGGTTCGCATGGCTACATTTTTTAAGCTTCTTACATGTCCTGACGTACTTTTATCACATGCTAGACATGACTTTACCTCCTTGACAGGCATAGCAAGTATCGGTTTATAGGCAAATGCGATTTTGAAACAAATTACCTTGTAAATTTAGGAAAAAATTAGAAAAATCACTGGTCGCGAAATTACAAAACCTTCTAACGCCGCCATTGTGAAAGTAGTTCAATCCCGACATGCCTCGCGCTGAAGTACACAGGTCAGAAGCGCAGCGAACCTGGCGGACACAATGATGAGTTATTTGAGAAATTGTATTGCGGTGTCGAGGTAGAAAACATCATTGAAAATTCAACATGTAAATACGAAGTACGGCGTAATGACTACGGGGCTTTATAAACCCGATAACGGCAAATAAATGTGAATTATTAACAAACTAAACGCCCAGGTACATGCTTCAGTGTTTGTTTTTACTATAACCAGTCCCACTTTGAAAAATGGCAATGAATTAGTGACATATTTTAACAACGATTGCGACCTTAGTCACTTTCTGTTTTACCGGCGTTGAAAACCGGCGTTGAAAACGAAAGTACCCGCTCCGCGAAAATTCAAATAAATTGATTTTTAAAATAGTTATTGAGTATTGCTGGTCAAAACATTTACTTTTATTGAAATGGTATAGTTTTACTAAAAGAACAAAGCATTTTTAATAGGGAAAATACATCGAAATACAAACAGGAACATCTAATAAGAAGATACAAAGAAGGGGAAAACAACAAAGAAGAGGAAATAAATTAAATTGCTGGTTCTGGAGGGAGAGTGATCACGGCATAAGTTTGTTGTTATAAACAGTCCCGACTTTAGCGTGTGTTTTTTACAGAAATTATATCTACTTTGTGTACTTGTGACAGGATGAGGGGGTGGGTGGGTGGCCCGGGTTGGGGATGGGGTGGAAGAAGATAAAAAGGAAGTAGATCTATAAGATAACTGATCTGATAGTGACAGGAACTAAACAAGTACCTTACATGTGCATGTTTATGTAAAAGATAATTCAACATGAAGGTATGGGGATAGTTAACAATACTTTTCTGAAATAATTATGTAACTGAGTAATACATTTTCAGAATAAGAGATAGTGTTATTGTATAGGTTATATATTTAGAAGCTTCTAAATATATAACCATACTATAGCACTATCTCTTCTTCTTTTTATCCTTTCTCTATTCTAGTTTAATAGTTTATTTAGGTCTCATCACAGTACACTATTATCTACAATACAACAAATCATAAAATACAACTGTGCCATTCTTTTTAGAATTACAAGAGACTATACAATATCAATATACATATTATATTGTAAGAAGGACCTGTGCTTTTCAGAGAATAGTCATTTAAAAAACATAGTTTGTTTCATTCTGTTTAAATAACTGTATACTGTTATAAAGTCAACTGACATTAAATAAGCAAACTAAATGAAGATTGTCTTCTTTCAGTCTGCTGCAACAAAGCATTAATGATACAGTTTAGTACATTACATCTATATTAACGTGGTTTGAAAAGAAATCAACTTCCTTCAAATTTATTCAATGTTTGAAAGGAAGGAATATATATATATTCAACATGTTGGCTGTATGACACTGCTTTATTACCACAATTAATGTATCTAAAAATAATACTTCATTAAATTAATAAGATATTGATATTAAAATAAGACTGAGATGGTTAAAAATGTCTGGCTGAATACAAGGTAGATCTACATTATTATTAATTATATTTGCATTTGTGAAAATTAATTGACTTGAATATTGATGACAATATGAATAGTAGCTAATGGATAGGCTACATATTAAATGCATATGAATGGTTAAACAGCAATTAAACTATATAAACATTATCTGTCTACAGTCTTCCTTATGTCTCTTTACACATGGTTGTATATTTAAAGGTGTATATTAGGAATTTCAGATCTAAGAATAAAAGTCAAGCATTAACATGAAGTAATATATGTTTGGGTGTGTTTTCATTTTGGTATTGAATTATATCTCATATTTGACTTTTTACCTGTTTAATGTAGCCCCCAAATATGATTTTACATAAACTTGGTGATTCATATTTACATGAACACTTGTACTATCCAAATACAGATACCCTGCATTAATTAGTGTATATGCCTGAATAAACTGTTTTCCTGACACTAAATTTTACATTGAACACATTTACTGATATGACTAGTTTTTTTCTTCATGTCATTATGTGTGGTATTTGTGGCATGTGGTTGTCTGGTAAAAAGTGTTCTGGTAAGACTTATGTAAACTATATTATCCTATTTTATGCTGTTACAAATTGATAGAAACTACTCGCATATCATCCATATACACTTATTTCACAGGAATTGCCAATCAGTTGTATTGTTGTATAAATATTGATTAAAAATTAACTAGCATATATTCTTTATTTCTGTGTAATTAATCAGTTAAACATTCTCTGTTGCACAACAGCCAAGTGACAAGTGTTTGGAAGAAGAGCTTACAAATATCACCAACAAATTTCTAAATTCAATTGAGTGCTGATTTAAACCTATCTAAAGTAGGGGGAATCTCCCTACTTCATTTGCAGATGTAGATCTTTAATTACCTCCATTATTATTAAACTGTGAGACTATGCTTTTTTAAAATTTCACCCTAGCAGAAGTTATGACATTATAACTTAATCTTTTTTTTTTTTATTTCATTACAAACTTGCATTACAAACTTACTCTAGTATTTAGATTGACTTAAAACTGGTAAAATCACAGGGGGTCGGCACGGTGTTGGGATGGTGTTTAAATGGTTTGGTATAGAGTCCTAAAACCCCAAATATCGAAAACCCATATTACTAAGTATACATATTAATATAAAACCCCAAATATCGAAAACCCATATTACTAAGTATACATATTAATATTATTATGTATACTTAGTAATATGGATTTTCGATATTTGGGGTTTTAGGACTCTATACCAAACCATTTAAACACCATCCCAACAATATGTATACTTAGTAATATGGGTTTTCGATATTTGGGGTTTCAGGACTCTATACCAAACCATTTAAACACCATCCCAACACCGTGCCGACCCCCTGTGGGTAAAATAAGTTGATTCTGGTATAAAGCCTTGCCAGAGGTTTATATTAAAGGATTCTTTCTCTTATCTTAGCTGAGCTTCACATGTGAAAACCCCAGTCCTCTGTCCAACTTTCTTATCAGTATCTGACCACCATTCAGATAAGCACATGCAGGTCTAAAGGGAGTGATGTATCTCTGGCTGATTTTTGAGATCCAGGGTCTTTTGGTACAACAACACTAGAAGGATCAGTTTATATATTTAATATAAATGCTTTTCAAGCATGGCAATTTAATTTATAATATGATGTTTTAAACATATTTAATTGGTATCCAGATCTATTTGTAAACTGAAAAAAAGATGAAAAAACAAATGTTTTAATACATTCTTTTTCATCTAAATAATCTATTGTGAAATAGAAAACATACATAACTCTTACTGAAATAACAAAATTAATATGAATGGTTAAAAAAAATCCCACCATATAACTTGCTTCCTTGAGCTTTTTGACACAATATAAATAACAAGTAAGTAAATATACTATTTAAATTTTCTATTAGTAACTTCAAATCTTAGAATAAAAGTCAAGCATTTCTCAAGTCTATTAGACATGAAGTAATATATGTGTCAGTGTGTTTTGATGTTGATATTGAATTTTACCTGTTCAATCTAGCCCCCAAATGTGAAGCACCAGAGTGATTTAACATCCATTTGGTCTGATGTTTGCATGAACAATTTAACTAGCCCAATACAGATTGCCAGCTACATTAATTTTGCCTGAATCAACTTTTACACTGGCACTAAATATTACATTGAACTAATTTAATGAGCTGATTATGGGTTTCCTTTAAAATGTGTGGTATTGTGGTCTGGCAAGACTAAAATAAAATATATGTTATCATATTTTATTCTTTAACAATTTGATAGAACTCATTCACAGAACATCCAAATAAATAATTTAAACGGAATTGTCAGTCAGCTGTATTTACTCTTTTTTTTATAAATATTCACCAGCATATTAATTATTTCTGCTTTACATTATGAATAATTAATCAGTTAAGACATGATTCTCTATTGCAAAACAGTCAAATGACAAGTACTTGTAAGAAGTTGCTGAATAAAATCTATTATTGTGCCAGCTATGTATTTAGCTGAGACTATGCTTTGTCAAACTTTCATGTTAATTAACCCATGAGTTTAATTACCACCAAAAGTTATTACATTATAATTGAACGTTTGAGGTTTGTTTTATTTCATTACATAATTGACTTAACACTGGCAAAATAAATTGATTTTTGTATAAAGCCAGTCTTCTTTTTCTTGTCCTAGCTGAGCTTCAGATGTACAGAAGCCAGGCCCGTCGGCCTGGAACTCTCAGATCAGCATCAGACCTCCATTCAGACCTACATAAGCACGTACATCTGTCTGAAAAGAGTTGTGTGTCATAGGCTGATTTGAGAGCTCCAGGGTCTGTGGTTTCTGATGTTTGAAACATGTTTTTGTGACTGATAGGGTTTATGATTTCTCACTACAATCTCTCTCTCTCTCCTTCTTTTTAAAAAAAATATGTTCAGATTTGTTTAATAGGAAATTAATGGCACTTATATCAAATGACATTAGCTCTGCAAATGTCAGCTTGTAAATCTGCATGGGTATCTGTTTACAACCCGCCCCGAAACCCACCCCACTACGAAATATATTGACAATTTTACAATATTAGCAACGGCTATCATTTAAAAATGGTTTATTACGAAAACTGAACAACCACTGCGGGGATACATGATGTATCCAGAATTGTATTGAACAACCACAGCAGTCTCAGCCAAAAAGAAAAACAATCTAGGGTACGACTAGAAGACTTAACATAAGAAAAGACGTTCATCCTGGCTAATACTTAGAGGTTATATATGTATTTATATGTATTTAGAGAATTAAGATCTATCACATTGAATTTTTGTTCCCATGCTTTCCTGACAATTACATCAAATAAGCCTATTTCACACTTTTCATTGTGTCAATGTGTCTTTCTTCCAGTTTCGTTCCATATTTTATCATATACATGTGTCACAGACTAAAATTTGGAATAGGAATTTAGAGCAGAATGGTCAAAATCTCATACCATATTGGCATTCTAATTCCATTCCATCCCAGGTTTTAGAGTATGCCGATTTACACACGGTGCATTTAAACCATACGTTTTCTACCTCGACACCGCAATACAATTTCTCAAATAACTCGCTGTAAAATAGTTAATTTTTGTTGCAATGTGTTAATCGCATGAAAAGATACTAACCTCTTCTTCTAAAAATCTTACCCGAGCTTCATCGGATACTTTAACAAAATTTAAGATGTCTATGATTGTCGCCATTTCTCATTCGCAAGCAGTGTCAATAGATGGCGCTATTTGAAGAAAAATTACGTGACCACACATACTACATCATAATAGAAACTACTACATCATAATGAAAACAGACCACATCATAATGGAAAGTAACCACATCATAATGAAAAGTGACCACATCATAATGTAAAGTTACCACATCATAATAGACACTTACCACATCATAATGAAAAGTGACCACATCATAATGGAAAATGACCACATCATAATAGACACTTACCACATCATAATGAAAAGTGACCACATCATAATGGAAAGTGACCACATCATAATGGTAAGTGACCACATCATAATGACAAATGACCACATCATAATGTAAAGTGACCACATCATAATGTAAAGTGACCACATCATAATGTAAAGTGACCACATCATATTAGACACTTACCACATCATAATGAAAAGTGACCACATCATAATGGAAAATGACCACATCATAATAGACACTTACCACATCATAATGAAAAGTGACCACATCATAATGGAAAATGACCACATCATAATAGACACTTACCACATCATAATGGAAAGTGACCACATCATAATGGAAAGTGACCACATCATAATGGTAAGGGACCACATCATAATGACATATGACCACATCATAATGTAAA
Organism: Cyrtodaria siliqua; assembly: GCA_037043455.1. Taxonomy (NCBI): domain Eukaryota; kingdom Metazoa; phylum Mollusca; class Bivalvia; order Adapedonta; family Hiatellidae; genus Cyrtodaria; species Cyrtodaria siliqua. Next base: position 54,956 of record JAWPHD010003790.1, read on the forward strand.
GTGACCACATCATAATGGAAAGTGACCACATCATAATGATAAGTGACCACATCATAATGACAAATGACCACATCATAATGTAAAGTGACCACATCATAATGGAAAGTGACCACATCATAATAGACACTTACCACATCATAATGAAAAGTGACCACATCATAATAAAAAGTAACCACATCATAATTAAAACAGACCACATCATAATGACAAATGACCACATCATAATGGAAAGTGACCACATCATAATGACAAATGACCACATCATAATGGAAAGTGACCACATCATAATGAAAAGTAACCACATCATAATGACAAATGACCACATCATAATGACAAATGACCACATCATAATGTAAAACGACCACATCATAATGTAAAGTAACCACATCATAATGGAAAGTGACCACATTATAATGGTAAGTGACCACATCATAATGACAAATGACCACATCATAATGTAAAGCGACCACATCATAATGTAAAGTAACCACATCATAATGGAAAGTGACCACATCATAATGAAAAGTAACCACATCATAATTAAAACAGACCACATCATAATGAAAAGCGACCACATCATAATACAAAGTAACCACATCATAATGGAAAGTAACCACATCATAATAAAAAGCGACCACATCATAATGTAATGCGACCACATCATAATAGAAACTTACCGCATCATAATGTAAAGTGACTACATCATAATGAAAAGTAACCACATCATAATGGAATGTGACCACATCATAACGGAAAATGACCACATCATAATGACAAATGACCACATCATAATGCAATGCGACCACATCATAATGGAAAGTGACCACCTCATAATGAAAGGGACCACATCATAATGGAAAGTGACCACATCATAATGTAAAGGAACCACATCATAATGGAAAGTGACCACATCATAATGACAAATGACCACATCATAATGGAAAGTGACCACATCATAATGACAAATGACCACATCATAATGTAAAACGACCACATCATAATGTAAAGTAACCACATCATAATGACAAATGACCACATCATAATGACAAATGACCACATCATAATGTAAAGCGACCACATCATAATGGAAATGACCACATCATAACGAAAGTGACCACATCATAATGGAAAATGACCATCAAAGTCGTGTTTGGCGTTCCATAATGACCCTATCATTTTGCAAAGTACTGCATGCTTGGTGGTGGACCCTTTTACAGTTCGCCACTATGCTTTCCTCTTTAATTGTACGATGACTGGACGAGCGAGGACCATGAGCAAATGTTCATTGAGTATTTAGAGTGATTAATAATAGCTTGCTGAAAATAGAAACATTAGACGAATTGGTAGATCTTCTGACACGTGTCGTTGCCGCCTACAGGAAAGTTGCAAGCTCTTTGGTAATATCGATAATGCGCTTTAGGTCGTTTCTGGTCTCATCGGCTCGAGTTCTTTATTAGCTCTTATCCCAGCCATTCCCATCGCCGTATCCGCTGTAGGTGCTGTCCCAGTGTTAATCACGTTGGTGAGCAATGTACTGAAAATGAAAGAAAAGAAAACGGTGTTCAAAGCGCATCACAATAAATTCAAGCAACTGTTGTCTTGCAAGAACACATCTTTGAGAAGACGGACAAGAGTCCGTCAAATTGATGTTTAATAACATACTAGAAATTGAGAAAAGTGAATAATTTGTAGATCCCTTTGAAAGATTTATGATAAAGTATAAATTAAACGCGTATGCACTTTGAAATCTTAAAAAAAACAAGATTATTCAAAATGACCATACGCACGAGTGTGAATACCATCCTCGAGGATTACTGCAGTTTAGCCCTTAATAACACAAATCCTGTGATCTGTTTTCCGCTTCATCCGTGAACATGCCAACGACCTTCTTGTTGACGTCTGGTGGGATACCTGAGGAATGCTTTTTCGGATAGTTGCTTGTGTCGAATAATCAATGAACACAAGACATGATATCATTGTAGAAATCATTTGTCATAAACTCATAGGCTAAACTGTCTGTATCTGTCAGAAAATAATCACGAGTAGAGCGTATTGGTCGTACACTGCTCTTGTTAGCACCTGTCTGTCACACGCTAATCCATTGTTCAGTTGAAACCAATTTACAATGTCCATGATATATTCAGGTAACACGGAAAAGCGTGCAATTTTAAGTGGCCGCTAAAGGGCGTCCGGAAGGGCTGTTTAATAAGTTTAGTTTTGTGCTAATGCATGTAAAAGTTTGGTCCATGTATTTAAAGGGAAAAGTTGTTTAAGTGTCCTTTCGTGTAGATGCTAATACTGCGCATATTGCCACGTGAGTGACGGAATTAACATGGGAAATAACGTTTTGGGCGGAACGTCGATTATAAAATACATTGTTCTCAAGTCCTTGAGAGCTTTTCCAAATCCCAAGTTCATTCTCATTCATCCACTTGAGTACTCCAGTAGGGAATTTCTTACACATGGCCAACCGTACAAGTTATTAGCATCCAGATAGGTGATGTATGTATTGGGTAAATTGGGGTTATACTCTTTCGTGTAAGGATTGTTCACTTTTACATGCCGAGTTGAGATCATGGAAATGCCTCCTCGAGTCCCATTTTCAATAATGAGAAGCATGTCCACGTCCTGTAGGTAATCTAGTTGCACTTATGTGTTTTTGAGACAGGCTTCCGAAGATAATTCAGGGGCGGCGTAATAATGCGCTGGATCCAATCCATAACTTGTAATGCATACCTAATTTTTCAACGACGTCTGCGAGCAAAAGAACGTATCTCTTCAAATAAAAGTTTTGATATTCTCTCATGGACGTGATGTTAAATTCAGCCACATTTTCTTGGCATGTTCGAAATCAGTTTCTTAAATGATGCTATCCGTCAACTTGGAATAAAAACACTCGATGGGATGTAATTGGGTCTCGCTAAATATATTCAACCCATCCATGTACTCATAGGGATAGACTCCTTTTCTCAAAAGTGGTTTGATTTTTCTCTTCCTCATAAACTTCCCTCATCGTGTTAAAAAACTCTCGCGAAAGATTGCTGGTTAAGGCATTCATACTTGATGCCATGACTTTTAAACTGTCTATGAATCAAATGTTTCGTTCCGTTTATCCTGCCGTCTTCTTGTCATATATGTCTACTTCGACTTCTTTGGTGAATGAAATGTATTTTCCCTCGTTATTCGGGATACATTGAATTTCATCCTTTGTAATGCCTAGATTCTCGATAAAAAAGTGACTATAATACCCAGCCATATTGTGAAAGACCACGGGAATATACCTGGGCATTTTGTGTCGGAGATGGCATTTGTTGTGAGCTGCTCCTCTATATTTACAAGTGAAACTACAGTGATCGCGGTATTTATCTTTTTCCCCAGGAATACGATTTTTGTTCTACAGATGTGATAATACGTTGCTTTGCAGAATTGTCATTTTTCATCTACGGATGGATTCATTTTTACCGGTTTCTTGAAGGTCATCTCCAGCTCTATCATGTTTACAAATGATTTACTCACATCTTCATCCTCGGATTGCATGGAGTAAATAACAGGCTCACAGTCGTACAGTCCCTCGAAAGCACACTTCACGTAGTAACAAAATCCAGAAGGAGTATGCTTTTGGTATTGATTAGTTAAGCTACCCTCAGGAATTGGTTCGACCGTTTCCAAGAAATATAAAAATATCGGACAGGGAAAGCAGCATTCAATGACGACAGTCAACCACAAAACACAAAAACAAACGGGCAAACAGACTAACGAGAAGGCAAAAGTAATAAAATATGCAAACGACATCACAAACACAAAAGGGTTAACAATAGGGCTACTGCCTTTGAACGGTCAGTGGCAACAAAGGCCACTGGGGGTTTAAACCGGGTCTAGGGTGCACCAAACCTTACACTTACCCTACTGTCATCCCATTAAAACAGGACAGTGTAAATAAAGAAATCCCCGCCATGATATAATCTCTAACCAACAAGGCATCATCAATAGGCAATATAAGTAAAACACAAATATGCTCGTGTAAATATAATACAAAAAAACATTAGCCTAGAAAGCCACAATGAAGGTACTCAGTGACTTGGCAGAAGCCAGAGCAACAAGAGAATAAACCATTAAGGGCACGACAGGAAAGATCATAGACAAACATCAAACGCCACCGTCCCTATGGGCTTTTGGTAGGCGTCATCATAGGGTCCACAGCCTGTCCGGTCATCGTACAATTAAAGAGGAAAGCATAGTGGCGAACTGTAAAAGGGTCCACCACAAAGCATGCAGTACGTTGCAAAATGATAGGGTCATAACCTCTTTTGATACACTTTTTAACAAGTTTAACAAAGATAGTATGAAAGTGATCATGACGAAGAATCTTACGAAGTTTATAAATCACATCACCATAGAAGTCAGGTTGTGAGAAGAGTCCTTAAATTGCTTTTACATTTGGAAAGAAGATCAGGGTTACGATAATAAAAGTCTGCATAAATGACAAAGGGAACTTCAAACGTGCATTGGATCGCTTTGATACATGTGGATTAATTTCTGGATGCGGAAATATAATCTTCCCCATGTTGTTTTTTGAACAATACTAATGATGAATTGATAATGATGTCTCGGTCCAGAAGGAGTTGAGACATCGCATGCAAACGAAGCGTTCACCGTCTGTATGGGCTGAGACGAGTCTACTCTTATTCTTAACCCAAATGTAATGTTGTTTTTCCCCGTCGTCAAGTAGCATAAAAAAGTAACCGTTTTACCAGTCCGTTCACTTAATCTGAGAGGATAGACTACTTTTTCATCATACAAGTTGATCGATATATTTGGATTATGTTTTTCAAAGTCGTTTATGTCTTTCAGACTGACAGGAAATTGAAGGTCATTCAAGTGACGTTACAGCCCACTTGAAACACTCCTTGTCCTCGCTTCGCACATTGACATTGGCTTTCTTCCCAGCAAGCAACGTAGGAGTGGGGATGTAAGATCCTCCGCTTAGAGAAACGAACCTGTCGATCAAAAATCGAATGATAGCACTTCACTAAATACCCAATTATTTCCTTCCATCTGATATTGACCGATATTATTTAGTATTTCTTCAATCATAGTATTATACACATCCGAAATATCTGTAGCTGGAGTTATGACCTGGACTATTGTGCGAAAATAGGGTGTAGTACAAATGACCTCACCTGTATACGTCTCGTTCAAATCAATTTTTAGGGTGAATATGATCTTAATCCCTCTAGTCAATTTTTCTTTCCTAATTTGGTGATGTTGGGTCTCGTTAATTTTAAAAAACTGATGGGATCGTAATTGTATATAATCGTTAGTGTACTTTTTAAACATTCCATTCGACGCTGTCTCTTTTTTTTTCTTATTCCTGTTTTAGGAATAGTCATGATAGTTGAAAACAAATTCATGATGGTGTCGTTGATTGGATTGAAGTAATCTCTCAGCAGCGCTCATTTGTTTAGGTTTTGGAATGTCATCCATACTTGTTTAGCTTTTCCTTTGCTTTGTCCGATAATGTGGGTGCTAATGTGCTAATATGAGAGAATTTATTTCAGAAATGGGAGTATCCATCAAAGTGGATATGTGTGGTGGTTCCGCTGGTGCTGCTTGTACATTCATTTCAGGAATGGGAACATCAGTCAATTGTACTGCTCGTGCTTGTACCGCCTCTGGAGCTTGCGCTTGTACCGCCGCTGGTGCTTATTCCAATAATTAATCCAGTCTACCTTTCTCAATTTCGAATAACCTCGTCGGCCTTGCTGTCTAGCAATGGCGGACAATTCTTTCATATTCATATTTTTCAAACTCGACATTGTATGTTTATTACTTTTCATTATTTCTTAAATCATTTTTTTTGAAACGATGATGACGTTACGTCATGTTCTTAAGGATGATGTCACCGCCATGACGTCATGTTCTTTAGGACGACATCATGTTCATTTTTCTACCATGACGTCATGGTAGGTGCACATTTTTGGCGCACCCGTTTTTTTATTTTCGTTTAACGGGTGCACAAAATCCATGCACCCGTTTTTTTATTTTCTTGGACAAGGCGCATCCGATATTTATTTTCGTTTAAAAGGGAGCGGATGCAAAACTCGGGGTTGGAGAAATATTTTTGGAGAAATATATTTCGAGATGTTTTTAGAAGTTCAATCATTATTTGTTGAAAATGATGATGATGTCGGCGATGACAAAACCGGTTTGAACTGTATTTGAGGTCAGTTAGAATTTTCATTTTCTATCTACTGTATTCACATGTAATTTGCTTAAATGTAAGGATAAATGTTATCTAATTTGTTTGGTTATCGTTACCTTCTTCAACTATATTGTGCGTTTAATGAATGAAATGGTTAAACGTTTGATTTTCTCTGCTGATGTATGTTCAAGGTTTGAACTTTGTACTTAGCGTACGTGACCATTTTGAATAGAATCACATACACAAAAAAGCTATTGTTCGAGGTAATCCATGGTATACATCCATTTTTCTAATCAATTTAGAAAAAAATGTCTTAACAATTAAACAATAGTTTTACCCTACTTATGCTACCGAACTAAAATACAAGCCTGGCTTAAAAGAAGCGTATGACATTGACCATTCCGAAAATGCATATTAAAATGTGCCGGCTTGACTGGTACCAATATGTCAACATTTGGGTAGTAGCCCACGGTCTAAATTAAAAGTGTATCAATGTCGCTAGCTATTGTCGAAATGTTCATGTCATTAATGTTAATTTTGATATTATAGATAAACGTATTCGGCATTTGTTTTCTAAAGGTCTGAAGTATAGATTGCCTTCTGTGATTTATTTCCATGCATGTCGTGGTCCGATCACCCACTCCATTGAGGATTTTAGTACTAACTGGTGTCGTAGAGAACAAGCTGACCCTAATTCCCTTTCTGCATGGAAATATACTATTTGTAACATTATAGATACCCGTATTAACTTCTATTCGGTTAAACCCCTCCTTACTTCCCCTTAGACCTAGGTTTTCATTTCGTAATTCCAGGAATTTCATAATAAATGTGTTGTAGTTCCTGCTGATAAAGCAGCTAATAACTGAAAACGCTGGGTTTAAGTTATTTTGGTCTATTAAAAATTCAGGCGACGTTCTTGATAAGTGCTTTTGATTTTTCTTCATTGTATATTCCAGGAAAATTACTACATGTTTGGCCCGCACTAATATTAAAGTTTACTAACGGCAGTCTGGACAATTACACTATGTGGACTTGCCACGAAGTTGGTGAATCACTTAATTTTCTATTAGATAATATTTTTGTCAGGTATGGAACTACCGTTTATAGACAATTTGTTGGTGTCCCTATGGGTAGGAAGTGTGCACCCCTTGTCGCATATTTGTCTTTATATTGCTATGAAAGAGATTTCATGTTGAGTTTTCACCAGATACCAAGGCGGATATCATTGAAGGCTTTATTGACACCTCTCGGTATCTGGATGACAAGTTGAACATTGACAACCCTTTATTTTCAACTATGGTTAATAATATATATCCTAAAGAACTTCAACTTAACAAAGCCTATATTTCTATAAATAACGCTTCTTTTCTCGATTTACATCTCTCTATTGAAAAGAGAGACAAGAGAGACGATTTTAATTGTTATGTTGTTAATTATCCCCATTTAGATGGGAGTGTTCCCCGAGCAACTTCTATCGGGGTCTATGTGTCTCAACTTATTCTATTTCTTCTCGAGCTTGTAATAGAGTTGAGGACTTTAATATTCGTAATATTTGTATCACTAAAAAGCTACTTCATCGGGGCTACCGTTACCATAAACTTCTTAAAACCTTCGCAAAATTGTATTATCGTAACCCATTATATTTTTTCCAAGTAATTTAAGAACTCTTCATCGACAAAGACTATCACAACCTGACCTCTATGGTGACGTGATTTACATACATCTTAAGATCCTTGGTCATGATCACTTTCATACTGCCTTTGCTAAATTAGTTAAAAGGTTTATCAAAATACGTTATGACCCTATTACTTTGCAATGCACTACAGGTTTGGTGGTGGACCCATTTACAGTTCGAATGAATGAATGAATGGTGTTTTACGGCACGTCGACACATAAATAGGTCATATTGTGCGCACAAACTGATGAATGATAAAGAAATGAAGGATTAATTAAAAATTAATGTAAATATATAAAGATAAAACTATTTACAAGTAAGGGATGATATGGTACTAATATAAACTATATATGTAAATCAACAAATGCCCGAAAACGGGTATATAAAGACGAAAATGTATACAAGAACATATTATAATGAATTATATAGTCTGAGTTCCTTCGGGAAATCTAAAACTAGACTAAAATCTATAGTATTAAATAACTCGGTCATATTATTAAAATTGTAGTACACTTGACGCCTAGAATAAAAGTCTACACATTCCAGCAATATGTGTTTGACCGTTAACGGTGCAAAGCAGGGTATACATTCTGGTAATTGCTCACCTTGTAATAAATATGAATGAGTATAACGTGTATGCCCTATCCTGCACCGGGCTAGGACAACTTCCTCTCGACGAATGGGTCTACTAGAAGAACACCATTCTCCGAGTAACGGTTTAATTGAATGGAGTTTATTGTTAACTGACAAATCCCAAGCGGTTTGCCAAGAGTTACGAATATGTGTAAATACAACATTTGAAATCAGGATAAGGTAATTTGGTATTAGATATATGTAAACCAAATGCTGCCTTAGCAGCATTATCAGCTCTATCATTACCACGTATTCCTACATGGCTTGGAAGCCAACAGAAAATAATAACAATTATAAGAGAATTGTACTTTACTAAAAGTTGAAGCACAACTGGGTTATCATGTTTCATATTACCCAGTGATTGAAGAGATGAACGGGAATCAGAAAAGATTACAAAATGGTCATCATCAGCTTATTGAATATAATTTAAGGCAAGTTCAATTGCCTTAAGTTCAGCTGAAAAGATAGAGGCCTTGTCAGGCAAGCGGCTCTTTATGCTGTGTTTGTGAACAACAGCTGCTGTAGCTACCTTATCTACATCTTTAGAACCATCTGTGTATATATTTTGAAAGTTACAGTATTTCGATTTAATTTCATTAAATTTGCTTTGAGAGACAGTAGGGTCTGTACTGGATTTGTTACTATTACAAAGATCAAAAATAATTTCCAAAGTCCAAGGTGGAATTTGTGGTACTTTGTACTTGGCAATCAAATTTAGGTCGGTTTCAGTGTTTCTTAATTGTTGGTTTAATACGAAGACCAAATGGTCGAATGACCTTCGGTTTTCGATCAAAAAAAGGTTCATAACTAGGATTAAAAACATTATCGAAAGTTGGGTTTGAAGGGTTAGATTTTAATTTAATGGCATATTGATGGGCTAATTTGTCCCGTCTATGAGACAGTGATGGTTCCCTAGCTTCAGCATATAGACTTTCGGCTGGTGATGTACGAAAGGCACCTAAGGTGAGTCGTAATCCTTGATTATGTATAGGAACGAGCATATGTAAGTATGACTTACGAGTCGATCCATATACTATTGAGCCGTAGTCCAGCTTGGATCTGATAAGAGATCTATAAAGTTGTAAAAGGACTTACAATCCGCTCCCTAGTTAGTGTTTGCAACAACTTACTTTAAGTAAATTAAGAGCTTTAAGGCACTTGACCTTCAAGTATTTAAGGTGTGGTATAAACGTTAATTTACGGTCGAAAATAAGACCAAGGAATGTGTCTCATCCACTACTGGTATTGGTGACCAATCCAGTAGTAGATGAGGTCTTCATGATGTTTACGTAGCTGCCACAAATGCATACAATTAGTTTTAGATTTAGAAAAGGTTACGCCATTTTCATCAGACCTGGTCTGAAGTTTATTGAGACATTGTTGAAGTTGTCTCTCAATAGTGTTCATGTTTCTTGCACGATAACATATAACAAAGTCGTCAACATATAGAGAGCAATCCACACCAGGATTGATTCATTTAACTATTCTGTTAATTTTTCATATTAAAAAGGGTTGCAGAGAATATGCTGTTCTGTGGCACACCCATCTCCTGTTCAAGAATATCAGAGAGGGTTGAACCCATTCGGACACAAAACTGTATATCATCTAAGAATTTCTCTATAAAAATGGGTAATCGGCCTCTAAGACCAAGGTCATTAAGATCATTCACAATACCGTACTTCCATGCAGTATCATAAGCTTTCTCCAAGTCAAAAAATACAGCGACTAGATGTTCTTTTTTTATGAAAGCTTCCCAAATAAACGATTCAAATCGAATGAGATTGTCTGTTGTGCCTCGTTTGCGCCGGAATCCACTTTGATACTTTGTTATCAGTTTGTTGGACTCCAGGTACCAAACGAGTCTCTCATTAATCATTCGTTCCATGGTTTTACATATACAACTCGTTAAAGCGATTGGGCGATAATTTATTGGGTACGTATGATCCTTTCCAGGTTTGAGGACTGGAATAATGATTGCTTCCCGCCAAGAATCGGGGAAGTTTCCCGTCACCCAAACCTTATTAAATATATCAAGAAGGGTAGAGAAACAGGATTCAGGTAAATGTTTTAATAATTGGTAATATATATCATCAGGACCAGCTGATGTATCATGAGCCTTTCTAATGGACTCTCGGAGTTCTTTGAGAGTGAATAGTTGTTTTTCTCCAAGTTTTTCGACTTGAAGTTATGCTTTTTCTGTTCTTTTAGTTTCTTATTTTTCAGAAAATTTGGTTGACAATTTTCAGAAGAAGAACTTTTTGAAAAAGTTTCTGCCAAAGTGTTTGTAATATCTTTGACAGACGTTATATCTCCATTATCTGTTTTAAGATGATTTACAGAACTAGAATTACCTTTACCGCTAATTTTCCGGACCATGTCCCATGTCTTCTTAAGAGATGAGCGAGAATTCAGCCTAGAGACGTAAGATCTCCAGGATTTCCTCTTGCTATCCTTAATAGTACGACGGACTTTCGCAAGAAAAGCTCTAAAGTTATCTAAATTTGTTTGAGTTGGCCGCTATTTAAAATTATTTAATGCAGCTCTACGATCGCTGACTATCTTTTTGAAGTCATCGTCGTACCATGGTTTATGTGGGCGTTTAGGATTTGCCGAAGGTTTAGGAATAGTTTGATCAGCTATATCGTGAAGAATTTTGGTAAAAAGAGCAGTTGCGTCTTCGACATCCTCGAAAACGGAAGGCTTTAATTGTTCCTCACAAAGAGATTGAAACGTAGTCCAATCAACCTTGCGAAGTTTCCATCGTTGCGTTTTTTCGAGAAGTGGAGGGCCGATATTTTCAAGAAATATGGGAAAGTGGACACTTCCACAGAGGTCGTCTTCAACACACCACGAAAAACCATCAAAAGCGTTGAATCGCATATTGTTAAATCAATGGAAGAATGAGAGCCTGTAGCAAGATGTAAATAAGCATGTGACTTATTATTAAAAAGACACAAATTGTTTTTGGCTAAGAAATCCTCAATTTGCTTGCCTTTATCGTTTATATCTTTACAACCCCAGATGTAGTTGTGTGCATTAAAATCGCCCAAGAGTATAAAAGGTGATGGCAATTGTGCAACTAGGTGATTTAGATCTTTAGGGTCTAGTGAAGAACTAGGTGGTAAATATAAGGAACATATTGTTATGAGTCTGTGCATAGTAACACTGACCGCAATAGCTAGCAAATTTGTTTTCAACGCAACAGGTCTGTGAGGAATGTTTCGATGAACGATTATCGAAACTCCACCAGTCGCCTTGTCCCCGGTATCACAAATATGATTGTATAGTAAGTATTGTTTAAAAGATACCTTATCACTTGAAAAAAGGCAATAGGGTTGTGTTCATTTAAAATTAAGCTGATTTCATCAGAATTTGGTTTCAAACCTCGACAATTCCATTGAATGATCTTATTAGTTTTACCCATTATTGATCGCTAAGGCGATTTTTAATTGTATTTTTACTTTTGGCCTTAGATTTAGGAGAGGTCTTAGGAGACTCAAGCAGTAACATATCCACTGATGAATCCTCCTCCTTGTAAGAAGTCAGCTGAAGTGGCACCTCGACTAACTTTTCATGAGAGGATGAAAGTGGCAGTGCAGCTGCTGGCTCTGAAATGAATTTGTTATGCAGCTCAATAGGGTCGTTAGACACATTTGGCTGCTCCTTGTGCTCCCTAGTTGGCGAAGCACTAGGCTTTCCAACTTCCTTAGTTGGAGCAGCACTAGGCCTTCCAACCGAGGAAGATTAGGCTTCACGACTGGGGAACTACTAGACTTCACAGTCTTAGAAGAACCCGCTTTCCAATTCTGAGAAATTGACGAGCTCTTGACATTGCCAGAGCTTGCCGATTTTGTGTTTGATTTAAATGAAAAAGTTTGATTAGGTGAACAATTTAATTTTGGTTTGTTAAGTTGTATTTGTTGACTTTTGTTTGGATTTGATACTGAGGAAGTATTCTTTGTATTTTGAATTTCTGACTGTGGTTCGTATTGCGTACTTGCATCCCTGCATTTTGTGTGTGTTGCTGTTGTTTTAAGAATAGATGCGTAAGAGGTCGAACTTGAAATTTTATATTTTTCTTCAATCAATTTTCGTGCTTCTGGAAAGGGAATGTTTTGTGTATATTTAACTGTTATGATGTCTTTTTCTTTTTTTAATTTTTTCACATAATTTTGAATTTGCAGTTCGCCAATATGCTTTCGTCTTTAAATATGCGATGATCGGACAGGCTGTGGACCCTATGATGACGTATACCTAGAGCCCAAAAGAATATTGTCTCTCTCATCGTGCCCTCAGTGGTTTATTCTCTTGTCGCTCTGGCTTCTGCCAATCACTGAGTCCCTTTTTCGTGGCTTTATATACTATTTTCTTTTAAGAGCATCTTTTATTGTTTACTTATATTGTCTATTAAAGCTGCTTTGGTGGTTAGATAATAGTTCATGGCGGGGATTTCTTCATTTACACTGTCCCGTTACTTGGATGACAGTAGGCTAAGTGTGAGGATTGGTGCACCCTAGAACCTGGTTTAAACCCCAGCGACCTTTTTTGCAACTGACCGTTCCAGGGCGGTAGCCCTATTGTTAACCCCATTGGTTTTTTTGACGTCATATGCATTGATTCATTATTAGCATTGCCATTCATGAGTGTCGTTTTGCGTGTTTTTTGGGGATTTTCTGTGTTCTGTGATAGCTGCATTTCCTGTTCGACTTCTATTCTTATGTTTAATATGTGTCTCTAATAATGTCTTGTAGTGCTCGTCGCTCTGACTTCTACCATGCCATCAAGTACGTGCGTCTAGGCATATTTGTTTATTATCGTATAACACATGAGCATTGTTATACGTATATTGTCTATTTATACTTCCAATATTTTAGAGGACATATCATGGCTGGTTCATTTTTTTCACATTATATCGTGTTACTGGTAAGAAAACAAAGTACGACTAAGGTTTGGTGAACCTGAACTTGGTGTAAACTCCATCCGCTTTTGTGGCCACTGACCTTTCCTAGACAAAAGCCATATTTTCAACCGGTATATGTTTTAGATGTCACATACCTTCCCTCTTATTTATCCCTGTAATTTGTATCTGTTTAGGCGTGTTTTGGTTGACTGTAATCATTGAATGCTATGCTGTTCGAACATTTCCAATTATCGTTAGTACTGTTTAATGTATATGTTCTGCTTTAAGAGAGTCTTCGGTCTTTCCGATAAAACTCGGATATTTAAATGATACAATATAATTATTTAATCTATGGACCGAATTACTTTTCTTAAATCTCCCATGTGTCGGCGCTGTAATTGTACATGTTCGCAAAGCAGAGCAAGGTCTTATATACATTTAACATAAAATGTTGAGTAGGAAACGCTGATGTTAACAATGGTAAACAATGTGTGTTGTAAAAACAAATCGTTCGGGTCATGTACTTGAACATCTAGTTATGGCTCCAGACAACTGTTTTCCGCAATAGTTGTTAAGTCCCCGTGATGCAATGTATTATTATTGAAAACGTTGTTTCCAATTCCTCCCCGGATATATTAGCCATGTTGCTCTCGACAGCTACTTTACGCGCTTGTCATTGCTGAAATGTCTTGACATTTATTAGGAACATCAGTCACTCAGCACATCCGTGTCGGATTAGAGAAGAATTCCCGCGATACGTCAGGGTCAAATAATTAGGATAAGATTGTTACAAATAATGCCGATGATTTCGCAGTGGCTAAGTGAAATAGTGGCTGAATTTAGCTGTGTTCCTTTCAGCTAAGTTGTTTCTGTATGCACTAGCATGCTTCTCAGAATTACTGTTCGCGTTTTTTTGCTTGCGTCGAAGTATTTATCAGCAGATTTGAGTTTAGCTAGTACTACGCTTTAAGGAGGTTGCCTGGGAAAGGAAGCTGTGCTGAGGTTTGTTAGATATACAATTATCAAAAACGGGCAGGTCATCGCACTTATTTTTTGCATTAGATGTCTTAGAAGAAGACACATGTTTCTAACTTCAAACTACCACTGAAAAGAGGTAAAAGAGAGTCATTGAACATTTCCAAAAATAACAAAAACATAAGATTATACTTATTTAAAAAAAAACAAGGATAAATGTTCAGTTCCATATATAAATATATTTAACAAAAATATACAAACAAGTGTAATCATCATTCGTCTTTTTTACTTTAAAAATCACAAATACCCAATCAAATATAGATATTCTTAAAGTTTATGTAATTAACTGCATTTTTCTTTTATAAAACATCTTGGGATTTCTTTGGAATGTTAGGTAGGAATATGTATGCCGTATGTAAAGTATATAGCGGAAATTATCGAGTTGGGATTCTTTTATTCATTTAATACTGTTACAATCACTAGGGATTACATCGAAAAAGATACGGTTTCACTAGCAAATATAAGGACACATATACTGTTATAAATCATTAGTGAAATCATGGATACATATTTTTAATGTTATCATTAACGAATATATGAACTCATTTTGTGGTACATTTCACTGGCAAGTGGATAATAGCAAGAGTGAAAACAAATGTTCATGTAGTCACATACAAACAGTCAATATGAATACATAAATGCATTTAACAAGAAGGTGTGGCAATACAGTTATATTTAAATGAATACTTTATTCTAAGAGCGTAGACGATTAATTAAAACTACTTTTCTTCCCTGAGGCCATCTTAATAATTAGTTTAGTTCTACACTTTTCTATCAAAGAGCGGTCGTGTGTACTAGTATATACAAATAAAATAAAATTGCATGGTTATTGTTTCTATCACATTTATTTCATCATGCACATCATACAAATATTAAGAGATTTGTAATACATCTATCAAATATTGAGTTTAAAACATATTGTAAACTATATACAATTTCACGTTAACTGTTCATGAGTTAAAGTAGTGTTGGAACATGAACAGGAAACATACTCAGTAAGTTGTTTTTTTGTGATTATTCGTTTTACGAACCCTTGAGACAGAGAAGTGGGGAGGGGGTAAGGAGGGGGGCCAAAGCAATTACAACAAAAAATATTTCAGGAGAAAAGTGTGGGGGCCGAAGCAATTACAACAAAAAATATTTCAGGAGAAAATATAAATATATAAACATGATCAAATTTCCTTTGAAAAATAAAATTCCTAATTTCCTGTTAGTGCAGGAGGTTTCGTAAATCAAACAACCAAATAAAACAAGCCTAACAGTCGCTATGCATGCGTATATTTATCCACAGGAACATGCAGCAATACAGTTAAAATTTGTATTGAATACTTTATTTTAAAAGGGTAGCTCATTCAGTAAAACTACTAATCTTCTCTGAAGACCTCTGATCGAAGAACCATATTGAACGAATATATATACAAGTATATAGCAACACCACCAGAATAACAATAACATGGAAACACAAGTGTTCACTAACAAATCATTATTACGTCAATGTAAGACACAGTGTCCGTTATTATTTTATTATTATTACAACACGATTTATATCTGGAGCAAGATCGTATACTCATTTTTCAGCTTAGGAATTTTAAAGTTAATATATCACAATAAGTGCAGAAATTTTACAAGTTAATTACGAAAAGTTTGAACAGGATGGTAACATGTTTCTAACAGACGTGTTTTGTGAAATAATATATGTTTTAAGTAGCTCAAGAAACTTCTAACACCATAAAACGTAGTGTTGATAACACCATTTATTTTAAACCGATACGCGATCTCATTTGGCGTTTTGAATTTACCGTGAACACTAGTTGAGAGTATGTGTAATCGCTTGGCAATCCTAAGACGTTAATGGTTGAACTAGATATTTTCAAAAAAGCAAATAGCTTGATGTTTTCTAGTTTGTGAACTCTTGTGGCGTGATAATCGTGTGTAGTGATAAGGTTATGCAGTGATAATCGTGTGCATTGATAAGGCTGTGCAGTGATAATCGTGTGCATTGATAAGGGTGTGCAGTGATAAGGGTGTGCAGTGATAATCGTGTGCATTGATAATCGTGTGCATTGATAAGGGTGTGCAGTGATATCTGTGTGCAGTGATAAGGGTGTGCATTGATAAGGGTGTTCAGTGATAATCGTGTGCAGTGATAAGGGTGTGCAGTGATATCTGTGTGCAGTGATAAGGGTGTGCAGTGATAAGGGTGTGCAGTGATATATGTGTGCAGTGATAAGGGTGTGCAGTGATATCTGTGTGCAGTGATAAGGGTGTGCATTGATAAGGGTGTGCAGTGATATCTGTGTGCAGTGATAAGGGTGTGCATTGATAAGGGTGTTCAGTGATAATCGTGTGCAGTGATAAGGGTGTGCAGTGATATCTGTGTGCAGTGATAAGGGTGTGCATTGATAAGGGTGTGCATTGATAAGGGCGTGCAGTGATAAGGGTGTGCATTGATAAGGGTGTGCAGTGATAAGGGCGTGCAGTGATAAGGGTGTGCATTGATAATAATATGCAGTGATAATCGTGTGCAGTGATAATCGTGTGCATTGATAAGAATATGCATTGATAATCGTGTGCAGTGATAATCGTGTGCATTGATAAGGGTATGCAGTGATAATCGTGTGCATTGATAAGAATATACAGTGATAGTCGTGTGCATTGATAATCGTGTGCATTGATAGGGGGGTGCAGTGATAATCGTGTGCATTGATAAGGGTATGCAGTGATAATCGTGTGCAGTGATAAGGGTGTGCAGTGATAATCGTGTGCATTGATAAGGGTGTGCAGTGATACTTGTGTGCAGTGATTAGGGTGTGCAGTGATAATCGTCTGCAGTGATAAGGGTTTGCAGTGATAAGGGTATGCAGTGATAATCGTGTGCCGTGATAAGGATATGCAGTGATAATTGTGTGCAGTGATAAGGGTGTGCATTGATAAGGGTGTGCAGTGATAATTGTGAGCAGTGATAAGGGTGTGCAGTGATGATTGTGTGCAGTGATAATGGTGTGCAGTGATAATTGTGTGCAGTGATAAGGGTATGCAGTGCTAATTGTGTTCAGTGATAAGGGTGTGCAATTATAATCGTGTGCAGTGATAAGGGTGTGCAGTGATAATTGTGTGCAGTGATAATGGTGTGCAGTGATAATTGTGTGCAGTGATAAGGGTGTGAAGTGATAATCGTGTGCATTGATAAGGGTGTGCAGTGATAATCGTGAGCAGTGATAAGGGTGTGCAGTGCTAATCGTGTGCAGTGATAAGGGTGTGCATTGATAAGGGTGTGCATTGATAAGGGTGTGCAGTGATAATCGTGTGCAGTGATAAGGGTGTGCATTGATAAGGGTGTGCAGTGATAATCGTGTGCAGTGATAAGGGTATGCAGTGCTAATTGTGTTCAGTGATAAGGGTGTGCAATTATAATCGTGTGCAGTGATAAGGGTGTGCAGTGATAATTGTGTGCAGTGATAATGGTGTGCAGTGATAATTGTGTGCAGTGATAAGGGTGTGAAGTGATAATCGTGTGCATTGATAAGGGTGTGCAGTGATAATCGTGAGCAGTGATAAGGGTGTGCAGTGCTAATCGTGTGCAGTGATAAGGGTGTGCATTGATAAGGGTGTGCATTGATAAGGGTGTGCAGTGATAATCGTGTGCAGTGATAAGGGTATGCAGTGATAATCGTGTGCATTGATAAGGGTGTGCAGTGATAATCGTGAGCAGTGATAAGGGTGTGCATTGATAATCGTGTGCAGTGATAAGGGTGTGCAGTGATAATTGTGTGCAGTGATAAGGGTGTGCAGTGATAATCGTGTGCATTGATAAGGGTGTGCAGTGATAATCGTGAGCAGTGATAAGGGTATGCAGTGATAATTGTGTGCATTGATAAGGGTGTGCAGTGCTAATCGTGTACATTGATAAGGGTGTGCAGTGATAATCGTGTGCATTGATAAGGGTGTGCAGTGCTAATCGTGTACATTGATAAGGGTGTGCAGTGCTAATCGTGTGCATTGATAAGGGTGTGCAGTGATAATCGTGTGCATTGATAAGGGTGTGCAGTGATAATCGTGTGCATTGATAAGGGTGTGCAGTGATAATCGTGTGCATTGCTAAGGGTGTGCAGTGATAATCGTGTACATTGATAAGGGTATGCAGTGCTAATCGTGTACATTGATAAGGGTATGCAGTGATAATCGTGTACATTGATAAGGGTGTGCAGTGATAATCGTGTGCATTGATAAGGGTATGCAGTGATAATCGTGTGCATTGATATGGGTGTGCAGTGATAATTGTGAGCAGTGATAAGGCTGTGCATTGATAATCGTGTGCAGTGATAATCGTGTGCATTGATAAGGGTGTGCAGTGATAATCGTGTGCAGTGATAACGGTGTGCAGTGATACTCGTGTGCTTTGATAAGTGTGTGCATTGATAATCGTGTGCATTGATAAGGGTGTGCAGTGATAATTGTGAGCAGTGATAAGGGTGTGCAGTGATAATCGTGTGCAGTGATAAGGGTGTGCAGTGATAATTGTGTGCAGTGATAAGGGTGTGCAGTGATAATCGTGTGCATTGATAAGAATATGCAG
The DNA here is from genome assembly GCA_037043455.1 of Cyrtodaria siliqua. Taxonomy (NCBI): domain Eukaryota; kingdom Metazoa; phylum Mollusca; class Bivalvia; order Adapedonta; family Hiatellidae; genus Cyrtodaria; species Cyrtodaria siliqua. Next base: position 73,977 of record JAWPHD010003790.1, read on the forward strand.
TGATAATCGTGTGCAGTGATAATCGTGTGCATTGATAAGAATATGCATTGATAATCGTGTGCAGTGATAATCGTGTGCATTGATAAGGGTATGCAGTGGTAATCGTGTACATTGATAAGAATATGCAGTGATAATCGTGTGCAGTGATAATCGTGTTCATTGATAAGGGTGTGCAGTGATAATCGTGTGCATTGATAAGGGTATGCAGTGATAATCGTGTGCAGTGATAAGGGTGTGCAGTAATAATCGTGTGCAGTAATAAGGGTGTGCAGTGATAATCGTGTGTATTGATAAGGGTGTGCAGTGATACGTGTGTGCAGTGATAAGGGTGTGCAGTGATAATCGTCTGCAGTGATAAGGGTTTGCAGTGATAAGGGTATGCAGTGATAATCGTGTGCAGTGATAATTGTGTGCAGTGATAAGGGTGTGCAATGATAGTCGTGTGCCGTGATAAGGATATGCAGTGATAAGTGTGTGCTTTGATAAGGGTGTGCAGTGATAATCGTGTGCAGTGATAAAGTTGTGCAGTGATAATCGTGTGCATTGATAAGGGTGTGCAGTGATAATTGTGAGCAGTGATAAGGGTGTGCAGTGATAATTGTGTGCAGTGATAAGGTTGTGCAGTGATAATTGTGTGCAGTGATAATGGTGTGCAGTGATAATTGTGTGCAGTGATAAGGGTGTGCAGTGATAATCGTGTGCAGGGATAAGGGTATGCAGTGATAATTGTGTGCAGTGATAAGGTTGTGCAGTGATAATCGTGTGCAGTGATAATGGTGTGCAGTGATAAGGGTATGCAGTGATAATCGTGTGCATTGATAAGGGTGTGCAGTGATAATTGTGAGCAGTGATAAGGGTGTGCATTGATAATCCTGTGCAGTGATAATCGTGTGCATTGATAAGGGTGTGCAGTGATAATCGTGTGCAGTGATAACGGTGTGCAGTGATACTCGTGTGCTTTGATAAGTGTGTGCAGTGATAATCGTGTGCATTGATAAGGGTGTGCAGTGATAATTGTGAGCAGTGATAAGGGTGTGCAGTGATAATCGTGTGCAGTGATAAGGTTGTGCAGTGATAATCGTGTGCATTGATAAGAATATGCATTGATAATCGTGTGCAGTGATAAGGGTGTGCAGTGCTAATCGTGTGCAGTGATAAGGGTGTGCAGTGATAATCGTGTGCATTGATAAGGGTGTGCAGTGATAATCGTGTGCAAAAGACTTTCGCATGTACTGTTTCAGTCGTCCATGATAGAAACGCTAATATGTGTGTGTTCGTGTGTGTGTGTGTGTGTGTGTGTGTGTGTGCGTGCGTGCGTGAGTGGGTGCGTGCGTGTGTGTGTGTGTGCGTGCGTGTGTGATGAGCGTTCGAAACCAAACATTTCCAAATGACCTCCTATCTGTTATATGGTAAGGACGCAAGGAAGCGTTAACCAATTGCATTTCTAATTAAATTCTGTTTAAAGTCTGTACATTGTTATAGTTAAACTAACTCAAGACTAGTTCATTAAATAATGTACACATGGATTTCTTTAATAAACTAATGAATGTTTAGACCTGTATAAACTGTTAACTTTGAAAGCTGAATTTCCTGTTCGACTTTCATACTTATTTTAATGGATATTAATAAAAGTGTATAATTGTGCAATACATGTTTTAGTCAGGTGCATATCATCAGTAAAACGGATAGAGTACTATTCGTCATAGCTTGACGTTAAGAACCTAAGTTAATTTCTTAAATTATTTACTTTGATTTACAGTTCACAAATGAACGCGATTTCATTTCATTTTAGACAATTATTTTCTTATACATGTGGCATTTCTGCCCAACGTGCACACATAATTGTCTACATTAAATGCTTAGATGAACAAAGTGAACGATTTTAAATTTAAGACATATCGTAAGATGTTTAATAAAACAGTGCCCAGTTGAACAGTGTGTATGTATAATGCATGTGTTACAATGCATCGATTCGATGTCGATGATGATACCACGTATAGTGGCAGAATTCGTATCAATGCTCATTTAAAGAACACGAATGATATACTTAGCCGTATTAGACATTATAGATGGCGACATGTAATTACACTTAGTGCGAACATCCAACCATCATTATTAGAAAGACGGCGACCTCAGTGTGGCCGAAAGTACACACGTTTCATTGTGAATTGATTAACACAGCTTTCATAGTTAAAATTATGTATAAAGGTCAAACATGACATGTCGCATAGCAGAACACAATCAATAGTAACAAAACGAAGAACGAAATATGCGCCCGTGCTTGATACCTCATTACGAGGTCCCGCCTTAATTCCATTAAGCTATGGAACGCTTTATTAGCAGGATTTTTTAACGGATATTTAGACAATAAAATACGTTTAAAAACATGTTGTATTGACCAAACGCGATAACCTGTTTGAAGTACATATTAAATGTTTTAACTTTACAATACTCAACATTTTTAAAAAGAAAATAAAGTTTTATTTCATACCCTAGCCAACCCCGTTTTTGCTTCTTGAAGAAGGGATTGGATAGGGTATGACAATTACTTCTCGGACTACGTTATGATTTGGATGGCCAAGCATATTTCTCCGTTCTTTATCTGTCTTTCATTGTGATCTGTAATAAGGACAACACTATGTTTTCAAAAGCTTACATCGATATATTTTATTACATATAGATATAAATATACATACATTTTTAAGAGCTTTAAAAAACGTGATGATACATATTACAATAAATAACCCACTTTTCTCCACTCTGAATACATAAGTATATTTGTCAATATAATTGGAATATTTATGTGTATGGTCTATAAGTATTTATCTCAATGTGCATTTTTTTTTTGTGTTTCATTTTTTCTTTTCAAATTGTTTAAAAAACAACACCTCTTTTCTTTTATATATGAATCCATAACATGTATCAACTCAATGCATACTAATATATTGTCAATTACCGGAACTATATATCATATGCAAGTAATTCTGTATTTATTGATATGTGTGAACTCATATGGGCAGAATGCTTACTGTTTGAAATAATTGATTGAACTGGATTTTATATTCGCACCAACAGCTAAGGTCATATGGCGACGTTCCAGCTTCCACTGGTGGAGGAAGACCCCAGGTGCCCCTCCGGGCAATTTTCGTGCACGGGCGGGCACCTGGATAGAACCACCGACGTTCCGCAAGCCAGCTGGATAGCTTCCTCACATAAAGATTCCTAGGCCCCTGAGGGATCGAACCTACAGCGGTGAGGGGCAAGTGATTTCAAGTCAGAGACGTTAACCACTCGGCCACGGACGCCCCTGTTTGAAATAAAAGATATAAAGATTAGAAAAGGCATGTGTATTTCTTCTGTAAATCTAACGACTAACGTGTATCTCTCCTTTATCTTACATACCTATACATTGAGTATTGTAATAATGAACATCAATCTAATACATTCATACATTATTATAAAATATCGGTTTTAAAAACTAAAAGTTTATTTTTCATACAATTTACTGTGACACAACCATAAACAACAAACCTATATTGCAAAGAAAAAGAGAATCGACGTTTATAGCGAAGCAAAATAGAATCAACGTGTATGACACCACAAAGTGATATGGTTAACAAAGATGTACGTCTTGTCTTAGAACCGTCAGTGTCAAACAACCGACGTGGGGATTAAACAATGTTCTAGTGTGCAACACACGTAACTCTTAACCTAATGTCATCCCAATATAAAGGGACAGTGAAAATAACGAAGGCCCTGCCCGGCCATCTCCTCTAACAAATTAGGCAGCATTAATAGGCAAAGCAAGAATAATACAAAGATGATCATGTATATATGAAAAATACATCAGACGTTACATGTACGACTCCTTTCAGGATTTAGGTAGACGTCATAAATTGGTGCACAATATGTCCGGTCATCGCAGAATTCAAAGAGGATAGAAAAGGGTCAGCTATTAAACATACAGTGTGTTGCAACATGTTAAAGCTGTTACGTGTGTTATGCAGAGTTGCTGACAAAGCATCTTTCAACTATAAATGTTCTTATCTTGATCCAATGGGCCAAATGTACAATCAGGTCGGACAAGGCAAATGGCTTCGAATACATTTACGCTGAAGACTATTCTCATTTCGTGAATGCGAGACAAGAGAGCGTGAACGTTTCCTGTAAATATGTAAATTACGGAAACAACTTGATTTGATTCCGTGGGATGGGTTGCGAATTGAAAGATAGAATATAGTGGTTTAAGAATACTTTGTGAGACTGTCGTGCAGGAATCGTTAGATTACGATAAAATAATGCTATCAATTCTAATGAAGACAGTAAATATCGGGTTCATTTGAAACGTATTAAAACGTGTGTTGCATTTAGATGATACAATTTAAATGAGCTATCGTATATTTCAACAAGTTGGGAACTTGAAAAAATACCATATATAGTTCAACATGGAATTATTTACTTAGAGAGAAAGTAGCTATGTCTCGACTAAGTTCGTCGCTGCGGGTTCAAATCACACTGGGTGCTCGACTTGTAAGTGTTATAAGTGAGAACGTGTCGATTCTTACGGATGGCGGGAGGTGTACAGTATCGGTTCTACCCAGGCACAGTGGGTGGTCTGACTCCACCATAAAAACTGGACCATCACATAAAACCTTACATGTGTTGAAAAAGACGAAAAACACAATAGAAACAAACAAACAAATGTAAAGCAACACACTGCATTAAAATACTGCTTGTATATGGCTCAACTTGTTCAACGGTTTACCATAATCACGTGTATAAGGCTGGTACAACTGCTATGTACACGGCACTTTCAAATTCGCGTTACGTTGCGTTATGTTGTTCATAACAGCTCCACGACTGTATTCTTCGTTAGTTAGTTTAAACCTATATTTTACATCGATTGTTACGAAATATCTATGATTTTTTTTAATCACTCTCGATTTCTTCCTGGGTAGTAACAGTACTGAGCAAATGCAGAAATGTCTTGTCCAGGGGCTAAACACATATGGTAATGGCGCGGATCGAAGCCTCGAATTTTAGTTCATGGGTCGTTGCTCTACCACTACACCACAGAGCTCCAAGACGTTAGTTGAATGTATGAACAATATACATGATCGGCTGATTTATTTTGGCTGTCAATATTGTCCTTTAAAAATGCAATTTTCTTATCTAGAGTTTGCCCTGTTTAGAGGAACCAATTCTGCAACGACTGTTTTGGTGACGGAATCAAACTGTGCTGAGAGAGATTTCGTGAGAGATATTCTAGGAATATCAAATGTTTTCTTCACCACGATCCTGGCTTGTGAAGGCGAATGACGTGAGCCTGTTCTAAAAAATGTTTCCTTAAACACTTTGCGAAACTTGCTGCCAAACATGAGATATACGATTAAATTTATTGATAAAGAAATGTAATACACGAACAGAGCAATCTTCTGAATAGCTTCCTCTACGGGAGAAACATAGTCATATTTACTTAAAATAGACCTTATCATGAGGCGAATACGTATCACGTGTGATGGCAGATTTAGGCAGACAAATGTCACAGTGACGGCAAGAAGCATTCGTGTAACCTTTGCCATCGGATTCTGCACTCTCTTCACCGTTGGTGCCCTTAATCGACCACGTCTGTTATATGACTTTATGAAGTTGCATATAATAAAAATCATAAGTAACGATACAAACAATGTCGGTATGACGAGTGTTAGAAGGGTATCGGTGTACACCATCGCCTGAATTGTGTCATAGTAATACTCCTTTGGTGTACAGTCAGATTCAGTCGCCCAGAATGGAAAGGTGTATGAGCAACACACCAGTAAACATAAAATAAGAACGGCAATTTTTGCTGTGGAGGTCTTGCATACTCTGTTTACAATAAAAGGTTTGCAAATCCTAATATAATTTTCTGCTGTGACAAACATTACTAACCAAACGGAAATACATCCACATACGTATGTTAGGAATACATTTATTTGACACAGACCAAGCACTTTACTTAGGTGCAGTTCAAATGTTGATGAAATCCAAATAAGCAGCAGAGTCGATAGAAACCCATTGTCAGAGATTCCTCTTACGGCCAGGAATATGCCACATGAGCTATTCCTGAGTGGCTTTCGTAGAAATACAATAGAGGCCAGAGTATTAGCGATTATTCCAAAAAGGCATATTACGGGCATTGTATACTGTTCCATAACTTTTGTAATCAAGTGGTGTGACTGGTTGATATATAGGCTCGTATAATTGCCATAGGCTGCAGTGGAGGAAACGACCACGTGAACACTAATGCTTTCATTGTCTATTGCCACAGCGTCTGATTCATCTAGAAGATCCATATCTGAAACGAGTAATGCAATATATATAGCGTGCAGACTACACTGTCTCAAACTGGGGAAATATTGCTTTCTGTTTCGTTCATATTACTCAGTCTGCCGTTTTTTAAAATGATTTCCCCCTGAACTAGAGTATTTGAATTAGTTCATTGTTGATGTAATGGTATGATAAACTCGTTAAATTGTGATTTGAAGTAACCTGCTGGATATAAACGAAATGAAACAATCAGATTAATTTCTGCAAACGTATCTTTTTTGACTAGATGCATCGTTAGTGCGTTGTTATATATCACATTTGAATTATTGGCTATATCCTGTTTAAAACGGTCAAACTTGATGAGTATACATTGCGCGTGCATTGCATTTCTCAAGTCCGAGGCAGTCCCAGTTGACAGTTTTACCCCATTTTCAAAATATTTCATCGGGTACGACCACGTGTAACGTAAACTACCTCAAATGGAATCAGAAACAATTATTGACGTGTTGCATGTATTATGTTGTTATATCAGCTGGATGTATATATATAAATACACCGTTGATCCGCTCTACCACAAACAAAGAGCCACTCATATACGTTATCGATATAAGGTAATTACATTTGAGTGTCAACCCTTTCTTTCCAACTATGGTTAATAATATTTATCCTAAAGAAATTCAGCTTAACAAAGCTAATATATCTGATAATAACGCTTCTTGTCTTGATTTAGATCTCTCGATGGAAAATGGTGAAATAATTAACAAAATCTATGACAAGAGAGATGATTTTAATTTTGACATTGTTAATTATCCCCACTTGGATGGGGATGTTCCCCGAGCAACTTTTTATGAGGTGTATGTGTCTAAACTTATTCGTTTTTCAAAAGCTTGTACTCGAGTTGAGGACTTTAATATTCGTAATCTTTGTATAACTAAAATGCTACTCAATCAGGGTTACCGTTACCATAAACTTCGTATAACCTTTGCAAAATTGTATTATCGTAACCCTGCTCTTCTTTCCAAATATAAAAGTATTTTGAAGACTCTTCTGCGACAAGGACTATCACAACCTGTTTTCTGTGGTGATGTGATTTATAAACTTCGTAAGATTCTTCTTTTTTTTCTTTCTTTTTTTCTTTCTTTTTTTCAGCCATCTTAAGATGACCCGTTTAATCTCCCCGTCACATGGTGATACAAGGGTCGGGTAGGACCATCCCTTGCCACACCTTACAAAATATATACAAGCATATAATAGAACTACATTTGAAAATTACTGTATGTTTGCTTTATAATAAAATAATGAGATTTGCAATGGGGAAGTTATTTTTAGTCCAAAGAAAAAGAAAATGAAGTGAAATGTAATAATTTTAAAAACTACCTGTGTGGTCCATGAATTTTCCCGATTTAATCAATGTACAAAATGAAAAAAAAAGCCACTACTGGTTCAGTGGAGGTGAGTATTTTAATTTGATAATGTTATGTACCTAGTTAAATATTTGTTTTAGCATCTCCCAATCTTTATTACATTGTTCTATATTTTTGTTTTTTATTGCAATATGTTTATGTGCGTTATGAGAGCATTTAAGTATGTTTTTAAGTGCCTGTATGGATAATGGTGTGTTTTGTCGTTTTGAGCAAAAAATATAATATTTGATTTTTTGCAATATTTGCAACTCAATCTTTGTTAAGCATTTTCCAATGTTGAATATAAAAAGTTCTTCTGTAAATGGCAGTATTATTTGTTTTGATACAAGTATTTCTTTGTAGTTGTTGAAGGAAAGTTTGTGTTGTGGGACAGGCCCATAGCATGTGAGTAATGGTCTCTTCTTCGTTACAAGAATAACATAAGGGGGTATCTTTTATTTTTATTTTATGTAAGTAAAGATTAGTTGGAAGTAATCTGTGATTTATTCTAATCTGAAACCATTGCAACGTTGTGCTCATTGTACTTTTGAATGGTGAAGCATATATATCTGTCCATGTTTCTTCCTCTATGTCATAACTAAGTTCCCATTTTAATTTTGAAGTTGGTTTGTTGCTGTTTTTATTTAGAATATTGTAAAATATTTTGCAACCTTTTCTGTTTTGGATAAATGGGGCGATGCCTGAAGGTATATTTGGAAGTGGCATTTTACTTGAAACTGTTGTTTTCAATATCATCATTTGAAAGGATTTAATAACTGATATTAAGCCACTGTATTGTAAGAAATCTGTTTTTAAACCATACATATCTTCGAATTCTCTAATGGAATATAGTTCTCCATTATCTTTAAATAGGTCATTTATTAGGTAAATATTTTTATCAAACCAATTTTTATAATAAACTGGTTTTCTGTCAAATAAAATACTGTTATTGTAAAAAATAGGACTTAATAAAAACGTATATACAGATTCCATTTTACTACTGTTAATGACTGCGGCAAAAGCAGATAAAACATCAATCCAACATGTATTATTAGTTTTCTTCATTATTGTTTCACAATAGCATTTGCCTAAAACTGCTATTTTTTTAATATCAATGAAACTTTCAACTGCATGTTTCCATTTACCTTCACCCATAATTAGTCTTCTTATCCATGTGGATTTTAGACTGAAGATAAAAGCCTTTAAGTTTATCATGTTGAGACCTCCCTCTGAATATTGCTTTACTATAACTGTGTTGTTGTTTTTTGCTGGACTTTCCCAAAGAAATTCGTACAGTATGCCATTAATTTTTGCTATAATTGATTCTGTAGGATTTGGAAGAGATATAAAAAGATGGTTTAATATTGGTACGAGTAGTGATTTGATAACTGTTATTTTCCCTAATGGAGTTAAATATCTTCATTTCCATATTTTGATCAAATTTTGAATCTTTGTTATTTTCTCATTATAATTTATGTCTAACATTTTATCTAGATCAACATTGAAATTTATACCTAATAATCTAAATTGTGTTTGCCCCCAAGTTAATTTCCACTTAGTTTTAATTGTGTCTTGGCTATATTTTTTTCTGCCTATCCATATTATTTGTGTTTTATCAAAGTTTACATTTAAACCAGAGTATTTTGCATATTTCGATAATTCTGATAAACTTTCTCTAAGTGAAGATGGAGATCCGTCTAGAACCATAGATGTATCATCTGCGTATTGTGACAGTTTAACTTCTGTACCATTAACATTGATTCCCTTAATATTGTTGTTACTTCTTATTTTGATAGCAAGGATTTCTGCACATAGGATAAAAATGTACGGTGATAATGGATCACCTTGACGACAGCCCCGCCCAATATTAAAATATTCTGATAGATTACCGCCTTGATTAACCGTTAATTTGGCATTTTTATAGAATAATTTTATCCATGAAATAATACACTTTCCAAATCCAAAGCAATTCAACACATTGTAAACAAATGCCCATGAAAGTGAATCGAACGCTTTTTCGAATCCACTAGAAGAACAAGTCCATTTAAACAAAATTGTTCTGCATATTGCATAATATCATATATAAATCTTGTGTTTTCACCTAAATATCTACCTGCAATAAAACCAGATTGATCCCTATGAATTAATTTGTCAAGTGTAGATTTAAATATATTGTCTATGGCACCCGAGTCAATTTTGTATTCACAATTAAGAAGTGACATTGGTCTGTAATTTTTAATGTTAAGCCTGGATTTATTTTCATTAGGTATAACAGTAATTATACCCTCTTTTTGGGTTATAGATAATTCCCCTATATTGAACCCACAATTAAGCGACCGGACAATAAAATGACCAATCTGCTTCCAAAATGCTTTGAAGAAATCAGCTCCAAAACCGTCGCTCCCTGGACTTCGATTATTAGACATTGCTCTTAGCGTCGCGGCTAATTCTTCGTATGTTAAGGGACCTTCTATTGAGTTGGATTCAATTGTAGTAAGTTTAGGTATGTTTACTCCCGACAGCTCATTTTCTAAGTCTATATCTTCTAGTAACTCATCTTTATTGGAGTATAAATCTTTATGAAAATTCTTAGCTTCTTGTAAAATTTCAAATTGATCTGTTATTATGTCTCCATTTTGTTTTTCTAGTTTTGGAATTAGTTTAGATGCAAAGTTATGTTTTTCTAAGTTACAGAAAAACTTCGAAGGTTTTTCGCCGTCTTCTACTAGTTTTGCTGGTGATCGTATCAAATACCCTTGCATTTTATCTTTTCTTAGGTTTTGTAGTTCTTGTTTAAGTATTTCCATAGATTGGATTTTGTCGGATGATAGATCGTGTTCTAGAACTTCAATGAGTTTTATTAATTCTTTTTCTCGATTTTCTTTTGTTCTCTTTTCGTAGCTTGAATATGATATAGATTTACCCCTTAATTCCACTAGCAGTGTTTCTAAAAATAATTGATCATCAATCACAAATTGTATTTCATTATTTGGTATGTTATTTATGTTATCGTTGTTGTAAATGGGCACTGCATACTGTGCTTTAACTTCCTCTGTTTTTGAATTCATTATATTTAAGTATTCAATATCACTGAGAAGAGAGTTATTATGTTTCCACAATGGTTTAACGAACCAAAATGCGTAAAATTTATATTCAAAATTGTCATCGAGTGATCAGAGCGATAGCTAGATTCAATTGTGCATTTACTTACAGACGGAAAAAGCGTTTCGAATACAAGAAAAAAATCAAGTCTTGCTTGCTGTAGAGGTCTTTTGCACCTCAATGTATATCTTCTTAAATCAGGGTGTAATTCTCGAAAAGGATCTATAAGATTATTCTGGGCAATAATTTCTAATAATCTTTCTCTAGCATTTTTATTGTTAACGTGTTTATAATTACAGTAATCAAGCTTTTTATCAAACACTAAATTAAAATCGCCACATATGATCCAAGTATTATTATTAAATTGCTCAGTTTTACGTAGAATATTATCAATAAAAGTGGGTGAAGCATTGTTTGGCCCAGAGAGCGTTATAAGTGTAAATCTGTTATCTACAGTTAAGTCCATAATCAGAAAATTACCCTCATAATCTGGAATATGACTATGTATTTTATATTCTATGTTTTTGCTGAATAATATGGCAACCCCTCGAGAGTTTGAGGTGCCTGAACTAAATACGCATTCATTACCCCACTGGGTGCGAGTAAACTTGTCAGTGGCTTCAGTGGAATGGATGTCCTGAAGGCAATATACATGACATTTTTTTGATTTAAGATAATTGAATACATCAACTCTTTTCTCTGCTGAACCAAGACCTTGACAATTAACTGACAACATTGTAATCTCTGTCATTTATAATATGAATATACAAGTGGACCACACATAAACAGTTTTCATAAAAAATGAAAAATATTATCAAATGCAGTAAAAAGATACATATCTGCATTTTGAAAATAAGAAAAAGTCTTAATTTTTGGCAAATCAAATTTTTTTACATGATAAAACTATTTATTTAAATATTTGAAGTTCTGTTTTTTGTTTTTTTGTTGTGAATGCAAATCAACTCAACAGAAACATCAGGAACCAGCTTTAGAAGCTAAAAATAAACAATAAAGCGTATACAGGTCTATATATACAACATTTTTTTCTTATCTTGATTTTTCTTGATATAAAATAAAATTGTTATTACTGAAATTTTAATAGCAGTTGTGTCCCTTTGTAAACTAACTATAAAGTGTAAATAAACTATACTACCTAAATCTCTCTCTACCAGAAAAAACAACATAATTAGTTCATGGTAGTTGTTGTTCTTACTGAAATTTTAATAGCAGTTGTGTCCCTTTATAAACTAACTGTATAAGGTGTAAATAAACTATATTACCTAAATCTCTCTCTACCAGAAAAAACAACATAATTAGTTCATGGTAGTTGTTGTTCTTACTGAAATTTTAATAGCAGTTGTGTCCCTTTATAAATTAACTGTATAAGGTGTAAATAAACTATATTACTTAAATCTCTCTCTCTCTCTCTCTCTCTCTAGCAGAAAAACAGAAAAACACAAACATAAAACAGAATTACTTCATAGTCAAGTATGCTGTTTTGTCATAGGGAAGGCGTCATAGGTAAGTCTGCTAAAATAATTTAACAAATGAGGATAAACAAACTTACATGTTTCCAATTTAAAAATTATAACTCCTTATGTCCATTTAGTAAATTCAGAATCCTTACACATGTATTGTTCAATCAAATATATATATATATTATAATATATTGCAGTCTTGCTGTTAAAAGCGTGGCAACTCAAAATAATCCTGACTCCTGAATGTCAATAAGCTTAAAGTCAGCTCGGATAATACGTCCTTTAATATGTCCTTTTCACCAGATAAATATAGATATTAAATACATGAAAATCATTGCAAAAAATGAAAATGTATCTAAATGTATCACTTTAAATGTCTGTGCAGTTAGTTTATATTATTACCACTTTGTCCTAACTGATTATGAAGAGAAACAAAAAGGAATAAAACACATTTTTACAGATGATCTTCTTGTCATGCCCTTATTCCTTATTGGTTTATTCTCTTGTTGCTCTGGCTTCTGCCAAGTCAGTGATTACCTTCATTGTGGCTTTCGAGGCTATTCTTTTTTTTGTATTATATTTACACAGGCATATTGTGTTTTACTTATATTGCCTATTGATGCTGCCTTGTTGGTTAGATATTAGCTCATGGCGGGGATTTTTTTTTTTTTCACTTTCCTGTTATAATGGGATAACAGTAGGGTGTGAGGTTTGGTGCACACTAGCACCGGTTTAAACCCCCAGTGGCCTTTTTTGCCACTGACCGTTCCAAGGCGGTAGCCCTATTGTCAACCCTTTTGTGTTTGTGATGTCATTTTTAATAACTTTTGCCTTCTTGTTTGTCTGTTTGCGTGTTTGTTTGTGTGTTTTGTGGTTGACTGTCCTCCTTGAATGCTACTTTCCCTGTCCGATCTTTTGTTATATTTCTTTACCTTTATTAACACTTAAATTCGTCTGAACATTAAATATCCGAGAGTAATAATGTTTTATTTGATTTCTCTTTTGTCCTCAAAGCAGTTCGCCCGCGTATTTCGTCCTAAACACATAAAGATGGTGTAAATTAAACCATGCATGTATTCTATCGTCTTTACCGAATTGTATAACAGTTGCTGGTTACCATGGTTACATCAAATACAATTTAATTATTATTTTTAACTCAAATGCGGTATGATCTTCTTCAAAACATCATTAAGGTGGCTGGTATTTCGTATTTATTCCCTCGCCTCCGGTACATTAAACATCTGTGCTATTATCTCAGTTATCTAAACACAGTCTTAATGATGTTGAAGGCCTGCCAAACACAACATTTTGAGAGTTTTAAAACGCGTTAAGAACATTTTAAATGGAAATTTGAAGCGCGCTACTTGCCTTATGCACTATTTTTTTAAAGTGCAAATTTAAATTATTGATGCAATTAATACAAGTTGACACATTGTTTGATAGTTATAGAAAATAAATTAGCATAGTAATATTCAATTAGAATGACTTTTTTATGAAATTGCACTTACTTTTCTACTCAGATGCCTGCTAAATGCAAATACAAAGTTAACTTAAATACAAATGTTAATCACCTTACACACAAGAAGTTGCTAGTTCCTCACACTTGCTATTTCAGTTAGGGTAACCAATTAAAGAAATCAAAGATATTGCTGCATTACGCATGTCGTTATGCCATTGAAGGAACTAATTATGTCCTTAGGTGTTAATTATATATTCAGTCAGTACATTACACAGATGACAACCACTGATTCGAAACTTGTATATATTCCTCTGACTAGGGAGCGTAACAGGACCAATCCGGTAAATAGCTGATAAACTGTGAAAGTATAGCTGTTAAATCATGAACATTTTGTATTGATGGCAAATGCGGAAATTGTACACTTAAAGCCGAAGATCCGGAGAGCGACTGAAAAAAATTGGCAGGCCTGATGTTGTGAAGAAGATAAGATGGCGTTTGTATTTGAATTGGAAAAAGAAGCAACGAATTAATAAAAAAATAAGCAAGCATCACCGGGCAAAATGTTAAATATATAGAACGCGGATTTATTAATTAATAGTACATTCTATAGCGTTTTTTGGATATCAACAAACTCCAGTTTCTGGCTTCGGTGATTCTATATTATAACACAATTAGTGTTCGACATCAAATTAAGTATAAATGATTATTCTTGGCCTGCCAATACCATATCATGCATATTCCTTACTTGCAGATGTCTGTCTGGGCAGATTAGGCGAAATACAGCGATCACTAGCCGATTTCATGCGTGCGTTTTTTCACGCAAATAACTTCGACGTTTTAATGACATCATGTTATAAAATAAACTTGACAACGTCAATTGTGGATGCATTAGTTATACTTTTTGACGTCACCTGCTGTTTTCATATTATATAAGTAATAATTTAGCATTTATTGAAATTAAAAGTGCGTTTTTAGAAAGTCTCATAGCATCTCTCAAAATCTCGTCAAAATCGCCCCAACGTGAGGGTCGCTCGTCAAAATCGCCCCAACGTGAGGGTCGATTTCAAACGTTCTATTTTCTCCCAGGCCCTGGTTCTTGATCCGTGTAGCACAACGTATCGAAGAAATCAGTAGCGGATCAGGTGACCAAGGCTATACAAAATATATAGATAATATTATGTCAGAGCATTTTACTATCAAGTTTATTAGGCGAGGCTTAGAAAACGAAGAATGGCGAGACTCCGCCGAGTCATTGTTCGCGAAGAATGGCGAGGCTTTGATTGTTCGTTTTCGTGCTGAACCTTATAAACTTGTTATTAAAAGGCAGTGACAAAATATACTATTTATCATGTAGATAATCCACATTTTCTGTATGAATTACTATTTTATCTATTTCGCAAAATGTTACGCTTATCGAGGACGCCGCCATGTTGTTGTTTTTTGTTTGTTTTATGACGTCAGCTAACGTAACGTTTATCACGTCAGATACGTGCAATAAACGCCGATGGATTCCTATTGATTTGCTTTATTGGTCAGTGCCTAATAAATCAAAATGTATTCGGTCACCCCTTTGTTAGATAGAAAAGTGCAAATCATTGCTTTATACACTACACATTGTATGATAAGCTATTAGCTTTGGTTGTCGTTTTTGGAGGTTAACGGGACACATGGTCATCTTGAAGACTGTATCAAACATTAAAATTAGCATCTCGATTTATTAATCCAACATCAATTTGACTTTATGATTAAAAGGATTTTGAGTTTTAATAGTTTCATATGTTTTCACCATAACTTTACATATATTATCGATGCAATATAAGCATCAGTTAGTAATATGCAATAACACCTCGCTTTATACTATTATAATAATTAATAATAACGATTAAACACATGCAAAGTTATTAAACACATGCAAAGTTATTTTCACACAATTTAGTAACGGGAGGCCCCGGGTTCAATCCTACGCGGTGCCACGGAGTTTCGTTGATGTGTTCTTGGGCAAGGCACTTTCCCCAAGCCTCGTCCGTCGGATGGGGAAAGATGCAAAAGTATGTGAAAAAAGTAAGGGGACGCCGCCAGTTTGAAAAAAAATATCAAGAATGCCCTGCGTCAAGAATGCCCTGCGTCAAGAATGCCCTGCGTTCTTTTAAAGTGTTATATAATTGCATATGATCTTCGAGAAGACCTCCCGAGAGTGTTTTGAAAAGAAAAGAAAAATATATATAAAGGAAGATAATTTGCAAAGAATAATGTATATCTTCCAATTTAAAGGAAAATCAGTGCTCATGAAAACTATGTTAAGTGACAGGCCAAGGGCGTGATGCTTCTGAAAATGGACAGACCCTGTATTGAAAATGGATCAAATTATTGGAAATGTGTATTTATTCACTTTTATACATGTAGTACTAACACATGTATTACGTGTGTATTAATCCAACACAGAACCTCCTCTGGCAATTTTTTTTGTTTTTGCTGCTACTTTTGACAGATGATAATAATCCGAGCCAAACTGGAGAAACTGGAGTCAAACTCGGAGCCGAAGTTTTTAATCAGGTCTTATTAGACGATTAGGGCATCCTCTGGCTATATTTAAATATAGAAGTAGGAGCGGCTATATGTTCTCGTAATGATTACAGAAGCCTAAGAGTCCGTTTAATGGCAGTTTACGTCGAAACAGCAGTATATATTGAATAAGCATCAGAGAGGTCCCTAAATTAGTCTTGCATAAGAATTAGCCAATGTGACTGCCTGCTTCAAACACGAATTGGGGTATGCCTTTTTATAATATTTCAATTGAATTTGAGGAAATATAATCTTGAATTGTATTTAAAATAATAATAATAAAACAAAAAATAATAATATTAACATAAATTGTATAATGCAATGCTGATGGCATATAACATAAGATTAGATGAATTAAATATGTATTCAGAAAGCTACATATATACATTTACATAACAATAGCATTGTTATTTTAGTGGACGAATATAAGAATCAACCTCAGGCTCAGAATTGCAAAAAAGCGAAAATGGTGGTTGCTAAGGATAACACATGTTCATGAAACAAAACATGGCTTGAGAACTTTAATATAGATATAAAAATCGAACAGAAAAATCAGCATTCAAGGATGGCAGTCAACCATAAACACACAGAAACAAAGAACAAATTTAAAGATGAATAAAAGGTCAAATAAGACATCACAAACACAAAATGGTTGACAAGAGGGCTACCGCCTTGGAACGGTCAGTGACAAAAAAGGCCGCTGGGGGTTTAAACAGGTTCTAGGATGTACCAAACCTCACACTTACCCTACTGTCAACACAATAAAACAGGACAGTGTAAATAAAGAAATCCCCGCCATGAACTATTCTCTAACCAACAAGGCAGCATTAATAGGCAATATAAGTAAAATACAAAGATGCTCGTGTTTATATAAATACAAAAAAAAACATTAGCCTAGAAAGCCACAAGGCAGATACCCAATAACTTGGCACAAGCCATGGCAACAAGACAATAAACCGTTGAGGGCACGACAAGACATGACTGCAGACAAACACAAAACTTCACCGTCCTTTTGGGCTTCATGTAGACGTCATCATAGTGTCCACAGCCTATACGGTCATTGCATAATTAAAGAGGAAAGCATAGTGGCGAACGATAAATGGGTCCACCACCAAGCATGCAGTGCAAAATGATAGGGTCATAACCTCTTTTGATACTTTTTTTTAACAAAGATAGTATGAAAGTTATCATAACCAAGGATCTTACTAAGTTTGTAAATCACGTGACCATAGACGTCAGGTTGTGATAGTCCTTGTTGCAGAAGTGTTCTTAAATTACTTTTATATTTGGAAAGAAGATCAGGGTTACGATAATAAAATATTGCAAAGGTTTTACGAAGTTTATGGTAACGGTAACCCTGATGGAGTAGCTTTTTAGTTACGAATATTAAAGTCCTCCACTCGAGTACAAGCTATAGAAAAACGAATAAGTTGAGACACATAGACCCCATAAGAAGTTGCTAGGGGAACATCCACATCTAAATGGGGATAATTAACAATATCAAAATTAAAATCAACTCTCTTGTCATATATTTTGCTAATAATTTCACCCTATTCAATGGAGAGATATAAATCAAGAAAAGAAGAGTTAGTATCAGAAATATTAGCTTTGTTAAGTTGAGGTTCTTTAGGGTATTTATTATTAACCATAATAGAAAAGAAAGTGTAGCCAATGTTTAATATGTCATCCAGATACCGAGAGGTGTCATTAAAGGCCTCAATACCATCTTCCTGGGTATTTGGTGAAAGACTCAACATGAAATCTCTTTCATAGCAATATAAAAACAAATCTGCGACAAGGGGTGCACAGTTCGTACCCATAGGGATACCAACAATTTGTCTATAAACGGTCGTTCCATACCTGACGAAAATATTATCTAATAGGAAATTGAGTGCTCAAAGAATGCAGAGCATTAAATCGTTTAATTTTTATGGTAACTAAAGGAGCGTGGCTATGCCGTACTACAACTACCGGATATTATAATTTAAAGTACGGTCACTATGACGTCACAGTGTTACTAAGTACACCATGCTACAAAAAAGATAGAGTCTGGTCTCAGCTCGTTGGTTATTTAAACACATCGATGCGCTACGCCCATCTCGGTGTTTAAATAAGCCAACTCGCTGAAACCAGACTAAATTGCCGTTAGTAAAAAACGCTTTAATATTATTACCGGCCAAAAATGTAGTATTTCCCTAGCAAATGTTTTTTAAATAGGAGCAATAATCGTGTCATTGATAAGGTGATGTGGTAAGGTTGTATATAGTGTAGAGAAGTCATAAGTGCTATTAGATGAAACTTGACGTATATTTCACATTTTATCAAGAACGTCTCCTGAATTGTTAATAGACCAAAACAAATTAATCCCAGAGTTTTCATAAGTTTGATCACAATATTGTTTAACGTGATCTTTAACGGCTGTAAGAAAAGAAGTTAAAAGTTTGGAGAAGTTTGTGGTGGTTCAGGCACTATAATTCGAAATAAAGCTGGCCGTATACGGATTTTTATATAATTTTGGAATCCATTACATAGTTGGCAGTTTGTTCTGCTTTTCGTCTATCCCAGCCTTGAAAGTAGTGCACCGAGTGATATATGTGGAAACAACATCATCTGTACCGAGTTCTAGAGATAAAACATTGACGTAATGTAGGCGTCAAACAATAATTACATTATTAGATGCTTCATCAGCAGCAACTAAATCAAATTTATTAAGAAATTCTTGAATTTCCGATTTAAAATTACGAAAGAAAAATCTAGGTCTCGGAGGAAGTAAAGAGGGTTAGCATTATAAAAATTAATACGTGTATCTATATTTTTCAAAACTTAGTTTCCTTCAAGGCAATGCTATGTATATTCGAGACAATATTGCAAATGAGCGTGTAATATACGCATGTATGTATATCCGTTTAAAATAAAAACGAATTAAAACAATATGAAAGGAGATATTTGGAAATCGTCGAACACGATGAATACAAAACATATTTAATTTACAGTCTCGGTTTGATTGTGACTCTTAATGAACGGTATAGTGAAAAGTGCTTGCTACCGTTCACGCTCTCTAGCCCCGGGTTGATGATCAGAACTCGATTTTAAAATGTCAATAGTACATAAATTTGAGCCATCCCAAAGATGGTATGCATGTTAGTATTATTCTAAACGGTAAATATGGAGACAATGATTATAGGGAAGATACATCTAAACCAATTTCGTATTGACTTTAAGTATAGAACTGTCATAAGTGCAGACTAAATGTATTCACATAAACTGCATTCACTACCGGTGAGATTGAACCCAGCGTTTTTATGCGTTTCAAAACACATACTACTCCGCACGATTTTTAAAGATATGTTGTAAACCAAAGACGAGAGCGCGCGCTATCTTAATTGCCGAAATGTCAAACAGTGAAAACGGCCAGAAATGTTATTTAAACTATTTTTTTTTAATGCAGTTAAATAACTAAACTAATTAATGAAGTAAAATAGCCCAATACATAATGTATTTAACAGGAAATCTCAGTTGAGTGTACGCCAATACTAATTAGTTGTCACAATAACAGATGGTTTGATAATTTCACAACGAAGAAATGACCAGAGGCTGCATGTAATTAAACATTAGAAAGACGCATCTACTATTACCGTCTGTTGTAATAAATTACAAGACATGAACGCTTTTACATATGTTATGCAATCAGAGTAGGCGATTTTATTCGTTTTGTGTTACTTAATTCATCATAAATTAAACATTTTATCAAGAAATACACAAATGTATGGCATTATTATTGATATAATATTATGTTGGTAGTTCTGAAATTTGACTAGTACACAGAGGATACCAGGCCATGTCAGTGACTTTTACTATCAAAAGACATATAAAAAGATCGGACAGGGAAAGTAGCACTCAAGGAGGACAGTCAACCACAAAACACAGAAACAAACACGATAACAGACAAACAAGAAGGCAAAAGCAACAATAAATGCAAACGACATCACAAACACAAAAGGGTTGACAATAGAGCTACCGCCTTGGAAGGGTCAGTGGCAAAGTAGGCCACTGGGGGTTTAAACCGGTTCTAGGGTGCACCAAACCTCACACTTACCCTACAGGCATCCCATTAAAACAGGACAGTGTAAATAAAGAAATCCCAGCCATGATCTAATCTCTAACCAACAAGGCAGCATCAATAGGCAATATAAGTAAAACACAAATATGCTCGTGTAAATATAATACAAAAACCAATAGCCTAGAAAGTCACAATGAAGGTTATCAATGACTTGGCAGAAGCCAGAGCAGTAAGAGAATAAACCATTAAGGGCACGACAAGAAAGATCATGGACAAACATCAAACGCCACGAACTCATGCGAACTCAGCCATTTACTTATTACCATTATTTAAAGTAAAGGGCATGTTACATCTAGCAACAAAAAACAAGAAAGTATGTATTAAACACAAAGAAAGCTATACATAATACGGAGTGTCTATTGACATGTACGTAAAAACAGCACAACCGTAAGAGTAGGTCGTAATAGTTACACTATAGTTCACTATTGCGATAGAAACATTGAGTTTTGATTTGTTGCCAATTTTATATAAAGTCGTTATTTAGTTTAATGTTTATAATGTACTGGTTATAAAATATATATGTTTGTAAGTGTTCTTTCTCAAATGGTCAAGAAACTGTATCTTAAAATTAAAAAATAAATATTATTTTAAATTTTGTTTACTGGATTATCGTTACTGAATAATTTACACGTATGAGACTTATCGTTCTTTAATTATTTACACGTATGATAATCGGAGTAGAACGTTTTCTTTATTGGATTATTGTTACTGAATAATGGACACTTATGAGAATATCGTCCATGAATTATTTACACGTATGACAATCGGAGTTGAATGTTTTCTATACTGAATTATCGTTACTGAATAATTGACACAATCCACATCGTTCTTCGAATCAATACATAAAACAAATAAAAGTGGAGCGCTGTGGTCTAGTGGTAGAGCGTTGAACCCATGATCTAACATTGGTGGTTTCGATCCTCGCCATTGTCGTATGCGTTACTTTACCAGGCGATTATAAGGTACGTACAACTAATTAGTCTCTAACCACAATAGAGTCGTATGCATTGTTAAAAACAACAACAAATGGAGTCAACCACAACAACATTACGCACAATAGAATATTGAACCAACGTATGAATATGACGACGTCAACTACATCAGTAAAAGCAAAACAACCACTAATGAAGTCAACAAACACTAGGCACAATAGAGTGAATATTCTGCAGTCACCTATTGAATGCAGATTCAGCAGCTTACGCATTGAACCAACATATGAATATGGCGACGAGTTAGAGCAACCTACGTCAAAAGTCAAAAAAGTAAAACAAAAAGCAACTCAACACAAAAACAAACGCAAAAATTACACAACCTCCACATGGTACAGTGGGTACACCACCATCAGCACCAACAACACTTAAAGGCGGAGGGGACGGTGATATCATACATGGTAAAACGTTTCAAACATATGACGAATTTCAAAAATGTTATGAGCAGTGGAAATTAAAAACTGCATTACCAATAAAGATTTAAGATTCTGGAAAGAACACCAATGTTAGTTCTGAGTTTCCTATTTTTACGTATGTAAACACTACGGAAAACCACGTAGAAGAGCAAATTAAATTCGGCCTAACCAGTCAAACTTCCCAACGCAGTGTTCTGTAACAATTAGACTTGCATTAGATCAAAAACATGGTTATAAAGTGCTATTTTTTGAAGAAACGCATAACCACGCGGTATCACCCGAAACACTTAAACGCTATCCGACACAAAGGAGATCAAACTCAGAAGAAATAACTAAAATCCAACCACTTCTCTCCATGGATGTGAAAACTGAAAACATAAGAGAACATGTAGAACATATAACAGGTAAATGCATTCAAAACAAGAAGCAGTCCGAGGGACGGCCATAGTCCCCTACCAGGTCTTGTGCAACATTCACAATTCAGAAGCTGCACTGTTGTCGAAGGTTACTGTTTCAAAGAAATAAAGTTGTTATTAGCCAGTTTGTTAATTCGGAAGTTATTGAAGAAACAGTTATCTTTGAAAGTACCCATATGAAAGGTTGAATGTAGCCAAGTGAATGATCATGCAAGGAATGTTGAATACTTTACCATGTTTATCTGCAAAATATGTGTTCCCATGTTCTGAAGGTATCGTGACCTTGACCTTTGAGCTACGGACCTGGGTCTTGCGCGCGACACGCCGTCTCATTATGGTGAACATTTGTGCCAAGTT
Organism: Cyrtodaria siliqua; assembly: GCA_037043455.1. Lineage (NCBI taxonomy): Eukaryota > Metazoa > Mollusca > Bivalvia > Adapedonta > Hiatellidae > Cyrtodaria > Cyrtodaria siliqua. The sequence goes on from JAWPHD010003790.1 coordinate 96,585, forward strand.
ATTCCAAAATCCTCCGATGCATGACAAAGTTACAGCCCGGACAAGCCTATTTCTGACATTTAACATCCAAGTGTGACATTGACCTGTGAGCTATGGACCTGGGTCTTGCGCGCAATATGCCGTGTCATTATGGTGAACATTTGTCCCAAGTTATTTCAAAATCCCACAATGCATGACAAAGTTACAGCCCGGACAAGCCTATTTCTGACCTTTTACCTCCAAGTGTGACCTTGACATGAAGGCTACGGACCTGGGTCTTGCGTGCGACACGCCGTCTCATTATGGTAAATATTTATGCCAAATTATTTCAAAATCCCACGATGCATGACAAATTTACAGCCCGGACAATCATATTTCTGACCTTTAACCTCCAACTGTGACCTTGACCTTTGAGCTATGAACCTGAGTCTTGCGCGCGACACGCCGTCGTATTATGGTGAACATTTGTGCCAAGTTACTTCAAAATCCCACGATGCATGACAAAGTAACAGCCCGGAGAAGCCTATTTCTGACCTTTTACCTCCAAGTGTGACCTTGACCTTTGAGCTACGGACCTGGGACTTGCACGCGACACGCCGTCTCATTATGGTGAACATTTGTGCTAAGTTATTTCAAAATCCCACGATGCATGACAAAGTAACAGCCCGGACAAGCCTATTTCTGACCTTTAACCTCCAAGTGTGACCTTGATTTTTGAGCTACGATTTTTGAACTGTGTCTTGCGCACGACACGCCGTCTCATTACGGTGAACATTTGTGCCAAGTTATTTCAAAATCCCACGATGCATGACAAGGTTTCAGCCCGGACAATCGTATTTCTGACCTTTAACCTCCAACTGTGACCTAGACCTTTGAGCTACGGACCTGAATCTTGCATGCGACACGCCGTCGCATTATGGTTAACATTTTTGCCAAGTTATTTAAAAATCCCACTATGTATGACGAAGTTACAGTCCGGACAATAAAACAAACTGACGGACTGACGGACGGACTGACTGACGGACTGACTGACGGACGGCGGCAAACCTAAAGTCTACTCCGGTCCGGACCGGTAGGGGACTAATAAAGATATTCATACCATACACACAGACGTTAAAAACAAAGATCAACAAGGCAGAACGGAAGCACAAATAACAACATATTGTGGTAATTGAAGAGTTTGATTACAAAATGGTACGCATTTGACATTATAAAATTAATGCGTCCTATTTGTCATATTACTAGTACCACCATGCATACCGTAGAACCAACTGGTACCCTGTTGGATACCATAGAGTAATCATGGAACCAGCTTACTACCCATTCGGCGGATAAATCTAAAAGTAGCAAGAGGCCTATAGGCAGTTTCGAATCCAGTGTGTTTATGTACAAGCACCCACCTACGGTAATTGGTAATGTTTAAAAGAACACACTGGCACTGGAATGAGCCATACACAGGAATGTATGTATGTAAAGCAATATCATAATTAAGTTTATTAAATGTATATCGATTTTCTATTGACTATGAACACATTTGTCTACCCGGTTAACTTTTGTTCACAAACTTGCCGTGTCTATGCAGTTTCCACAACAAAAACGCAGTTGTTTTCACGGTTTACCATGCATTTTTTATATATCAAACATTTTAACCCCAAACGTGACACAAATCAGGATAGTAATGAACTTATGGTCAAACACAGTTATAGGTCACCGCTTCAAATTTTGAAAACTGAATTGTATCCGCTTTGAACGACGATTACGGGCATTGAACGTTTAGTATGAGCATAATACGGGTATATTTGAAGCATCGAGCATTTAAGTGCAGGTCTGTTACACTGATTGGTCGAAATAATCAAAATATACAAAGGAAGAGTTTGATTTCCAATGTACATACCTCTCGCATGCTTTGATGGCCGCCATCTTGGTCTGTCTACACCCACGGTTTCCAAAAAAAGTCTACATTGTTTCGACTATTAGACAGTAAACCGCAACAAAAGGGACAATTTTGACTTAATAATTTGCTGGGATAAACACAGAGTCCTCTTTCGGTTGACTGGGGAAAATATCGTACAATCCAGCGATAAAAATGAAGGATCATCCGAACAACTGTGGAACACTTTTGTCAGCCCATCATGTCTGAACCGGGTATACACTACTCAAATGTTATAATCGGTCACCCAGATTTTTTCAAAATAACACGTATACTAAAAACTGGAAATCACCGAAACACATACCAATATTTTATTAAGTTTATCAACAATGTACTCGGAAAAAGATAATTTCAGATTACATTCTGTTATTTTCAAAAAACCTGGGTGATCGGTTATAAAAGTTGAGTAGTGTACATGCTTTTCTGTATTTACGTATGTTACTGTAGAGCGAACGCCTCGGCACGTCGTGCCTCGGCTGAGTTTGCTATTAGGAAATGCATATACATAATTCATGAAGAGGCTCTGGTGAACTATTCTGCGTTGTTGTGCCAAACCTTAAGTTTTATGGAATTTCCTATATGTTTTATGTCCCACCATTAACGGGACATACGACAACCTTGATTACTTTAAAAAGAAATCACGGCGTCCCGTTAGTTTGACTAAATGAATTGCACTTGTTCAATCAATAATAGTAACTATAAAAATAATACCAAATAGGTTTTGCATATTACTAACTGTTGATAATAGTGCAGTAATACTATATATAAACCTACGGTAGAATAAGGATGAAATGAAAGCTCACAATTTTATTTAATTATATGCAAGCCGGTGGTTTAAGCTTTCGACCCTCGGGTTTTCTGGTCGAACCCTAGATTGGTTTTCTCTTTAGCTGCAACTACTATGGTTGTTCAGTACGATTCTGGATACATCCTGAGATGTTTATTATTTTGTATGTGTTTCTTTAGTTAGTTTCTCAGGATGTGGACTTTATTGTTAGAGAATTCCTTTTGATGGGATGTAGTTTTGTTTACACTGTCTTGTCTATTTGGGCGTTGAAGACATGATAATAGCGAGGGTTGTGCGCATATAAAATCGATTCAAGCTAACCAGTGGGCCTTATTGCCTACTGACCGTTCCAAGTCGGTAACCCTGTCTTCACCACCCTTTCTGTTGTTTTTTGTCTCTTTGAATGTATTTTCAAGTCCTTGTTTGCTGTACAGCGTGGACCTACGATGCCATTGCGCTCGGACGCTGTGGTTTCTATAGGACCCTATATCTCATTTTTAAAGTCCAAATGATACTGGAGTAATACACCGAGATGCTAATTATATTGCCTGATAAATACTTCAAGATAGCCGTATTCCCTTTTAATACGTTTACATCGGAAACGCACTATAGTATAGTGACAATATTTGCCTTGGCTCTAAACTATTAACTTCTCAGCCGATTTTCAAAAAATAGGTAAAGTAACATGGTAGAGTAACATGTAATGGTCGGCTAGTATGAAGACACCTCATTGACACGTCACACAGTTTTTTAAATCACAGAAGTTAATGATAATGTCGCATATTCCGACCAAACAATGTTTGCATGCTGATCCAAAGCTTCTGAACATGAAAACAATATGTTTATATGTTTCGGCCAAATAGCCACACCCGTTTTCCTTGTTATTGCTGTTTGTTTTGAATGCGTATTTTGGATTGGAGTTTGTGCATGCGATATTTCCTGTCCAACTTTTGCATTTATATTTAAACAATGAACGATTGATTGCATATTATGCGCCTTAGTTAACTCATTGGACGTCCGTGTTAGTTTTCCCTGGTTACACAAACAGTTATGATGACGGTTAATATTTAGGGAGTTTACTATACGTGCGGTCAATCTCAATAAATGTGTGTTTGTGGTTGCGTGTATGTGTTGTCACTTAAAACAATATCGAATAACGAAGTTATCAATAAAATTATATACAACATTAGGTGCATATCGTATAAGCCTTTCATCACAAATAGTAACCAGTGTTAAATATCCATTGCACGCCGTTATAAATATCTGAAAATATACGCCAACATATTAAATAATAAATAATACCAAACAAACCTATTTTGTTATGTAGCCTTTTGCATGACTCCTTTAACACTTTAGATTGCCTAATAACGCAGATTTACCGTGGCCTAGCAGTAAATTAACGTCTGAAACACTCATGTCACATCAAATAAACGACATATGCCCACGACGTTCAATGCTATTCAGAAAAGGAGAATATCAATACAGTCAATCACAACTGTAGGCGATCTTCGTTCGTTACATAGTTACAAACTTGTGACCAACACCTTGGTGTGACGACAACGTATAACGACTGACTAATTGGTAAGGAGTGTAGATGTATTGGTAATTTAGACAACGGTGACAATACCTTGCCCAGAATATGTAAAAAGTTGGACATATCAGTGACGGTCACGGTAACAATGTTGAAATACATGTATCTAGTACACATCTATATGTGTCTTTGGTTTAAACATACTGTATTGCCCCAGTATAAAAAATGGTCGGACCACAAGTTTTTACAACATTAGTTACGGCCCTTCCATACATAATATGAGGGATGTTCGACATTTTATGAGGCTAGATCCTGTTCCCCTTTATTTCGTGATTGTAGTGCGTAAAATTAGCATGAAACGGTAAAATTTATTGATAATACATGTAAATGCCACCTAATTCGATCAACCGGTTCTTTTGCAATTTGGATTGTTTTATACAGCATTCATACACACTGCGTTAAAAAACAAAAATATTTTTTTATTTTTCTAAAGTATCCATTATATATACAAACATAGTACACACATGTTATTTTACATATTGATAACAATTACATATATACTGCAAACAAAGTGTCATACTCATTAATCAGCTCATGCGGTTTATTCTATTTTGTTAAATGGACACATGGCGAACAAACATTAAAAGAAGTATTTCGGTTATTATTCTTGCTTCATTTTGACTTTAGAACCGCCTGCATATGATCAAACAAAAACTGAAATTGCACTCCCCTTCCATATTCTATCTAAATAATATACAACTAATGCATTATTATCAAAATTTAGTAATATGTAAAATGACGCTGTGAGTTTCAAACTAATTATCAGATGTTTGGATATTCATATAATTGCCGTTATATACGTATTACAAACAGCATAATGGTTAACGGATGTACTTAACGGAACACCCTTGCTTACTCTTTGCTACTGCCAATTAAATCAATTCCCCACCAACACAAATCCCATAGAAATACAAATATATTACCAATATTGAAATATTTTAGACTTTTTATTTTGTGTGATATTAAACTTAAGTTTGGACTGATACTATCTTCCAGCGGCGTTTCCTTTCTACTGACTGTGCTAAGGTCGTACCCATATGATCAACCATGTTATGGTTGTAGTATGGTTGTAGTGTCGCATGCATTGCTTCTATTTTTCTTTATAATTGTTGTTGGTTTGTTAATGTATGATTTGGTTGATTGTGATCTGTGAATGCTACATTTCCTGTTCGAATTGTATATCTATTTTTATATTTAGTCCTGATAAACTACTTTCAAGTTTGCATTCTGTTCAAATTGCCCAGCAAAGCTATATGGCGCAGCACACGTCAACGTAGCACGGTAACATTTGCAACTGCTACATGCACGGTTTCTTTTCTTACAGCCACATTGCCGAAATGCTTGACATTTAACTGAAACGCGGAAACATTTGTACGGTTCCAGTGGTCACCAGCATATGTGCAGACCCATTAAGACGGACACAGTATAACCGATATTTAGTAGTATACACCTGCACCTATCAATCTTTTACTCTACCTTATGTGGGTTGGGGGAGGGGGTTATTAAACACATGTACACATTTGTTGTATAATTCCCATCACTAAGCTGATATATGCCAAAGTTCATAGGCGTTTTGATGACAACCACGTCAGTGTCAGCGCCGGATATTATAATTTCCCTAAACCCGTTATTCAATTTATGTTTTCCACGTATACTTATTTGTGTGTGCACGTTTATCCTTCTCAATAGACACATTCACTGTTTTTTATCTGCTGTTACAACAATTGTCTTTGTTAAACATGCCTACAACTGATTTTGCGATTGGTCACAAGTTTTATTTCGAGATAATCGTAAAATGTTTCGACAGTTAGCCGGCACTTTGCTTGAATCAGAACCATTTATCCTAATATCCGAACATCTGGTATCCCTTGTACTGCTTAATTCTTCGAAGTATCACTCAAACATTTGTCAATTGCGACATAGATCTTGTTTTATTTTGGACAGTACGACTCAAATGTTGGTCTCAATATATATTATTTCCTTTTAGGTGGAATTTACTGATATTAAAGCTCGAAAGAACTCTCCGATATCGCACTACCTAATATGACATTGAACCAAACGTACATCTTGATGCATTTCAGTCTGCTACTCCTTTATCTACAAAATAGAGTATGATAGTGTACCTTTGGAAACGGCCGAACGCGATAAATACGAAATATTGCAGACTCGGTTTGATTGTTCATGTACGGTAGTGAAATATGCTTGCTACCGTTCACGTCCCTAGCCCCGGGTGGAGCAGAACTCAATATTCATGAATTCAATAGTACAGAATTTTAACCATCCCGAAGATGGCATGCATATAGCGGTGGAAATGCCATATTTACTGCCATTAAATCCCATTTTTGATCAATATTAAAATGCTGCTAGAATCATCAATATTACCTTTATATTTTATTTGGATGAGGAAATTTCACTTTCACCATAGTGAATCTCAACTGTTCTACAAGGCTAAACATTTTTATAACTGAAGTCATCCATCTCGCTAAAGCAGATTATCTGTCAACTATATTTCCCAAGCAACTCCCTTTACTTGCATTTTCTATTGTTCATGAACCTGGTTAATAGATTGCTGAAAACATGTTCTTCGGTTATGCTCGGAAATGTTCGCTTTATGAATTTAGCTGCACTCACTGGATACTAAAGTTGCCGATCAATCAAACGAATTGGAAACCGTCCAGTGAATCCAAGAGCAAACTCGTAGAGGATTAGTTCTGAAGTACACTTTTTATCTAGCTAAATATTTTTCTCTATATGAGTGCACAAAGTACAGAAAAAATCCAGGACCTGATTCATTAGCTGAAATAATGGGTTTTCTTTAAATGAGATACATTACACTACTTGTATCGCCATGTCAATGTATGGTTGGCATACATATTACCTTTATGTTGTAAAAGGCGCAATCAGTTATCTGGTTCTCTTAACATTGTTTTTGAAACATAAACGATTCGGCTGTATCCTTTGATTCGATAGGAGCTTCAGATGGGGCAGTTATCCAGCCATTGTATTTCAGTACATTACATAGTACTTTCAAAATTTCGATGTGCAATCATTGCATTATAAACAAAATACAACTGAATATTTTGCCAATGCAAATATTGGAAGATCTGCTGTTATTACCGTCGAGTGTACAGGATTAAGAAACACAACCACATTATTGACCATATCCATAGAATGGTTGATTGTTCCCACGGAGTGCGCTTTCTCTTAAAATAACGCTGCGACAGTGTGACTTAAAATGATGAAACCCGCCTAGAGGAGTGTCTATGTGATGGATGTTTGGGTGGGTGGTGCTAGACTTCTTCAAGTATTAGGTATACACTTTTCTTTTTTGTATGTTTTGTTTCAGCTTAAGATGATACTGACATTGCATACTGAATTACAGCCAATTTCTCCTTGAATCTTACTGATACCCAAAAAAAAGTTTTAAAAGACGTACTCGTCGGGGGCCACTTTCCGTCACTTATGTAAACATAAACTAATTTTTCAGACAAATCTATGTATCCTGACAATTTTTGCTCTATTTTCTATTAGGTTACCTCTTCCTGGAAATTTGATATCAAAGAATTTTGTTTTATATAAATTATCGAAGTGGCACGTGACCTGTTTATAAATAGACTAAAACTGAGAAATCATTTTGTTTACAAGCCCAGTTTCCGTCATGTATTTTATCGAGTGATAGATTCAACTAGGTCAAGATACAGTAAACTTTTATGAATTAGAAACTTGTTTGCAAGTCTATTCAACAATTTCATTGTAAAAATGGTATGTTTGTATTTTTCCATCGGTGACCTCGATCGTTATAACAATGCGCCTGGAATCGTCAATGTAAAACAATTTTACACTGTAAATATGGGTAACTCTATGTAAATCAAACAGATACAGGTTGTACGAGTTGCTGCTCTTTGGTGAACCTAAATAATCACGGTCTATTTAATTGCGTCCACTGAAGAGTGATAAAATTATGACGTCATTAATAGTTTATTATGCGGCAGTATGCGCGCGCATCCCCAACGCCACATAAGGAAGTAAATACATTTTTCGGAGAAATCCCTTTCGTTTTTGTACTCCTTATTTACTTTTTGGATGTTTTTCCTGTTGCCAATCTTCAGTTATAAACGTCTGACAATAAATGACATCGCGTAAGTAATTTGCAGTGTAAAAACGTTTTTTAAATGAGAATGACGGAAACTGGGCTTGGACGGAAACTGGCCTCTGACGAATAAACAACTAATGTCAGAATTATACTATATAATTTGACTACATTTCCTAACGTGAACGGCCTGATTCGTGTTCAATGCATATCATTAAAGAAACTAACCCTCCAAATAACGGCAAAATTACAAAATCGCTTATCGAAACTCCAGGTCATGCGCGTAGATATGCGTAGGCCCTATAGGCACGGGCCTGTACATGAATATTAAAACGTCTTATCTCATTTCAGTTCTATAATAAATAATACCAAACACAACAATAGTGTATTTGCAATAGAGTGTATTGTTATTCAAATATGCCACCCATTTTTATATAAACAAAACATTATTATATACCAACGGATATCCGCTCTTGGAATTTCTTTTACCGGCTTAGGGCTGATTCCTTTAATTTGAATTCCATTAAAAAATTAAAAAGTAAACTGCTTAACCGGAACAGTAGGAATGGTTTATGAAGACAAACAATAATATACTGTCAAATTGTTCTAGAGTATAACATTTCGAAAGACGTAAAACCCGTCATAAATATCGGATGCAATTGTATTACTCAGCCAATAGTAATAATTATCATAATGATTTTAAATATTTTTCATTTTAAAAAAACAACAGCAAACAAAAAAGGCGTGCACCCACGAAAATAGACTATCTGACTAAAATCTGACTAAAACTCGTCCTATCCTATTTTAGCGTCTATAAAACAAATAAATCCATATAAGATGTTTCCACACACGTATAATAATGATCCTTAATGCTCATAAACACAGTTTTCCTGTTAAAAAAAACCCTCTTAACATGTTAAATTAAACAATTTAATAGTACATTAAATGTGGTATATATTTAGATTATATGATAACAGTTAGGATGCACATCGATTCAAATTTAATGTGTAACTTGACAAAAAAAGAGTAAAACATCGTTATTTCAAAACCACAGTTTGGGATATATTTTGTATAAAAGAAATAAACTTTTAAGTGGTCCTTAAAGTGTGTACTGTAGCTCGGGGAACACGCTCGGGGAACAAGGTTTGAGTGGTAAATAAGATTGGCGCATCTCAAGCGTTTCGTATCGTAATGCAAATTGCGTGTGAACCTGGAATTGTATATATTTATAGTACCAGGTTACCAGCGTAAAGCGAAATCTGACACGCGCCTTCTGTTTCACAAACAAATGTGATGTTAAACCATTTTGTAAACAGAAATCTATATTTCCTACGTTAACAAGTGAAGAAGACTCCTCGAAATGAACACGCGTCTATATACATACCTCTAAAATACATAGGTGGGGACTAATTACATTAATAATCTGATCAGAAAATATCCGGGTTACTAATAGTATTATACAGGTATGTTTTTAAACACTCGACATTAAGCTAAGTTTTCTCTAACCAGGCAACAATGAATACATTGTACATATCAAAATAAATGTTTCCTATAAAATATTTTTCCTTAATGTGTGCACACTAGTCTATACTATGAAGGTAGATGTGACTTTTAAAGCGACAAGCGACCGTAAATGGTGTATTTATGTTTTATTAGAACAGATACAACTGAGAAGTCTTATTTTACAATTGTTTCGATCACCCTTTGATTAATCACCGTTTCTGAAACATATTAGAGTTCATGTGTCTTCGAAAATACAACAAATGTCGATAATAAATGGTGGGAAAAACACACACTCCCAACAATTTCTGTGTTAAGGTTTTGCGGTGCTAATCTAGTTTATTTTCCCCACTGAGAAACATAAAGACAATACATCTATTACATTTAAAGGCAATATTGATTGCACATTTACAACAGACGATACTCCAGAATGCAGGATGTTGAATAGTTGAAAATAATGACGGGAGACCATGACCTCGGACCCCCAAATAAACTTGCACCTTTGGTGATCAAATGATAAATGGGCCTGCACATTAAATTTAACCTTGCTATGCCCCTGTAGGTGGTCAGGTCATATTTTAATGTAAATGTGCCGATTCAAATTAGAGGGTTATTCACGGATTCTTAAAATAATCGTGATTGAATATTTGTAAAATAAATAGGCTCCAGTTTTGGGGTTTTGCTTGGCTGGTTAAAGCCGTTTATATTATGTTGATTAAGTCTGGATTCTCAAAATATGTAAGTTATATATATAAATATACATACCTCGCCGTCTATAGGTTTTAAAACAGTGTACATATGTTGTATGGTCGGCTAGTATGAAGACATTGCATTGTCATGCCACACACATTTTTAAACCACCGAAGTTAATGATAATGGCGCTTATTCCGATCAAACAGTGTTTGCTTGTTGATCCAAAGATTCAGAACATGAAGACAATATGTTTATATGTTTCGGCCAAATAGCCACCTTACCAACCCGTTTATGTTACTGATACCCTTACTTTGCATCTAGTTTTCCTTGTAAATACTGTTTGTTTTGAATGCGTATTTTGTATTTGAGTTTTGTGCGTGCGACATTGCCTGTCCAACTTGTGCATTTACTTTTAAACAATGAACGATTGATTAAAAATCATGCGCCTTAGTCAACTCATTGGATGTCCGTGTTAGTTATCGCTATTACACAAATAGTTTATGATGACGGTTAAGATTTAGAGAGTTTACTATACGTGCGGTGATTCTCAAGAGATGTGTGTTTGTGGTTGTGAGTGTATGTGTTTTCACTTAAAACAATATCGAATAACGAAGTTATCAATATAAAATTTTATACAACATTAGGTGCATCTCGTGTAAGCATTTCATCGCAAATACTAACCAGTGTTAAATATCCATTGCACGGCGCTATATATATCTGAAAATATCCGCCAAACTATTTAAATAATAATAATATAAAACAAACCTATTTTGTTATGTAGCCTTTTGCATGCCTCTTTAACACGTTAGATTGCCTAATAACACAGATTTACCGTGGCTTAACAGTATATTACCGACTGAAACTCTCATTTCACATCCAATACACGAAATATGCGCCACGACGTCCAATGCTTTTCAGAACAATGATGCAAGCCGTAAGAGGAAAATATGCAATACAGTCAATCAAAACTGTAGGCGATGTTCGTTCGTTACATAGTTACACACTTGTGATCTTCACCTTGGTGACGACAACGTATAACGACGGACTAACTGGTAACGAGTATAGATTTATTGGTAATTAAGACAACGGAGACAATATCTTACCCAGAATCTGTAAAACGTTATAAATATCAGTGATGGTCACCTAGTTCGTTGAACCGGTTCTTTTGTAATTTGAATTGTTTTATACAGCATTCACACTACGCTAAACAATGTTTTTATGTTTTTACTTTTCTAAAAAGTATCCATTGGATATACACACAGAGTACATACATCTTATTTTACATACTGATAACAATTACATATATACTGCAAACAAAGTGTCATACTCGTTAATCAGCTCCTGCGTTTTATTCTATTAATTAAAGGGACATATGGCGAACTTGAGTAACATTCAAACATTAAAAAGATTAAAATAAGTATCTCGGTTATTAATTTTGCTTCATTTTGACTTTAGAACCGCCAAACAAACAACTTGAGATTTCAACCCTCTTCACTATCTAAATATTCAAGTATACAACTAATGCATTATTATCAAAATTTGTAATATGTAAAATCAATTTACCTTGGACCATTTAAACACTTAACTTTAATGACTGAACGTTTGCAAGTCATATTGAAGATCAACATAACGCTGTGAGTTTCAAACTAATTAAGATTGCGAAGGGTCCCCTTAAATTTAACTCGCATATGTATACAGTATCTTCATCCTTAATATTTTAAAGAAAGGTATAGGAAGGTAAAAATGATATTATTTAGCAAAATAGATTACTATGTGGTGCGCCATCATGTAGTTTTAGCGGAGGAATTAACCAAAAAATAGTTCAGATTGTGATACAAGTATGATACTTTGCTTAGTGCTTGCAAATGTTACATTCAAATGCAAAATAACCTGAGCCAATTCAATTTCGATTATTTCCAATATGGGCTCCAAATATCCAAGATTGCAACCAAAATACTGTAAATATAAGATAGAGCTGTATATTAAACTAATACTTTCTCTCATTTACTATAGTTTGGCTTCGACTGTAAAACCAACAATTATTTTTACAAATATTTCGGCATGATTATTCATTGATTCAAAATAAAAATATAAGTATACCCCACCCACCAAAAACTATATGTCAGATGTTCGGGTATTCATATAATTGCCGTTATATACGTATTAAACTCAGCATAATGAAATCCGTATGTACTTATTAACGGAGCACACTTACTTACTCTTTGCAACGGCCAATTAAATCAATACCCCACCCTCAAAAATCCCGTAGAAATACGAAAATACTACCAATATTTACAAATTTCAGACTTTTTATTTTGTATGATCTTAAACTTTAGTTTGGACTGATACTATATTCCACAGCGGCCTTTTTTTCTACTGACTGTGCTAAGGCCGTACCCATATTATCAACCCTGTTATGGTTGTAGTGTCACATGCTTTGCTTCTATTCTCCCTTATAATTATTATTTGTTTTTATTAATGTATGATTTAGTTGATTGTGTTCTGTGACTGCTACATTTCCTGTTCGAATTGTATATCATCTTTTATATTTAGTCCTGATAAACATGGGTCATGCTTGACATATAGCTGAAACGCGGAAAAGAGTTGTCCAATACGGTTCCAGTGGTCACCAGCATATGTGCAGACCCATTAGGACGGATAAAATATATCCTGGTATTTAGTAGTATGCACCTGCACTAATCAATCTTTTACTCTACCTTGGGTGGGGGCGGAAAGACATTCCCCGGAGATTAGACAAAAAAACTATTCCCTGTGGTAGAAAATCATACACAAACATGGAGAGTTTGATATTAACTCCTACCCTGCGAACTTGTACATTAATATGCCCCTAGTGATGGGAATTATACAACAAGTTTGTACATGTGTTTAATAACCCCGGGTATGCCCGCTCCTACCCACTCCACCACACCCGCCCGCCCTGGGACCACCACACAGGCTGACTGAGAGCATTTACATCGTCATTGATAGCCACATCGATATGCATGATGTAGTGATGTAGCTTGTTGATTGAGTTGCGTAATTGCAAGAGTTGTTTTGTATAATGGCTTCATTTACCACCCGTGTACTGCTTTATTAATTATACATAACACATGCAATTTCGCATAAAGCATCATAATCTGATTCGTTAATACTGCTAGGCATGTTGCTGAGGTTTACAACATTGATTGTTGCAGTTTCAAGTATATATTCCAAGTTTGCCATGCATATTACCCCTTCATGTGGAAGGTTGCAATGGTTTAGTGAAGGCATGAAATAAAGAAAATGCTCCGGTCTTTGGACATAACTGGAGCACGATGTAATGTATTCATAGCCATTTTATGTTCTTTCCTCTTCCATAGGCGATCTAAAGCTGATATATGCCAAAGTTCTTAGGCGTTTGATGACAACCACGTCAGTGTCAGAGCCGGACATTATAATCTCCCTACAACCATTATTCAATTTATGTTTTCCACGTATACGTATTTGTGTGTGAGCCCTACGTGGTTACATGGTGCACGTTTATCTTTCTCAATAGACACATTCACTGTTTGTTTTTATATGCTGTTATAACAATTGTATTTGTTAAACATGCCTACAACTGATTTTGCGATTAGCAAAACCAGTTTTATTTCTAGATAATCATACTATGTTTCGACATTTATTTTCCTGCTTTATGTTCATGTTGTATTGTGCTTGCTCTCTGTGTATATGTTGCATTCTGTTTCATTTGTATAATCTTCATTAACTTGGAGGAATTAAAGATGATATATATCCTGGTTACTAATAGTAATAAACAGGTATGTTTTGGAATACCCACACACCAATGAATACATGTACATATCAAAATAAATGTTTCCTATAAATATTTTCCTTAATGTGTGCACACTAATCTATACTATGACGGTAGCTGTGACATTTAAAGCGGCAAGCGACAGTAAATGGTGTATTTATGTTTTATTAGAACGTATACAACTGAGAAGTCCTATTTTATAATTTTTTATGTTTCCTAAAAATAATTGAATTGTGTGTCGATCACCTTTGATTAATCACCGTTTCTGAAACATATTAGAGTTCAGGTGTCTCCGAAAATACAAAAAATGTCGATAATAAATGGAGAGAAAAACACACACTCCCAACAATTTCTGTGTTAAGATTTGCGGTGCTAATCTAGTTTATTTTCCCCACTGAGAAACATGATGACAATATAACTATTACATTTAAAGGAAATATTGATTGCACATTTACAACAGATGATACTCCAGAATGCAGGATGTTTAATAGTTGAAACAAATGATGGGAGACCATGACCTCGGACCCCCTAATACACTTGCAGCATTGGTGAACAAATGATAAATGGGCCTGCACATTAAATTTAAACTTGCTACGCCCCTGTAGGTGGTCAGGTCATATGTTAATGTAAATGTGCCGATTAAAATATAGGTTTATTCCCGGGTTTTTAAAATACCCGTCATTGAATATGTATAAAATAAATGCGGCGCTCCAGTTTTGGGGTTATGCCTGTCTGGTTAAAGCCGTTTATATTATGTCGATAGAGTCTGGATTCTCAAAATATGTAAGTTATATATATATATATTTACATACATCGCCGTCTATAGGTTTTGAAACAGTGTACATATGTTGTAAAATTTGACTGTTGATAGCGTGATAGAGATTTTAAAGAATAGCTTCGTAATATGTATAGGTAATACAAACAATAATTTTATTTGAATGTAAAAATGTGGTCGAACACGTTCTTTTTTTTCGAAAGAAACCTTTAATGTTTGGTCTATTCTGATCATTGTAATCACACATATATAATATAACTTAGGATATATACAATTATAGTGTGACTATGAAACTGTTTGAAACGATAATAGCTTTTCTTTATATATAAACAACGCATGACACAATAACGTTTTACTACCAGTTTCTACATAATACTTTGATATGGTAGCATTTTTGAACCTTTATGCCATTTTGGCGGACATTTTGAAAATGCGTGACCATTTTAAAATAAGCTGAAAATGAAGTAACTCGGGTTCTTAGCATTATCAGGACACTGTTAAGAATCATTATGCAAAACTGTCATGCTTGTATAACAATTTGAACTATTTTGCCAAATATATAAATTAAATTATTTCCTCCGCTATTTATGTTTTGACATGAGTCAGTAAATTTAAATGTACTATTATGTATAGATTTACATCCATTTATCAACAAGTATGCACCTTCATATATCTCATATATACATATATACATACACATATACAAATACACACACATATATGTATGTAAAAATAATAAATTCAAATATTCACCATTTATTAATGTATATACACGTATCCATATATTCTCAAATATTCACCATTCTATATTATGTTTAGATATTCTACCCATTATCTGCATACATGCAAAACTAATATATTCTCAAGTAATACACATTTGCTGCTATACACACATATGCACACACAAATTACGGCGTCCCGTTAGTTTGACTAAATGAATTGCACTTGTTGAATCAATAATATTAATTATAAAAATAATACCAAGCAAATAGGTCTTGGATGTTTG
Organism: Cyrtodaria siliqua; assembly: GCA_037043455.1. Lineage (NCBI taxonomy): Eukaryota > Metazoa > Mollusca > Bivalvia > Adapedonta > Hiatellidae > Cyrtodaria > Cyrtodaria siliqua. Next base: position 112,726 of record JAWPHD010003790.1, read on the forward strand.
TCTATGATTTTTCCTGCCGTGCCCTTAATAGTGTATTCTCTTGTTGCTCTGGCTTCTGCCAAGTCACTGAGTACCTTCATTGTGGCTTTCTAGGCTATTGTTTTTTTTGTATTATATTTACATGAGCATATTTGAGTTTTACTTATATTGCCTATTGATGCTGCCTTGTTGGTTAGAGATTAGATCATGACGGGGATTTCTTTATTTACACTGTCCTGTTTTAATGGGATGACAGTAGGGTAAGTGTAAGGTTTGGTGCCCCTAGAACCAGTTTAAACCCCCAGTGGCCTTTGTTCCAAGGCGGTAGCCCTATTGTCAACTCTTTTGTGTTTGTGATGTCGTTTGCATTTGTTATTACTTTTGCCTTCTCGTTTGTCTGTTTGCGTGTTTGTTTTTGTGTTTTGTGGTTGACTGTCATCCTTGAATGCTGCTTTCCCTGTCCGATATTTTTATCTTTCTTTGGATATATCTAACTGTTGTTAATATTGCAAGAATACAATATATAAACCTACGGTAGAATATTAAGAAGATGTAATGGAACCTCACACTTCTATTTAATTATATGCAAGCCGCTTTAAAGTCCAAATGATACTGGAGTAATACATCGAGATGCTAATTATATGCCTCACATCGGAAACTCGCTATAGTAGAGTAACATGTATTTGCCTTGGCTGTAAACTATTAATTTCTCAGCCGATTTTCATAAGTAAGGTAGTATTTTACCACTAACATATTCAATTGCAACGATAAATAATTGGTAATATTTAAAATTGTTCATCTTAATGTTGAATAACTTTTGGATGTAGCATATGCCCCAAACAATAGGTATAACCTAAAGTTCGGCTAGTACGGAGACATTTCATTGACATGCCATACAGATTTTTAAATCACAGAAGTTAATGATAATGGCGCTTATTCCGATCAAACAGTGGTTGCTTGCTGGTCCAAAGCTTCAGAACGTGAAGGTTTATATGTTACGGCAAAATAGCCACATTATCAACCCGTTTATGTTACTGATTCCCTTACTTTGCGTCTAGTTTTCCTTGTAATTGCTGTTTGTTTTGAATGCGTATTCGGGATTGGAGTTTTGTGCATGCGACATTGCCTGTCCAACTTTTGCATTTACTTTTAAACAATAAACGATTAATTACAAATCATACGCCTTAGTTAAATCGTTGGATGTCCATGCTAGTTATCGTTAGTTACACAAACATCTGATGCTGATGGTAACAATTTAGAGAGTTTACTATACGTGCGTTAAATCTCAATAGATGTGTGTTTGTGATTGTATGTGTATGTGTTTCACTTAAAACAATATCGAAAAACGAAGGTATCAATATATAATTATATACAGCAATAGGTTCATCCTTGTTCTTGTACGCCCGTTTTTTTCATATAATAACAAATACTAACCAGTGTTAAACATATAAATTATTTATAAATATCTATTGTACATCGCTATATAAATCTGAAAATATACGCCAACATAATTAAATACTTATAATATAAAACAAACCTATTTTGTTATGTAGCCTTTTGCATGACTCCTTTAACACTTTAGATTCCTTAATAACACAGTTTTACCATGGCCTACCAGTAAATTAACGACTGAAAGACTCATTTCATATCCAATAAACGACAGATGCGCCACGAAGTTCAACGCTACTCAGAACAATGTTGAACGCCGTAAGACGAGAATATCCAATACAGTCAATGACAACTGCAGGCGATGTTCGTTCGTTATATAGTTACACACTTGTGATCCACGTATAACGACGAATTAATTTATTGGTAACTTACACAACGGAGAAAATACCTTGCCCAGAATCTATAAAAAGTTAGAAATATTGGTGACGGTCACGGTGACATAGTTGAGATACAAGTACACATCTATATGCGTCTTTGGTTTAAACATGTACTGTCGAGTATACCACAAGTTCTTACAACATTAGTTACGGCCCTTCCCTACCTAATACGAGGGATGTTCGAAAACTAATGCAGCTAGATCCTGTACCCCTTTTTTTCGCGTACAACTAGCATGACACGCTAGAATGAATATTCATTGATAATACATGTAAATGCCAAATAATTCGATAAACCTTTCTTTTGCCATTGTGACTGTTTTGAACATCATTCATACACACTGCGCTAAAAGAAATTATTTATTTTTATTTTTCTAAAGTATCCATTACATATACAAGCAGAGTACATACATCTTATTTTACATATTGATAACAATTACATAAATACTGCAAACAAAGTGTCATACTCATTAATCAGCTCATGCATTTTATGCTATTTTGTTATGCTAAGGATACAATGCGAACTTGAGTTACGTTCAAACATTAAAATAAGTATCTCGGTTATTAATCTGGCCTCATTTTGACTTTAGAACCGCCTGCATAGGATCAAACAAAAACTTGCGATTTCAACCCTCTTCCATATTCTATTTAAATTTTCAAGTAAACAACTAATGCATTATTATCAAAATTTAGTAATATGTAAAATCAATTTACCTTGAACTATTTAAACACTTAACTTTAATGACTGAGAGTATACACTTCATATAGAAGACCAACAGGACGCTGGGAGTTTCAACCTAAGTAAGATTGCCAAGAGTCCACTTAAAATTAACTCAGCATATGTATACAGTATCTTAATCTTTAATATTTTAAATAAAGGTATAGGAAGCTAAAAATGATATTATTTTGCAAAATATGTTACTGTAGAGCTAAGATTGTGGTGCGCTATCATGTTGTTTATGTTTTGACATGTGTCAGTATATTTAAATGTACTATTATTGATAGATTTGCATTAATTTATTCACAATGATGCACCTTTATATATCTCATATATACATATATACATACACATATACACATACACACACATATATGTATATAAAATGAATAAATTCATATATTCACCAATATTTAATGTATAGACACGTATTCACATATTCTCAAATATTCACCACTCTATATTATGTTTAGATATTCTACTCATTATCTGTATACACGCATCACTAATATATTCTCAAGTATATACACATTTGCAGATATACACACATATATACACACATCTATACACTCACTGTATGTATTGTTTTGTTATTACATGATCCTGCCATTGACATAGTAATCCATTCATAATATGCACGGATTACATTTATTTCCGATGGGGGCTTGGGGTGGAAGGTGGATGGAAACAATTATACAAAACATTATCTTGAGCAAATATATTACCACAGGAAAAAATTACAAACTTAAAAAAAGCAGACAAGTAGACAACAGTGTTCTACTTTGATCGTTATCGTGTCCCTGAACTTTGAAATGTTAAATAAAAAGTATATATATCTAGTTTATTGTCCTATTTTACCAATGTTTATATATAAGCTCCACATGGCTTTAATCTTTTTTTACTTTTACATGTTTATAAGCTATCCACCTTTCGACTTTGTATACAGATATATCTTTTTTAAAGATCTCTAGTAATGGTCTTACTTTTGCATCTTTTGCTGATATATAAAAGGTTGGCTTACATGATAATATTGCTCACAGTGATATCAAATTTATTATTTCGAAATAAGATATCTGTTTCTTCCCAAATTGTCAAAGTTATATTACATTTATTTTTAATGTATCCTGCAAGATATGACCAAAACTATTTTAAAACTTAACAATTCCAAAATAAGTGATGGATGGTTTCAGGTAAAATATTGCAAAAGCTGCACATACTTGTATCTATAATGTTCATTCGTGTTTGTAAATAGTTAGATCCCAGAATTCTATGGTTGTTTCTATGTTCTTGATGTTCTTAACCAAAGTCATTTTGGATCTTTTGTTATTTTAAACGGTATTGCGTAAATTGTTTAGAAATTATAGCTATATATAATTATAGGTACGGTTAAAACGTCAATCTTCCATTTTATTAATGACTTGGGGGTGAATATTGTTTAATCAACAGAACATAAATGAATCTACAGCCTTTAGTATATTTTTGGATTACTTATAGGATAAAAGGGCGTAATGGGTTTGGGCTATTATCGGGTAAATGTGTTATATTCAATTTACTCAAGTAGGTTCTAATAGCAATAATGAGACCTTTATATTCTAAAACAATTGACTTTATGTCATGTTGATTATTGAATAAAAGTAAAGGCTTCCATTTCTGTCTAAAAGGTCATTATTGATAAATAAACTTTAGAGAACATGCGGACCCAAATTCGCTTTCTACTTGGAAAAAGTCAATTCTTAAAATTATAGTGACACGTATTAACTTTTAAGATACCTCTTCACTTCAGACCTAGGTTTTCCTTTCGTAATTTAAAATCGGGAATTCAGGAATTTCATAATAAAGGACAAGGTATGATAAGGGGGTATTTTGGCCCCCAATATATTCAAAATGCAAAACAATAATATTTACATATAATCTGTTGTGCATGTTGAAGTAAATTGATCATATTCCATCTTCAAAAAATATTTTTATTTATTTTATTTATCTAGATGAATTAATAGGATCTCAAAAAATGGCATTTATGGTAATTTTGTTATATTTTGTAGATTTGGGACCTTTCTGAGCAAGATTTTTATCTTAAAAATATAGAGCGCACCTACGAGCACACACAGTTTTTTGGCTAATGATGCAACCCTATCAAGTACCTGTTTCAACAAATAATCAGCTGTGCTCGAGGGTGCACTCTGTATTTACAAGACCAAAAACTGATAGAAAACCGCTGAATCGAACAAAAATGTCAGTTTTTGAAAGAAAAGGCCTTGTTTGTGAGGCTCCTAAACTCATTGAGAGCCTTCAAACCTACCTGTAATGAGTTTTAATATTGATTCAGTTCCTTTGTAGCTAAATTAGATATTCAAAACTTGTGCATTAAAACTTTCAATATTCGGGGCCAATTTGGCCCTTGTCATACCTAGTCCTTTGTTTTAGTTAACAGATAAAGTATCTAATAATATAATTATTGTTTGACGCCTACATTACGTCAACGTTTTATCAATGGAACTCGGCAGCACCAATTCGTATACTCCAGTAAATTCTACTGAGGATGATGTTGTTTCCGCACATATCACTCGGTGCACTACTTTCAAGGCTGATGTAGACAATAAGTAAAATAAACTGCCTACTATACTGAAAGGAAAAAGGAACGCAGGTGCGTATTTCCGCTATATATTGTATGTTTAATATGCTACTGCTAATCGAATGGTACAGGGCGACATTATGCCTGTCCTTTTAGAAAGAAGGTTTAAACAGCACTGAACACACCAATGGTTACCCCTTTAAAGTTTCAATATCGTCAGAATGCGCATTTGGCTCAAGCAGGTGAGCAAAATTAGGCTTTACATGTTGCAATCACTTAACATTAATTACAGTACTGAACTGGCTCAATTTTTCAAAGAGGAAATTCAGCATTTATGAATTTCTTGTTACAACGTGTACTGTGATTAAAACGTCTACAACATCACAGTTGTGTCCTTTCTCTAACTAACTGCACTTTTGTTTTTTACAAAACATCTTGGGATTTCCTTGGAATATATATGGAATTAAGTGTGAAGTATATGCAATATATAGCGAAAATACGCACCCTGCGTTTCTTTTTCCTTTCAGTATATGTACTGGATTCCTAAATTACATAAAAATCCGTATAAGGCCCGCTTTATTTCGAATTCTAGTGCCTGCACCACAACAAACATCTCCGAACGTTTAACTTCTTGTCTTACTGCCGTTAAAGATCACGTTCAACTATATTGTGATAAAACTTATGAAAATTCTGGGATAAATTTATTTTGGTCTATAAAAATTCAGGAGATGTCCTTGATAAAATGTCAATAAACGTCAGGTTTCATCAATAAGCACTTATGACTTCTCTACACTATATACTACCTTACCACATCACCTTATTAAAGACATGCTTATTGCGCTTATTCAAAAATCATTCGCTAGGGAAAATCAGGTATGGAACCACCGTTTATAGACAAATTGCTGGTATCCCTATAGGTACGAACTGTGCCCCACTTGTCGCAGATTTGTTTTTATATTGCTATGAAAGAGATTTCATGTTGAGTCTTTCACCAGATACACAGGCAGATGCTATTGAAGCCTTTAACGTCACCTCTCGGTATCTGGATGACACATTGAACACTGACAACCCTTTATTTCCATTTATGGTTAATAATATTTATCCTAAAGAACTTCAGCTTAACAAGGTTAATTTTTCTGATAATAATGCTTCTTTTCTTGATTTAGATCTCTCTATTGAAAATGGTGAAATTATTAGCAAAATCTATGACAAGAGAGATGATTTTAATTTTGACATTGTTACTTATCCCCACTTAGATGGGGATGTTCCCCGAGCAACTTCTTATGGGGTCTGCATGTCTCATTTTATTCGTAATGTGCATTTTTGTTAAATATTTGAGTAATGTTTGTGTTGACCGTAACGTGTTACTTAAATTAAAATCGGTTAATAAATCAATACAAACATCCTCGTTTTTAATAAGAACAAATTGGACCTTTTTTACATGTTTCATTTTCCGCCAAACATTTCTTTTCGGTATAATAGAACAAATATTGTGTCTCAACTGATTCGTTTTTCAAGAGCTTGTACTCGAGTTGAGGACTTTAATATTCGTAATCTTTGTATAACTAAAAAGCTAATCCATCAGGGTTACCGTTACCATGAACTTCGTAAAACCTTTGCAAAATTGTATTATAGTAACACTGATCTTCTTTCCAACACTAAAAGCAATTTAAAGACTCTACTGCGACAAGGACTATCACAACCTGACTTCTATGAAGATGTGATTTACAAACTTCGTAAGATTCGTGGTCATGATCACTTTCATACTATCTTTGTTAAACTTGTTAAAAGGTTTATCAAAAGAGGCTATGACCCTATCATTTTGCAACGTACTGCAATTGGTGGCGGTTGACCCCTTAACAGTTCGCCACTACGCTTGCCTCTTTAATTGTACGATGACCGGACAGGCTGTGGACCCTATGAATACGCCTACCTAAAGCCCATTAGGACGGTGGCGTTTGATGTTTGTCCGCGATCTTGTCTTGTCGTGCCCTCAATGGTTTATTCTCTTGTTGCTCTGCTTCTGCCAAGTCATCGAGTACCTTCATTGTGGCTTTCTAGGCTTTTTTTTTTGTATTTATATATACACGAGCATGTAGTTGTTTTACTTCTATTGCCTTTTAACGCTGCATTGTTGGTTAGAGAATAGTTCATTGCGGGGATTTCTTTATTTACACTGTCCCGTTTAATTGGGATGACAATAGGGTAAGTGTGAGGTTTGGTGCACCCTAGAACCTGGTTTAAACCCCAGTGGCCTTTTTGGCCACTGACTCCAAGGCGGAAGCCCTATTGTCAACCCTTTTGTGTTTGTGATGCCGTTTATATTTTTTATTACTTTTGCCCTCTCGTTTGTCTGTCTGCGTGTTTGTTTTTGTGTTTTGTGGTTGACTGTCGTCATTGAATGCTACTTTCCCTGTCCGATTTTATATCTTTATTTTTTGTATTTATATATACACTAGCATCTAGTTGTTTTACTTATATTGCCTTTTAACGCTGCCTTGCCGGTTAGAGAATAGTTCATGGCGGGGATTTCTTTATTAACACTGTCCCGTTTAATTGGGATGACAATAGGGTAAGTGTGAGGTTTGGTGCACCCTATAACCTGGTTTAAACCCTAGTGGCCTTTTTGGTCACTGACCGTTCTAAGGCGGAAGCCTTAGTGTCAACCCTTTTGTGTTTGTGATGTGGTTTACATTTTTTATTACTTTTGCCTTCTCGTTTGTCTGTTTGCGTGTTTGTTTTTGTGTTTTGTGGTTGACTGTCGTCATTGAATGCTACTTTCCCTGTCCGATTTTATATTTTTCTTTTTTTATCCTTTGTACAATCTTCTACAGAAAACGCTGGAACCTCAGACCATAATATCTGGATTATGTCATCGGTTTCCTGATTTCAGTAAGTATTTTATAACAGGAAATTACTTCTTTCCAAATGGGATTATGTATTCTATATAATTTTCGTTTTATAAAATCAATACCAAAATGAACTACGTCTGTGAACATAGGAAAATCTTTGCAAATCTAAGTAGCTATTAAAGCTTTCATGAATTGTTCAATATCAATCATTCTTAGCCGCACCCCCCCCCCCCCCCCCCCCCACCACATTTTGCAAATCTAAGTAGCTATTAAAGCTGTCATGAATTGTTCAATATCAATCATTCTTAGCCCCCCCACCCCCAACCCCCACCCCCACCACCCCCAACATTATGGTCTTCTACTATAATGGTTCGTTTGATTTTATCTTTTGCATTATTCCAAAGAAAGTTATAAAACATATTTTGCAGAGGTTTGATTTTATCAGTTGATGGGTTGGAGATTTCTATTATCAAATGATTAAGTTTCGATAATGTTAAAACTGGCAGGTAAAGGAGTCGAACTAGGTTTAAAGGCGAAACCCATCCATGAAGAAATATGTGGTATATATGAATATGTATGTCTTTTTCAACTGATTGCAGATGCTAAGTTCTACTCCGGTCAGGAGCCAGACAAAGATACCTAACATACCGGTATACCAAGCTTTCAACCACTAAATCATACATTGATGCAATAAGTCATTCTTTTTAAAAAGACTGGCGTTATACTGTACGGCAGACAGCTCAGATGACAAACGTGTCTTTAGCATCCGTTCATGCCATTCTAAAGAAAATCCTCAAGATTCGGAAAATAAGTGCAAGGTGGATCCCCCATTTGCTATCTGATGACCAGAAGAGTACTTGTGTAAATGGCTAAACAACTTTTGAAAATTCCTCCCGAATATAATAACACGGTGTTTCCTAACTTTGTTACTAGAAACGAGACCTGGGTTCACTTTTATGAGCCAAAACGAAAAGCAGATAATAGAGTATGGACAAAAGGCCGATTATTGCTAAGAGAACCAGGACAACTAGGAAGGTTATTTATGCCATCTCTTTTCCAGACTAGTTGCCTAGGCCAGTCATACACATCGATGACCCAAAGGTAAAGGGGTCAGAGGCAAGTACTATAACAATGCTAAGGGTCTTTCAAATTCGACGGTCTACATCGGGACTAAGGTATATACTCGTGTTGCATGACAACGCTCCTGCGCACGAGTCCTCTGTTGGGGTTGATTGTTGAAAGCGGAAAGAGTAAATGTATTGTATCACCCGCCTTATTCCCCTAACCTAGCCCCTTGTGATTATGTTCTCTTTCCAAAGTTAAAGAAACACCTCTCATGTAAAATGTATACATCCAGACAAACTTTGGGGACTTCGGTTTATCAGTGTCTATAACGGGTATATCCAAAAGTGAAAATGAACATTGCTTAAAAACAGGGATAAAACGATTGTCAATGCGTATTAAGGCGAAAGGGGATTATTTTAAATGGAACTAGGTTAATTTGTCCTATGGAAATTTCATATCACAGACAGATGACATTATGTGTCGAGCATCCCTCGTACGTATCTACAATGCACATAATATGACATGTGATAATTGCTCAATATTATTTTTTTATTATTTTTTAAAGTATATGTTGTCATGTGTTTCATTTGTTTTACAGAAGATGAAATTTATTCAGTAGTTCAAATAATTTATATGAAGGACGGCATCAGTACTTTCACATGTTAGTTAAACATACGTGGGATTAGTATGCTGACATGCTTTTTAGTGGAGTAAATGTTTAATGAGTATGGTAGTTGGTATTAGTTGTATTACGTTATGAATACCTGTGTGACTATTACTACCCCTGTTTTATAGTCGGTATGCATATCAGTGTTTGCATTAGTTATAAGAGTGAGTGAATAACTATTCACAGTATATACACTCAGTACATTTAAAAACACAACGTTTTTTATGTTTGATTATTTTTAGTCTCTGCTGTTTTTTGTTCAATTCCAGATTGTATTTTATGTTAGTACACAAGCTTTGTCCTAAATGTTGAACGTCGGTGGTTCTACCCAGATGCTCGCCCGTAAACGAAAATTGCCCGGAGGGGCACCTGGGGTCTTCCTCCACCAATGGAAGCTGGAAAGTCGCCATATGACCTTAGCTGTTGGTGCGACTATAAAATCCAATTCAATTCAATTCAATTGTCCTAAATGTTAACATATGGCGATAAACTGTCGCATATGATTTGCTCTACTTCGTTCAGTTAAATCACATTTTGCATACGGACTCTTCCACTCTTAAAATTCAAAATGTACCAAGTGTTGCATTTTAAAATGTACTTAGTGTATATATGCGGAGTGTAATATAAGATCTTTAACAATGTGTATACAGGGGATAGCATTATTATTCACATCATCTATACTAACGATGACATTTGTATTTCGCCTATCGGTTCACCTATATGTTTACATTTCGTACACCCGTCCGTACGTGCTTGCTTTCAACAGTTTACAGTGGTATTTTTGTTTGTCGATCCACTCGGGAGACATGTTGATTAGCTGCTAACTCAAAATGACAGTGGGCTGAAGTCAGATAAATTATTGTATGAAAGTTTATGTTCAGCTGCCTTAACGAACAACTCCATAAAGCCACAGTCATTGCGCGAACACAAACACATACTAGTCTAATCTTATTCTACAAATAAGTATGCTTGCCATTAACGGTATTTCAGTGTACTAAACTGTCAGCAACTATTGTTAAATTCCCTTCCTCAGTCAGTTCAGGATGGTAGTGATTTCTGTCCACCATGTCATGCCATAGATGAACACTATGCACTTCTGCCTTTTAGACCCACCCCTCTGTTAATTAACACTTTTACCTGTATTATCGATCACGCGTTCAAAATGTAACGTATATAATCTTGTTAATGTTATTATCAGCACATTGCAGAGACAATCACATTCACAGTATACTCGGGTAACGATTACTGTAAATTTAAAAAAGAAACACGGATAAGTTTGACTAGAAATAAAAATCGAACAGGAACAGTAGCATTCGAGAACAATCGACAATCAAAAACAAACACACACAGAAGCAACCACAACGACATATAAGAGGCACACTATGACCCCACAAATACAATATAGTTGATAATAGGGCTATAGACTTAGAACGGTCAGAGGCAAAAACAGGCCGCTGGGGGGGTTTTAAAACAGGTTGTGGGGTGTACCAAACCTCACTCTTGCCCTATTTGTCTCCCAATAAGTTACATAACACTATTATATGGCGTCTCGCTTTACTAGTAATAACTGTATTGCAGTAATACTGATACAATGGCTACGACATACATCATTAAACAGTATTAAAGCGTTTGCTGCTTTTAATAATAACAGATTGCAATTCTTCTAACTATATTTCCATTTCTATAACCGTTTCGAATTTCAAGTTTTGCTACGAATGTGTTTGGTATAAGCAAAACATACAATGGGTCGCTGCCATTTTGTTGTAATACATAGTTTAATTCAGTTATGATTTCGCAAAATGCATCACCGGCCGTCCTCCCTTCCCACCACCTCTTAAAACCATTAGTGTCCAAGTTTTTAAAAAATAAATATACTAATAAATTTAGCATCCGTATAAATCTTGCCAAAAAGCACAGGCGCTCGGACGACGATGACGATGATGACGGTGACGGAATACTGATAACGAAAAACGAGCAGTCAGAATAGATTCATTTGAGCATACGGCTATAGTGTGTGCTAAATACCATATACTCTGCTTTTAGTTGTCCAATATTATTTGTGCAATACATGTTTGATGATCTCTATCTCAGAGACATTAATTAAAATGCCTAGGAATGAATTTCTTGAGTCAGTTCAAGAGAATATGTTCTGCCGTTAATCACATTTAATATTTTAATTAAATTACGTTATGTCCCTGCAACTGCTATGCATTCTAAAAACGAATCATTGATTGATTCCAATAATTTGCCACTCTCTTACAAGAATAACACATTCACAATTGCCTCCATTGGTTAAGAATAGAAGGAAATAAATTAGTTATTTAAACTAATTAAATATTTCACTCCAAAATTATCATTACCTAGCCTTTCCAGTCAAACTTTCTGCATTTCAAATGGTTTCTCATTCCCGATAATTAAAAGCTGCCAACAATCATCTTTACCGGAATAATGTTTAATACAAAAGTGTACAAAGAGACATAATTGCCTTCTTATTTCTGGTTTATTACCACGCCTCTACTACATAATTGTATTCGATTGTTGACTCTATTCCATAAGTGACTTTCAGTGCAACTCAAACTACAAAAACATGAAAGCTTTCATCGCAAAACGTGCCCATGCATCTAACAACCACCTACATAGAGTATGACGCCTCTTTCGTCAGAACACACATATCAATTGCATCAATATTAAGGCACGAGTGCGAGATTCTTCTATTTATCACATACAAGTATGTCAATTGTACATCGCAAGTCATGTGAGACTATTTATATTGTGGAGAACCATTCACATACAACACTTACAAGAACAAATACAAGCAACGCATGTGCTGACTGTGTTTCATTAAAGGGATTTAATTTAGTCAACCAAAACAATGCGGCCAAAATAAACAACAATTACAAGGGCAAATACAAAGTATGTGATGAATGTGGTTTCAGTAGGGGGAATTAAGTCATTTAGGTTTCGTAGTTCTTTTATAATAGGACGATATAGATAATTGAATAATCAATTGAAACCTGAAACAATGAAGTAAATATTTAATACCAGAATATATATGTATTGTCATGATTACGTTAACTATTTATTATTTCAATGACTCATAAAATACAACAATGCAATTATTAATAATATTCGTAATTATTATAAAATATTTCTTACCTGCACGGGACAACGGCTAGAGAGAATACTATATAAGTATTTGTGCAGATGTAGAACATTTACATTTGATAAATTATAACTGCTTATGAAATACTAAATTTAGTCTCACAACTTTGCTCGAATATAGCTTGTAGAAAAATGAAACTCCGATTTGTGGAAAAAGTGGGGTTAAAGGCTGTTATCAGAGATTATGGTGGAAGTTATTCAAACCCCACCTGTCGCACTCGTATAGCTATTAAAATCGGTTTCATTGGTAATCTAATAGTAATTTCTTACATAGTATATTTACATATTACATAGAGTCACATCACAACAGTATAGAATATTCGCAGTACAAAAACATGGCACAGCTCAAACGTACATGTACACATTTACCTACCGAACTAGGCAGCAGTAAACAGCTGTACAAGTATACCACGCTGATGAGCATGTGTTTTATGCTTAGCAGTGGAATAGTGGATTTTAACAATGAAATAAAAGTGATATTTCATATGTTTGAACAATTGAGTTTTATTATTTCACTGCCGGAACTACCTTGTTTTCAATATCAAAAGCATTTGTTTTTGTTTGTATAGAAAATAACTGTTTAATATATATCATTCGACTGTAACTAAGAACATGAGTCATAGATTTTAAAACTGGTCAAGTATTTCAGAATTATTGTCATTTACAGTGAAACATGTCAGTTGGTCATTTTGTTTTTTCAAAAACTACTTTTTTTTTTCAGAAAGTTGCTTTAAAATATAGCATTGGATTGGAAATAACTAAGACAATGAGTCGTAGATTATTGAAATTGGTTATTAAGCAGTTTAGAAGTTATGGTGAATTAAAATCTACAATTTTATCGCACTAAGACAATGACGTCGTCAACTTTTTATTTATATCTTCTACATACTGCAGTACACTTTGATTATAAAGCATGAAATAAAAATAATGTATTGTTTTGTCGCGAATTACAGATTTAATTTCATCTCGAAGTGATCAAATTTCAATATTTTCACTCATGCTTCGCTTTCGTGAAAATATAAATTGTTCACATCGAATTCGTGAAACTATAAAGTTTTCAATCTTCTCGATGAAATAAAAGCTGATATTCATTGCAAAACAACAATTATCCTCTACGTATTTATGAATATGAATATAAAATAGCAATCAGTAAAATTGCATGAGCAATACGGGAATACACCCTTAAAGGCAGAAAACTGACTCTAGAGGGACCAATCACTAAACACGCAGTGCGTTGTAATACTAAAGGGTCTTACCCTTTTCTGATGAACTACCTGATTAACTTTGTAAAGTGGTCAGGCGTCAGATTCATGTAACTTACGAAGTTCATAGACCACATCTCCATAAAATAAGGGTTGTGATATTCCTAGTCGCAGAAGAGTTTTAACGTTAGTGTTGTACTTCTCCAGTAGGTTTTTGTTGCGGCGGTAGAATTTTGGGAAATATCTACGTAGTTTAACGAGAATACACCCTTAAAGGCAGGACGAGGCAGTGCAAGACGAGAATACAACTTTAAAGGAGGACGAGGTAGGGCAAGACGAGAATACACCCTTAAAGGCAGGACGAGGCAGGGCAAGACGGAATACGAGAATACACCCTTAAAGGCAGGACGAGGCAGGGCAAGACGGAATACACCCTTAAAGGCAGGACGAGGCAGGGCAATACGGGAATCACCCTTAAAGGCAGGGCGAGGCAGGGCAAGACGAGAATACACCTTTAAAGACAGGACGAGGTAGGGCAAGACGAGAATACACCCTTAAAGGCAGAACGAGGCAGGGCAAGACGGAAATATACCCTTAAAGGCAGGACAAGGCAGGGCAAGACGGAAATACACCTTTAAAGGCAGGACGAGGCAGGGCAAGACGGGAATCACCCTTAAAGGCAGGACGAGGAATGGCAAGACGAGAATACACACTTAAAGGCAGAACGAGGCAGGGCAAGACGGGAATACACACTTAAAGGCTGGATGAAGCAGAGCAAGACGAGCTTGGTGTCAAACATTAAACATTACCATCACTTTCAGAATTCAGGTTTACGTCATCATCGTGGACGTTGTAGTGGTGAACTTTGAAAGGGTCAACAATTATACATTCAGCGGTTTGTATAATGATAGGGCTATAAACGTGTAATACACTCCTGGGGAATCTGTAAACTGCGAGAGCAGGTTAGTGCACAGTACGAAAATCAATGAAATGTGTAAACAAACATTGACAGTGTTTGTTGTGTGCGGCTTATCATAGCACTGCGATAAATACTACTTGGAACTATTAAAGTAGTACCCGATAATTTTTCCTATCAACAAACCAATTTAAATGAATAATTAAAATAATATGATTTATTCAAAACGAGCAATATCTCAAGCCATCTGCATTATTTAAAACGTGCACACTTTGTTCGTATTCTACACACCGTGTACGTATCATGCCACGTATTAATACATTAATACATTAAATATACAATTTTATTAGGATCTTTACCCATTATCTTTCAAACGTAGAACAACACTACAAACTATTTCAAGAGTTATTGACTACTAATATAGGAAGAACACAAGAAAACACTTGTGTAGACGTTGGATTTATTTCGATGTGTGCAAATGTGTAACTAGATATAGCTCACCGTCAAATGCATAGTTCGTAACCCTGATCTTCTTTCCAAATATAAAAGTAATTTAAGGACTCTTTTGCGACAAGGACTATCACAACCTGACTTCTATGGTGATGTGATTTATAAACGTAGGATTCTTGGTCATGATCACTTTCATACTACCTTTGTTAAACTTGTTAAACAGTTTATCAAAAGAGGTTATGACCCTATTATTTTGCAACGTACTGCATGCTTGGTGGTGGACCCTTTTACAGTTCGCCACTATGCTTTCCTCTTTAATTGTACGATGACCGGACAGGCTGTGGACCCTATGATGACGCCTACCTAAAGCCCATTGGGACGGTGGCGTTTGATGTTTGTCCATGATTTTTCTTGTCGTGCCCTTAATGGTTTATTCTCTTACTGCTCTGTGTTTTACTTATATTGCCTATTGATGCTGCCTTAGAGATTAAATCATGGCGGGGATTTCTTTATTTACACTGTCCTGTTTTAATGGGATGACAGTAGGGTAAGTGTGAGGTTTGGTGTAGCCTAGAACCGGTTTAAACCCCCAGTGGCCTACATTACCACTGACCGTTACAAGGCCGTAGCCCTATTGTCAACTCTTTTGTGTTTGTGATGTCGTTTACTTTTATTATTACTTTTGCCTTCTTGTTTGTCTGTTTCCATGTTTGTTTCTGTGTTTTGTGGTTGACTGTCCTCCTTGAATGCTATTTTCCCTGTCCGATATTTTTATATTTCTTTATTATAATCTCCAGCATGGCCCTATTTTTGTGTTCTACTGAGATATTATATATTTGGTTCTGCTCAATCCGGGGCTAGAGGACGTTAACGGCAGCGAGCACTTTTCACTACCGTCAATGAACAATGAAACCGAGACTGCTATATTGCTCGTATTTATCGAGTTCGACGATTTCCAAATTTCTCCGTTCACACCTTTTCATCCAGATGTAAATGGGGTGGGCTTGGGGATGTGGATGGATGACATGGAATGTGTTTTCCTGTTGGCGCCATATAACCTGTTTGCGTTAATGCGCCGTACAACCCAATTAAAATTAATAATAACATGATTTTCAAAACGAGAAATATCTCAAGCCGTCTAATTCATTTAAAGTGTGCACGCTTTATTCTTATTGTACACATCTTGTATGGCAAATCATAGCTAGGTATTATTATGAATGCCTGGTCTTATTGTACACATCTTGTATGGCAAATCATAGCCACGTATTATTATGAATGCCTGGTTTTAATTTACCTAAGAAGAAAACATTACATATGCAATTTAAATGGTATTTTTAACCATTATGTCTAATGCGTAGAAAACATTACAAACTAAAAATAAAAAATAAAATACTGACTAGAAGTACAGGAAGAACACTAGAAGACACTTTTGTAGACGTTGGATTTATTTCGATGTTTGCAAACGTGTAAAACAGATCTCGAGATTACCGTATGTCCATTAAGAGTAAATTTGCAATTACCGGTATATATATTCTGTTTTGCGAAATAATCTCTTGTAGAGAAACCAATATTCGAATGTTACCGTTTAAGACACGTCTACTCTTTATGCCCCCTAACCATTCAATGACGGGGTCATATACACGTCAACCCTTATCAGAAATTCAATTGATATGAAACCGAAACAAGTAAAGAAATACACACATGGCAGTCCTGAAGCATTTATAACGCATAAATTGCCTCGATTTAGTAATCCAGTATCATTTTGACTTTAAATCTGCTTGCATACAATGTATATATGTAATGAAATACTATATTCGAGCGTTCAAACAAGATCAATATTGCAGTGTGTCTCTTTAAAACAATGATGGCGCAAATAATAATACATCTTATTTAAGTAATGATACTACGATAATAATTATGTGTATTCCTGACAGCAGGGATATACTCTCAAATTCCCTGTCTGTAAAGTATATTTACCGAAAAGTGTTTCGCGGGCAGGGAATCTGAACAATATTTTCCCTTTCAATAATCAATATAACGAATGGTCATACATCAAAGCGTTACTATAAAAAATAAATAAAATAAATGCATATTTTAGTTTCATTTCCGTGTACCATGCGGTTTCATTTCTGACACGTGACGTGAAGTCTTTGAATTACGCTTATGATATCTAAACTAAACGTCAGCAAATTTTGAGAATATTTTAATATTTATTTTGTTTGTTGTTTTGTCTTCAAAATTGCAAACAAAACTTTTAAGAGGGAAAAGATCGTCCGTCAGTTTTATTGTTTACACATTGAATGGGCATAACAGGGAACTCCTAGTAGCGGCACGATTGACCTCGCAAAACAAAATGTCGCGTTAATATGACGAAGGTTTCAATAAATGTTTCGTTGTTTGTAACAAACAGAAGTAGAGC
Organism: Cyrtodaria siliqua; assembly: GCA_037043455.1. Lineage (NCBI taxonomy): Eukaryota > Metazoa > Mollusca > Bivalvia > Adapedonta > Hiatellidae > Cyrtodaria > Cyrtodaria siliqua. The sequence goes on from JAWPHD010003790.1 coordinate 130,551, forward strand.
GTGTGTTACTATAAATAGATTGTAATGTCTATTGCTTGGGATACATTACACTTCATGTGACATATTCTGTCTTTCTGCTTTCTTTTGTTCTTCATGTGACATATTCTGTCTTTATTCTTTCTTTTGTTCAGTTGCAAATCCCGTATTGGGGGTAACGTTCTTCTTCTTCTTCTTCTTCTTCTTCTTCTTCTTCTTCTTCTTCTTCTTCTTCTTCCTCTCCTTTATGTTTTATTTTATTATATATATATATATATAATATATAAATGTAAATTCCTTATTTTTTTTACTCTAAACGTCTTTATTGCGGACATTTGATACTTGAAAGAATGAATAGTTTCAAAAACATCTGAGATGTGACTGCACTGGGAATCGAACCCGAGACCTTGTGAAAGAGTTGCAATGATGCTAACCAATCGGTCACTGCACTTACTAACACATTTATTCCTATAGTTCTTTAATGTATTCGGATGACACACGGGACCGTGCAGTTTACGTCCCAATCAAAGGCACGAAGTTAGAAGTAAATAATTAAGAAAGGTAAATTGGACGGAATGAAGTCAGAGTTTAGCCGAATTGGAATTAAAAGACACGCCACCACAAAAGGGTTATATGGCCCCAACAGAAATGGACAGGCCTGCTCTCCATTTACCTCCAGATAAAACGTAATGCGTCACATTTTATTGTAAACACCCCATCTTTCTCTGGAGCCACGTTTATTGTTTTCTGCCACCACTCAAGTAGCACGTGAAACAGTACAGCAATGACGATAAAGAAACAAAAACAAAAAGAAGAAAGAGAGAAAGTGTAACATGAAGTGTAATAAACCCCAAGCATTAGACATTGAAATCTATTTATAGTAATACACGCTCGAATTCTGTCTGTTGCCAACAAATAAAACATTCATTGAAACCTGTGTCATATTAACGCGACTTTTTACTTTCCGAGGTCAGTCGTGCCGCCGCTAGGAGTTTCACTGTATTACCTCCTCCAGTTTTATTTTGTGTTATGGAGGTATGACGTATACATGCTGAAATCAACAAATGTTCACATCGGCAGACTTAGACTTGGGGTCATGTATACGGGACGTTGAGTGGAAATAAAGCTCATGCAACGCCAGAGCTGGTATGAATTCCCAATCGGACAGATATATTGACAGTATGCGGTCATGGCGACATAATCAGACAATCAGAAAGATATATTTACAGTATGCGTTCAAGAAAATATAATCAGACAATCGGACAGATATATTGACAGTATGCGGTTATATAGATATATTCAAAAAATCGTTCAGATATAATGACAGTATGCGGTCAAGGAGATATATTCAGACAATCTGACAGATATATTGACATTACGCGGTCATGGAGATAGACACTCAGACAGATATATTGACAGTATGCGGTCATGGAGATATAATCAGACAATCAAACATGTATATTGACAGTGTTCGGTTATGGAGATATAATCAGACAATCAGACAGATATATTGACAGCATGTGGTCATAGAGATATAATCACACAATCCGACAGATATATTGACAGTATGCCGTCAAGGAGATATATTCAGACAATCTGATAGATATATTGACATTACGCAGTCATGGAGATAGACAATCAGACAGATATATTGACAGCATGTGGTCATGGAGATATTATCACACAATCCGACAGATATATTGACAGTATGCGGTCAAGGAGATATAGTCAAACAATCCGACAGATATATTGACAGTATGCGGTCAAGGAGATATAGGTCAGACAATCAGACAGGTATATTGGCAGTATGCGGTCAAGGAGATATAGTCAGACAATCAGACAGATATATTGACAGCACAGTTCTGGTAATAATGCCATATGATAGAATGCCTGGTTAAGTTTAGGAAGCCATACCTCCCAAAGATCATTATTTGTAAATATCCTTTCAATATGGATCTGGTAGGTGTTCACTGTTCTAACAATAAAGTCAATCCATGGCAAGTTACACATTTTTAAAAGTGCCTGGCACTGAATGAAGTAGTAATGGGTTGTCTTCCATTTAAGATTTTCATTCAAACGATTTTCTTTTGTTTTTGCCGCCTGATTTAAATTGAATTGTTTGTTGTGTAGAAGATTTTTTATTTCAATTAGTTCAGTTTTCTGTCCCCTTCAAGCACAATACCATCTTGGCTTCCTCTCAAGAACTTATACTTTGGATGAATAACAAGTCCACTATTCTTAACTTCCACATTGGTACCTTTTTCTGCTTTCTTTAGAACATACTCCTGTACAGTTACTCTATCCTGCTGAAGTCCATTCATGGTGCAACCGGTGAATTTGGTGTAGAGCATCTGTTAAACCAGTTTACATACCGGAAAATGTGGATTTCGTTTGATAGATGCAGTTACCCTTTCCTTCTTTCATCGTGACACACTTGCGACTTAGGTTGAAGGTGTGTCACAGCTTCAATTGCAGATATTCTGTCAGCTGACATGTCAATGTGCTGCTGTAAGAATGAGGACATCTTGCACTCAACCTCTTGCTCTGACACATCCGGCTCATGATATATGGCTTCATTTCCATATGACTGCCTAGCATGTTTCGTATCGCTTTCTTTAGTGACGGCCATTTTCCTTCTCTACCGTTTCATGCTAGCCATCTTATATATGTTGTATAGCATTTGTTTCTTTCTTTATATACTTCAATAAAGTGATGACCTGGAGCTGAAGAAGTGACTTTCTGCCAAACTAGAGGTGACCACTGAGGACCCAAATTCATTCGTATGCTGCCGCCGAAACATAGTGCCAAGAGCCTCTGTTGCAGATGTTGTATAACTTTCCATACTTGGTACGCATATATGCATCCAACATTTTGCCAAATTTGTTGTTGTATTCTGAATGAGATGGTGGCTTTTATTGGCTACTCTGTCTAGAAGAAGAGCAACATCCCGAAGCATTTGTGAGTCAAGATCAGTACAAAATGAAGATGACCCATATGTTGATTGTTTCTGTGACTGCAAAGATGAGCCCTCAGACCACAAAGTAGTTGTCTCTGTACACAGACCTGATGGTGGGTCATCAACATTATCAGTTTCTTCTTTGTTGGGTATCGCTGTTTCATAACCAGGAAGTTCTGTTTTGCCCCTGCAGAAATTAGAGCAGTTGGAATGGTTGCAAACTATATGGTGCATTCTGTTTCGGATGTCCTGCTCAACATATTTGCTGCTTGGAAAGAGTTGCTATCCTTGGCTCTCATTCTGATGGCACACCTCACCGCACTGACTATCCTCACTCTGGTTCCTTTGGATAACTTGTTTTTGCCCTTGTAAGATGGAGTTGCATCAACAAGTATCTCCAGATTGGATAGCAGGCTTTTACACATGTGGTTAGCACATTATATGTTTTGCTCTTCACTGCCCCATATTGGAATGCCTTCCCTGATCCTGGCAAATACTGACGAATCACCATCCCCAACAAGCCACGAGTACACCATACCATATATTTCTTCTGCTTTTCTGAAGCCCTCAACTATGACATAACATTCCATGACCTGTGAACTGCTGTCCCAGTTCTTAAAATAAACATGATTTGTTGCTACTTCCTGTAAGCTTTCGGATCTTGAACAAATTTAACAGTATTTATTCCTAATTCCAATAAATATAATTGTACCAGTCCCTTTCCCAATGATGATACCCACTCCACCAAGAGCATTATAAGAATGTTTGTTTACTCCAACCCCATCAGCAATGACAGTTAAGGCAGGTACACCCTGAAGAAATCCCTTTTCTATGGCTATCCTTATTTCTTCTGCTCCTGGTAATTCAGTTTAAAGAAAGTTATGTTAATTTACCGAATTAATGTCCACGGTTCTTGCATGTATATATATGAACTGATGAAATTTACATAACAATATTACATGTACAGACACTGGACGTTTTTACCCTTTTTTACAGCAGCTTGTATAAGGCCTCTTCCCCCAAACACATTTGTTTTGAAATCATATTTGCCCATTATTTAAACTCACCTGGCAAATTGTATACCCCATTTTGGAATGTTTTCAGCAATTAAGGGTAAAAGGCCCCTTCCACAAAATTGGTAAAAAAGCCCTGAGACAAAGGCATGTTTGAAATAAAAGCTATTTTTTGCAATTATTGTAATGTAATCAAATTTCACTGTATTTAAACAGTATAATGAAATACAAGAAGTATTGCGATGCAATACAATGTCCCCTACCGGGAATTTGTTAAAATCTCCCAAGGAAAACTAAATGTATTCAGTGGAAACTGTTTCCTAAGTTTAGGAATGGTGACGAAACATACATGTAAATGATTTCATCAACAGTGGGCGATGCATGTCATAGCGTTAAGGGTCGGGGCCTTAAAAATAAGGTCGGTCGAAACAAACCCTTTTTTTTAACCTGGAATCCATACGGCTTCTTGTGTGTAAGAAAATGAATTTGAGATAAACGTTCATGTAATACGTTTTCTATACAGATACACGCAACAGGTCACTATATGCCCTCTCTACATGCGAAGAGGGGCATCAGAAGAGCTGTCATAATGTTAACTTCTATCTCAGGACTGCATGCTTGAATATTTATGACCATTTCAGGAGAAATCAGGTATTTACAAAAACCTCCGTCAATAATATATTTACGATCAACAATTCGATCTTGGTTTATAACATTCGTTTGATATGAACTACAATATTTCTGCCTTACAGTCATTACAAACAAAACAATACATTTGAAATTTACCTTTCATCATGTTTACCCATGTTCTCCCAGCAGAACAAAGGCCAGCAACAGGTTGTCGGAAGTCAATTCGAATGAAATAGTCCCGAAATTATACCTTCGATTTAACATCTTTTGCACATATCAATTCCATTTTACCTACTACGCGGTGAAATAAAAAAATCAAACTGCGGATTGATAGCCAGAACTTCCTTTTTCCATAATTGAAGAAGAAAACAAGGAAATGACTTTTTTGTAACTATATTATAATTGAGCCGGGTAGCATCTGTAAGTGACATTAACACATAGATCTGAAGAGTTAAATTGCCTGTCTATTGATGTATAAAACTTGAAGATTTTCAAGTAGCAAATATGTAAGTGTACAGATTTGTAAAATTGCAAATGCGTCTTTCACCGACAAACATATGACTTTTCAGTGTCATTAATGCTCATTTATACAAATGCAATATGTTAATACTATCTCGGACTACCTGAAGTTGAATTTAACTTCATTTATGGTTGAGTCTTGTACATATAATCTAAAAAGAAAAAAATGTTAGTTCATCTAAATGACCCAGTTTAGAAGAAAGTGGAGTGATTTTTCTTTCAGTTCTAAATTGCTGCAATATCTGTACATGTGCATATCTTCATGACTTTTGACACTATTCTGCATTTGAACAGGAAATATAAGAAAATAGAGAAATTGCAAGCAAACTGTAAAGAAATTTGGTTTACATTTTTACCTCATCATAAGTTAAACAGAATTTATTTAAGCATTGATTATTACTTTTGCCTTCTTGTTTGTCTGTTTGCGTGTTTGTTTCTGTGTTTTGTGGTTGACTGTCCTCCTTAAATGCTACTTTCACTGTCCGATCTTTTTATATTTCTTTATATTTGCATGTATGTTCTCAAGAACTTTTGTGTAAAATGAAGCGTTGTTGCGGCATTTATAAATCAAAAACACAGTGCAATCAGAGCATTTATGGTTGCGCTGCACGGAGCAGCACATTCATTATAATTATAGTAAATCATTTTCTCCTTTCAAATTTGTGTATACTGTTGCCTGCTTGTACTGCATTATTTGTGAGTGTTTTTGATTGACTGTGTTCAATGAAAGTTACATTTTCTGCTTGACTTCGATACCTACTCATATATCCTCACAATAGCATCCGCTCGAGACCTAATTTATGTCGAGGGCGCAAATGAGAGTAGATATGAAAATGTCACTTTCGTTATCTTCTAACATATATTTCAAAATACCTAAGTTTCATTTTGGTTTGCAAAGTTCCCGATATACATATGTCTATGGAAAACAGAAATAATTAGCACAATCTATGAAAATAGAGACGATTTTAATTTTGATTTTGGTTAATCAATCCAACTAATATGATGATGCCCCACGAGCAACGTCTGATAGGTCTATGTTTCCCAACATATTCGTCTTTTCTAGAGCTCCTAGTCTAGTTAAGACAATAATATTCGTAATATTGTATAGCTATAACGATACTCCATTAGAGCTACCGTTACCATAACACTTCGAAAGCCCTTTCAAAATGGTATAATCGTAATCCTGATCTACTTTTAAATTATAAAAGTAATTTAAGGACTCTGATGCGGCAAGGATTATCACCAACTGACATTAAATTTGACAAGATTTACACACCTCGTTAGAGCCGTGGTCATCATTACGTGGTCACGCCTTAATGCCATTAAGCGATGGGAAAGCTTACATTAACAGGATTTTATAACGGATATTTCGGCAATAAAACATGTTTAAAAACGTTTTTTACTGGAGAAAATGCGACAACCTGTTTAGAACTGCCTATTATATGTTTTACTTTTACAAGATGCAAACGTTTTAATCTGAAAATAAAGTTGTATTTCATACCCCAGCCAACCCCGTTTTCGCTTCTTGGAGAAGGGGTTAGATGGGGTATGAAAGTTAATAATCGGACCATGTAATGATACTCACATGCATACAGTCTTTATTAAACTTGCTAAACAGTTTATCAACAGAGGTTATGAATTGTCAAACCAAATGCATGAGACAAGAAAAGAGAAAAAATAATCGTAAGAATGAATGGTATCTCTAAATGCCAAAATATCTAAAATACTAGATATATGTTCTTAGTTAGTTCATGTCCAAGCTTAGGATATACATTTAATAATTATGTTCTAAAATTGCATGTTTGGAGATTAAAACAAGTTGAGCCGGAAATGAACAACAGTTTTATTTTAAGTCCACTTCTTTACTGGAAATATGTATCACACAAACATTGTTGAGTAAGTATATCATATTTCGTTCAGTAAACTTGAAAATAAGGAGGCGTTTTGAAAAAACAATATAAGACCTCATGGTTTAATGTAACCATATGACTTTATCTAACCATTTTAAGCAATGATCTACTCTCCTTTGCATCAGTTATTAATTACTATGTACGATTCTAACGTAGATGGAACGAAGTGGTAAATACGTCCGCTTAATAGGGAGGGTAGCAATGATCGTAAAATCTCGACTAATCCTATTATTCGTTGGGATCCCGCCTCGTGTGCATTTCGACGCTTCGGTATGTTCAAAATATTGACATTTTGTTAACCGGAAGGTAACGAAACAGAACATTTTGCTAAGTTGTTGCTATATAAAACAGTATGCCCGTTAGCCACACGGGTTGATGTATGATGTCATTTACAATAAAGGTGCAGCTGCTATCATCACTTTCATGCAAATAATAAAATAGCTGGAGCAATCGGCTAAATGACATTACGAAATGTTGAAGATAATTTCTTTTGACGTTGAATGCAGATACGTTTTGGCGGAAATCTAAGCGCGTCACGCTAGTATGACGTAACCAATATGGTGAACTACGATATACATGCTTCGAGTAATGCTGCGAAGCAGTGTACGAGATGTTGTGAATATCATTTTAAGCAAAATTCTATAAAGTAGATAATCAGTTACCAAGATATATATGTTGTATAGGGGTTCTTGACCAAATCCCTCGTTTTCCTCGTGATTTGATCCAAAACTCCCTATAAAACATATATATGATTTGTTATCAAAATACAACCCAAATCAACGAATAAACACGAAATCAACAAAAATAAGATGTTCAAAGATTTTCTAGGAGAGAATCATATAGTCTGATTTTCCGAGTTTCCAGAAAAATTAAGAACTATACAAAGGTGGTGGATCATACTCAAACACATTACTAAAACAATAAATCACACACTTTTTAGACTTTTAGGTAAGGTTGCCATTGCTTCCTTTCTTCCCTGCTCCACTAGTTCTTTTTTTTAACTTCACTAATTTCAAGTTTCTTTTGTTTGATGTCCTGTTTCAAACTATAATATTTATCCAACTCATCCAAAACCAACTTAAACTCTTGCTCAGATATCTGTGCATCAATCAATGCTTTTGATATCAAATTTGTTATGCTATTCTACTTAGACTCTGCCAAAGTTTTTATTTCATAATGTTTCTGAGCGTTTGTATTAAGCCTGTGTCTGGAACAATAAATCTAATTCCAGCCATAATAACACTTGCAGATATTAAAGTAGTGTCAATTCCATCTGTGATATTAATACCACGTTTATATTTTTTATAAAGGGACTTGCGTATATCTCGCTCTGTTATTAACTTCTGTTCAATCTCTGAACTCTGTTGCAATCTATAATTCTGTCCGTCCTCCACTGGCAACTCAGGATATAAACGTGGTGCTGTCGGTTGGTTCATTTTTTTAACAAGAACATAAATATTAAATTAATTCAATTAATATCGACGCCACCGTATTCGCAACGTTAGAGCTGGCAACTTTGCATACAAAGTTAATGACAGAACTAGCACTAATATATAACGGTCTATCAAAGTTATCGTGTTTGCGTGGGGTGGTGCTAAGCGCTATAATTTGGTTCTTCAAAACCATTGACAGAGACCACTACAGACACGTCACCCCTTGTTCGTTCACTTGCTAAAACTATACCCACAATCCACCCACGGCGTGTCATTATATACCCCACATCTGTTTATCCTCCACCATTACCAAATGAGAGTACTTTACCCAATGTATGTGGACCCTTAGTCTACGCAAATATTGTAATAATCCCATATTTAAGATTATTAACTGTACGTCTCATTTGCTCGAATTGGTTAGCAATAGGCATTATATAAATCCCGAACATTATTGGTTAAAGTCTCTAAGTCTCCTCTTTTCTCAGTGTTTTGTGTTTTTTTTATAAAAAAACATATATAATTTTAAATAAATTCTAAAACGCAACTCATAGGTAAACCGTGATTATCTATTCTCTGACTTCTATTTTCAATTCAGTAAGTGTACCATTTGAAAGGCAGCGATATTCTACAGGTTAAAACCGTGTATATACAATATCCCCAAACTGCTTATTTACCACAGGTATATCCCCTATAATAGTGCTTGGCACACCATTGAAATAATTACTACTCGTAATAACTTGTTCCAGATGAACATATAGCTGTTTATAAGGAGCTAAATCAATTGATTGTTTTCCAATATAACTACCTTCCGACCATCCCCTGTCCCTGAATCCCAGCATTTTTGAAAGACCGATTGATAATCGTGTTTCTGTTGATATCTTTAAAGAGGCTATACCATTCTGGGCATCAACGGTTAGGGTAATATTCAGCCCTTCAAATATATCTGCCAACTATTTAAAGTTATAGAGTGCATCTGGTATACGATATATGGTCTGGTTCTGGTGTTTTCCTTCTTATGACTTCATGATTAATATTATACCAACCGATAGTGTATGTAAAACTCGTTAATCCAACGCGCTTAGCTCCATCTCTATTATCGATATACTGTTGTAAATTAATAGAGTTGTCTATGTTTGAAATTGTATGAAACATTTTTTTTAATATATATAAAAAAACAAAAACAAAAAAATGATTTCTAGAGAATTCAAATATAGTTCAGATGCTCACTACGCCCATTCAAGTACTTTCAGCAAGAAAGTGATAGATATAATAAATCAAAAAATAGTTATTACATCAGACGGTAAGGGCTTTAAGACATCATTTTCCAATGTCTTTGAAAAATACAAACTCCCATACGTCAAATCAGATGTATATCTATAGTCCAACGCTGGAGAACAGATTGGATGTTATTTTGGCAGGACCAAATTTTGTCATTTGGTGCGCGACAACTGGATGTGGCAGTGATTGTAACAATCATCTGAAAGCTGATGCCCTGGTTGGTTCGTTATTTCGATTTCATGTCTATTATCAAGTTAGACGAATATTATTTGAGATGAGTGTAGCAATGCCGCAAGACTCAAATTGGAATGCGTTTGATAACACATATAACAGAAACGCATACGAGAGAATATGTAAGGAGTTCAACGTTGATATTCATGCTGACTGGAGACAGAAACAAAGCTATAATGATGGTCTCGGAGCAATTTATAATTACTGTACAAATCGTGGTTATCATCCTTTAAACCCTATAAATTCTATATACGACAACAAAAATATGAGTTTCGCAGTCTATGAGAGCGATACAACATACCACATTGACTGCATAGCACAAGGCTCTGAGGCTGACAATAGTTGGTCTACTTTTATAATAGATAGTTCAACTGGTTTCACAAGAGCTGGAGTAGAACGCATCCATGACAGCATAAGAACATACTGCTGGGCATTCCTTGGCTCACAATCACAAACAAGAACAAATATACTCATAAACAATTTCTGGCAAATGTAGAGGACGCAATAAACAGCCCCATTGACTTACCCAGTCAAATTTCAAGATATGAAAACACTCTAAAATATGCAAGATGTAAAGTAGATTTTGTCTATGGAAGTGGATTGTACACATGGAGATGAGAATCGGAACAATACAAGACTACAATAACGAAATTGTAATAGCAACTGATGCGCAAGCATTAGGATTGAATAATGGTGTGAATGTAAAACCAGTACCGCCAAAAGTTACACAACCTGTTCAAGGCACCACAACAACGAAATTTCTGCCGCCTGACTTTGATAAATCATTGATACATAACAGTGTGGGGCATCCAAACCCACCAGAGGTGAAACAAATAGCGATTGAACATGAAGATAACAAATCAACTATAATTGTTGGCAGTATCATAGTAGGTCTTACTGCATTACTCATTTATGAGATTTATTGAACCACTCTTTGGCTGCCACATATAGTAACCCAACAACGGCAACAAGCAGTGGCTATAGATTGTTACCAAACAAATTATCAACTTTACCTGTAGCAGACCGAAGCCATGACACTATAGAACCGATAATTCCTGGAAGTGATGCAGCAGCTTTTCCAGCTAAATTAGCTAGAAGTTTACCAAGATTACTCAGTTGTTTTTTATCCAGTCTTTGACGCCACTTCCGTCTTTTGGTGGTGCAGATGTTGTCTCTCCACCCTTTGTAGGAATAATGGTTTGAACAATAACACCAATAATCATACCATCAGCAGTCAAAATACTAACAATGGTAATACCTTGCTCCCTGAATAATGTTCGCAGCCTCTCACCGAGTGTGGTGTCTTCTTTTAGCATTTTGTTTATTGTTTCCCTTATTCTACTTACCTGACTACGACATGCCTCTCTGTTTTCATTGATAGCATCCATTCTTGCTCCTCTCTCAACTTCAAGGTCTTTGATGCGGTCGCTAATTCTATTCATCTGAAATTGATCATTATCAGTCTTGGCTTGTTCTAACTTTTGTTTTTCTTTTGTTATGTCTTTATCAAGTTGTGTGAGTTTCGCCAAGTTATTGGTGAGTTCTTCCTTTGGCAGTTGTCATCGCTTTCACTATTCCATCCATTTCACGCTTGTCTATATCTGTTTGTGTTTCAACCTTAGGACGCTCATCCACATCCCAGTTATAAAGAGTACTTTCCATTGATATCTCTATGTTATCCATGATATGGGATAAATCTTGTAATGGAATAGCATCCATATTATCTGGTAAATCGTTTCTTGTGCTCTCCAATGCTTGTCGAGCTCTCTGTGATAATTTTGTTTTACTGTTATAGTCTGGCAAATTCAAAAATTGTCTTACCGCCATTGTTTCCCCAGAGCCAATAACCCTGTTATATTCATTCGCCAAAGAACCAAAGGAAAGGAATGTTGCATCACCTTGCTTGGCAGTTATTCTTATTTCTTTATCACCAACAACCCAGTATAATGTTTTACCATCATCTGATACTTTAAACTGGTCATAATCCATTTTGTCCGGTGCCATCATATATCGTTTTCCTATTTCATCATAAAAGGATTTTACAAGATTTTTTATTGCATGCTTCAAGTGCGCCTTCTTTCAGCTCTACCATAAGTTCAGCAATATGGTCGCTTTGATTAAGAAGATTTCTCTGAACAGGCTCATCAGGCACCATTGGTAAATCGTCATCATCATAATCATCTTTATCAACATGGGATTGTCAATGTCAAATCCACCCTCAGCCATTGTTTATTTTTATTTAATTTAAAACATATATTCAAAAAATTAAAACCAATGTCGGCATACGGAAACAAACTCAACCTTATAGAAAACTAAGAGAGCCTCGTGGTGTCAAGGGCATCCGCACAAGTGTAGTATTATCTGTTCTCACTTTTTTTATATCCGCCCGTGTGCGGAGATTCTCCATTGGTTTTCCAAACATTGAGTTGTTCATAAGTTTGTATACATCTTTTTTTCAAATGCTGACTTAGCTTTCTTTCTGAAATCTGTATTCAAGCGGATGTATGGTTCCATCCATGTTTTTTCATTAAACTCTAATACCCGGTGTCCCTTCTTTAGTTTCATGCCAAGAGACAGGTACAGCTGCAGATTTTTATAATGTATAACGTACTTTTGTTTGTCCATGAGATTGGGGACAAGTTTCACTATGTTTATCATGATATTGTTTTCTAGCAGCTCTGTCTGGTACTCAGAAATCATTCTTTTTACACTGCTAATCTTTCTGGTGCAAGTGGATAATCATTGTGAGATTTATGGAGTTATTTAGGATATCCCAAATCAACTTCAAGTATATATCCTTTACCTTGTTTTGGTTTAGAAAATGTTCCTTTCTTGTTCTTGGTTTTACACTCAAAACCAGAATATGGAAGTGGCCTACTCATTGCCCAGCCATAGAGGTTATTGGCGTCATAATACATTATGCGGTTGTTTTTCTCCTTGTCAGGGTTATAATCAGCTACGTGTGGATTGTTTGCTTTGGCGAGTCGTTTGGATACCATAATAATTCCACCGCGCATACCTTTCTCTATGAATAAGTGCTGGTCTATGTCTGTTAATAATTCCAGTTCTATCTCTGTGTATTTGAGTAGAGCATCCCAAGATAAGCCAGGGGCTGTATAGTAGTGTAAAGGGCCAAGCTTGTATGCGTTCATACATGTTTTTCTGAAAGTTTGGAACACATCATCCAGTAGAGTGATATCAGTTTTTAGATAGAGGTCGTGATAATCTCCCAATGTTTTGCAGTTTAATTATTTTCATACTTCCTGGGCGTGGTCATAGTCCTTGGGACTTATACCTTCATCTATCAGACAACTGTAAAACTTGTCTATTGGTGGTAATTGGGTTTCCTCAAATCTTTCCACGCTGTCAATATATTCATACGGGTAAACACCTTTCCGCAGAAGTAAATTTGTTTGTTCTCCAAACTGATTTTTGGTAATTTTGAAATCAGATATATCCGTGGCATCAACCAATCTCTCCAGAGACGAAGCCATAAATTGAAAGCTATCCAAGAACTTGAGCTGTCCTATACTGAATGATATATACTTTTCAGCGTTGTTTGGAATACAGGTAATATAACCTGACTTCTTATGTATTTTCTGCAATACGAGATGGCTGTCATATCCTTTGAGGTTATGGAATACAAATGGGATGTCTGTTTTACTTGGTTTCATTTTCAGTTTTAGGTTGCAGTTCTTGTGTGCTGCACTTCTGTATTCACCTGTAACATGACAGTGGTCTCTTACTTTGCAGCTTTTACCATTTCCTATTTTCTCCTCTCATATCCAACAGTGTGTTGGTTTTTCATAATCATTTTGTTGTGTCATGATTAATGGCTTTGGGTGAGCAAAAGTGTTGTTGATGTTGCTCTTCTCGCATTCTAGGTGATTTAGAAACACTTCAACAACGTCTTCACCTCTGTAAATAATGGGTTCTTCAGCTGTACCATCATATCTAACAACTTGGTACCCAACTCCACAGGCTTCGTGTATATTTTGGATTTCAGATTTCTTTCCAACTTTGAGTACGTGTGATTTTATAATAATTTCAAAATCAGCATATATTACATAAGGCACAGGCATCTGTTGTTTTTTTTATAGTTTTTGAATATGATTTTATTTTTACCTTCTTGTGGCATTTCTATTCTTGCTGGGCTCTTGTTTATCCCATCGCAATCTTCCTTGTGTTTGATTAATAGGTCTTCTCTCGAAAAACCATATAGAACCGGTCACAGAAATATGTTTGACCTTTATATTTGTTTTGGTCATATAGTAACCTATTTAGATTTTTAATCCCGCAGTAATGATAGTTTGACTTTTTTAGGGTTTCAGTGTCTTCGGATATTAACAGTAAATTAATTCGTGCTGTGTCTTTTGGTTGATCTGATATGTAATATGGGAAAATAGATATCTTCTTAGTTGTTGTCATGGTATATCCATAAACATTGATTGCAAGATTATTTTGTTTTTCTACTTTTGTTATTTGTGATAGTGGATCTTTTTTTAAGAACGATATATCAGGATACTTTGATTATCTGTCGGTGTGATCTGTGGCTGGGTTGAGAGTGGAATTTATTGCATGAAACAAACATTTATCATCATTGTTTTTTACGTTTATTATTGCTTTCTTGTCAGCTAATGCTTTGAGCAGAGGAATATATGAAGAACCTTTCAATGGTTCATACTTTGCAATATTCAAGTAAAAGTTAACACAGTGATCAATCTCCAATCCTGATGCTGTGTTTGTGAATTTTTCAAGACCTCTTTGGATAAAGGCAGATGATTCATTGTAAATTCATTTATTTTATCAGAGCTTAAGATTGCATTTTGCTCACTGTTTAATACTGCTGTGGTATATTTTTTGGTAGCACCATCATCTTTGAATAGATTTACAGTGAGACCTAATTGAAACTTCAATCCATTCATCTCTGTCAGCTCTTTGATTATTTGCTTTGCGATGATAGCTTTCTTATCATGGAATAGTTTTTGGGGGTCTTTGTATTCCTTGACTGATATTTCGTATGCTTTGAAATAACCACATTTTGGATTATCTACCAGTTTCAATTCTGAAATAATTTTTCTATCTTTGAGAACTTGTTTCAGTTCATTTATAACATTTTCTTGTAATTTAGCATATTTCTGCTTTTGACGTTTACGCTGTTTGTTATTACGCCGTCTCTTGTGTAGATTGTTTATGCTTGAGAATTAACCTCTTTTGGAGACTCTTTAAGAGCATCTACCATCTTTCTAAGTTGTCCATTATTGATTATTCCGTCTCTGTGAAGGTGCAAAATATATTGCACGTCCGTAGCACTCATTTTTGATATATTTTTAAAAAAAATTTTTATCTAATTAAAAAATTATTTTAACATATTACAAAGCAATAAAAAGAAAAACAATGGAAAACACTTGTCAATTTCTCGAAGTTGGATTACATGAACCTTGTAAAAACAAACCCGTAAACAAATCAGACTATTGTAGCCTCCATAAATATAGAATAAATCAAAGTAAGGTTTTACCATGTCTAAACTGTGGGAAAGGCACAAGTGCAAAATATCAAGTATGTGTAGGTGCGGTGCTCATAAGAGTAGATTGAAACATAGATACTCCGATGTAGTATAACCATATACTGTCGAATGCATTAGACTGAGACATATAGACATTTGATGCGGGAGAATAAGACTATATGATTCCCTCCTAGAAAATCCTGGAAAATCTTATTTTTGTTTATTTCGTGTTTATTCGTTGATTTGGGTGGAATTTTGATAACAAATCATATACATGTTTTATAGGGGTTCTGGATCAAATCACGAGAGAAACGAGGGAGTTGGTCCAGAACCCCTATAAAACATATATATCCAAGCGCACGTATAGATATAAAAAGCAGTAAGAGGCAATGTGTGTGGCATCATAACCATAATAGGGTTCAGCCGGTGCTAATGGACGCGAGAGATGTTATTGTCAACCATGTTATGTTTGTCATGTCATATATTGCAATATATTCATCTTTGTAGTTGTTGTTTGTTTCTGGGCGTGTTTGTGGTTCACTGTGGCCAATGAATGCTGCATTTCTTGTTCGACTTTTATATCAATGTCAGAGATACGAGCTGTGACAATCTGATGTAGGTCTGCATGCGCGACAGATACACTCAAACAACTCACCCATTCACCCTGACGCCCAAACGGTCTCACACATTCATTCTGGCGCACGTATATACCCTGTTATAATGATTTAACTAATCCTATTACATAGTTTCATATTACTATTTTAAGTTTTTAATAGGTAACATGTCCAATGAGGATAAACATATAATTTTTACTCATTATACAATGCAGTATTGCGAATAATAAATGCTTCCCTAACAAACCTAGATTACCTTAAAAGTTCTTGCTGGCTTGAGCATTGCATCAGCTGAATAAATTTAAAAAAAGAATCGATGTCTGTAATAATATTTTAACATATAGCTTACCTAATTTCTTCGTATCAAGGACAAATTAAAATAAAATGATATTCATCTTCTAAGTCGGTACTATTACACAATGTTCAATATCTTTGATATCTATCTGTTCTACTTTTTTGAATATCTACCAGTTGCAATTTTAAGTCTGTGGGAGGACATGGCAGTTCTTAATTTCAATGACAATATATCTAGATACATTTCAAATGAGAATGCGGTTTTTAAAATGTCTATACAAACATAACACTCGAGTTTTTCCAACATCATTTGATTTAAACATATTTTATTGCCATGTAAATAAGCAAATGGGTCGGGCCACAAGTTCTATCAACATTAGTTACGGCCCTTCCCAATACAATGTGTTACAGAAATGTACATGGCTAAATAGTTACATATTAGCTTTTACAAAGAATTTTAAACAAACTACAAATAAATATATATTTGCTGATATAGGTTTTGTTCGTTGTTGTGAAATATAATTACGATTGGAGAGAAAAGGAGTAAGAAGAGGAAAGGAGTAAGCTGTATGAAAGTTATGAAGGAAAAAGATGAGGTAGTGCACAAGTTGCCAAAACAGTGAGTCAGGACAGTATTTACATTTGAAAATGATTTGTTAGAACGTGTTAGTTTTTGAAACGTTTGGTCTCACTAATGTAGGTCTGAAAGGCATTAAAAATCAATTCGTTTTCCGCATCGGATATGTGTCCCCTACCAAAAAGCAAAGTGTTCAAGTTTAACGGATGAAAGCGACGAGTAGATTGAAACAGGACATGTCGTTGGTTTTGAAATCTATTACACTTAAAAATGAAATGCTCGGCATCTTCTGTTTCATACCCACAATCGCAACTTGGTGATAGTCTTAGGTGATTTATATAAAGGTCGTTGTTAAGATTGCTGCATGAATTGCGAATTCGTGCATGTAGAACAGCAAGTGATCGTGAGCCATAAAGCAGGTAACTAGGAACTTTAGGACTAACGAATACAGATCTTAGAAGTTTTCGTTTAAAAATAGTAAGCGATTCGGAGTTTCTGATTTCGGGTGATAGATCGTTCCACATAGTAATAGCGGATGGAATAAATGATTTAGAAAATATTTCCGTTCGTCATGCTATGGTCCCGTAGTTATTACCATTTCTAAAGTTATATGGGTTGTTTTCTTGAACAAATGGAGGAAATAGATTGGTAACATACGATGGCATTATGCCACTATTTACTTTATAAACCATAGTAAGCTTTTGCATTTTTCGTCTATCTGATAATGATAACTATCCAATTTCAGTTAGTAAGTTATTGATGGATACTGATCGCGTTAGTCCAGTCAGGATGCGAGCAGCCTCATATTGAACTTTTTCGAGTCTTTCTCTATCGTAAACAGAACAACCATCCCATACAATAGATGCATATTCTAGGATAGGGCGCATGTATGATAAGTAAAGATTGCGTTTCAGTTTGAATCTTTAGATGACGCATTAGGCCAATCATTTTTGTCGGCAGATGTTACAATACTGTTACATGTGTTCGTGCCATTTACACTCTGAACTAAGAATTAAACCCAAATGCTTGTGCGTATCACGATGGGAGTTGAACGTCATTTAAAAATAGTTGTGGACGGACGGATGCAGTGTGATTAAGGGAGAAAAAATAATACTTCAGTTTTATTAGGATTAATTGAACAAGCCACTGTTTTCGACCACTCGAGCTATAATATGGTAGATCATGATGTAAAATACCAGCACATATCATCAATACTGGATGTTGATATTGAGTAGAGAGCTATCGTCTGCAGTCAGAGGCAGAGTAACGCTTAGCATATTTTCAGCAATATCATTTATATAGATTAAGAAAAGAAGAGGACCCAAAACCGATCCTTGAGGTACCCCAGCCTTCAAATATTTAGTCTCAGATGATGTTGTACCGACCCTTACTCGCTGAGTATGACTTAAAATATAATTTGATAGCGAAGACAACAGCTTACCATTAATACCGTTTTTACTTTAGCTTAAATAGAAGGCCAAGATGCCATATGCGATCAAAAGCCTTTGAGATATCATTAAATACAATACAAGTGTACTGTTTGGCATCGAAAGCTTGGCAAATGTGGTGATATATCCATAAGTTGATAAACTGTGGAGTGACCTGGTAGGAAGCCAGATTGGTATTTGAAAAAGAGATTATTCTTATGAAAAAAGTTATACATATGTTTAAACATTATCCTTTCCATAACCTTTCCTACACAGCTAAGTAACGATATTGGTCTATAATTACTAGGGAGGCTAGCGTCACATTTTTTGAAAAATGCCATAACTACAGCTGTTTTCCAAATATCTGGAAATATGCATTCTTCGAGTGACCTGTTGAAAACTATGCATAGCGGCTTTGAAATAGTGTACATTGTTTCTTTAAGCATCTTGTGACTTATTTCGTCGTCCCCGCATGCTTTGTTTATATTCAGCATTTTTATAATATCAACTATTTCTGACTCTTCTATGATAATAGATTGTAGTTTTGCTTGCGTTTTAAGATCAAAATTTGGTAAAGAAGCATGCGTATCATCAACCGATGATATAGATATAAAAAAGTCATTTAGGCTGTTAGCCTTGTCTTGATCTGATATAGAGTAAGTGACCAGACCATTTGGTAACATGGTTTTCAATGGTGGAATGATTTCTGAATGTTTATTAGATTTGATAAAATATTTTAACAGTTTCCAGTATTGACGCTGATCATTGACATTGGCTTCCGTAATGACTTCTTCTATATTATTATAAAACTTTTCTTTTGCATGTTTCTTTAGATTATTGACTTTGTTTCTAAGATTTTTATATATAGCCCACTCTGATGTAATATTATATTTCAAAGCTTTGCCTTTTTGTTTATCACGTTGTCTTGAAACTCGGCGTAGGTCCGAATCATACCAAGGTTTGTCGTTTGGACGGATAGTAACATCTTTATAGGAAATACACATTTTTATTAATTCTACAAATTTTGCAGTGAAATTTCGACAAGCATCATTTACGGAACCGTTATAAAGAAATGACCAATCTGTTTCGAAAATAAGTGTATTCAGTTTATCAAAATTAGCCTTTTTATAAATCCATACGCGTCTAGTATATGTTGGTTTAGAACAAAAACTAAACTTAACATGTACATAAGTGCCAAAGTGGTCACTGATGTCACTTGGTGTATTAATAATTCCAGAATTAAAAACATTTATTGAATCTGACACTACAATGGGATCTAATAACGTCGAGGAATGATCTGTCACTCTAGTTGGTTCAGAAATAACATTTTTCATGTTGTTTATGATAATAATGTCTCGTAATTTATGATTTTCATGCCTTAATTGATCTTCATTTATGTCTCCGACTATGATAACGTTGTTTGATATATCGAGAGCCATATCTATTGCATTACTCAGATGTGTCTAAAAGACATTATTTGAATTTGGTTGTCGGTATACTGTACATATTAAAAAGCAATTCGTGCGATTATTTACTTCAACCCACATCGCGTCTAACATTGGTATTTCGATTTCGAAAATGCGACGCGAAATAAGATTACTTGAGGTGTACATTAATATTCCACTTGAGTGGGCTGTACTATCCTTCCTATAGTCATTACAAAACCCCTCTATATTTAAATCAACGCTTAGTACATTGTCTGACAGATGTGTTTCTGTAAAACATAGGATATCAAAATCGGTGAAATTATCCTTAATATATTCCATTTTATTTCTGATACTCCTCACATTTAAATGAAGAATTGAAAGACTGTGGTTTTCATCTGGTGGGAGAGGTCCAGGATTAGTTTCGACATTATCAGACATAATAACAAGTAGAAAAACAACAACAGAAAATTCAAGATTTGCGATGCTAGACTTTAAAAAACACGAGGCATTTTTACAAAATATATAGACCTGGCTATGCAAAGTGTTCAACCAACTAAAAACATATTTTAATGGTGATCGATAAAAAATATACCGTGATATAGTATTTAATTTACAATTAAAATGTCCGATGGCCATTCTCCAGCTCATGACATCATTACCCATTGGGTTTTAGATATACATTAACGTGCACGTACTTTGGGAAGAAGAATGGCCATATGGAACATAAACGGATGACTATGGATGACTGTGTGACTTCTTGGACTACTTGGCAATAGAGTAGGACAGGGAAAAGGAGGACAGGAAAGATAAGAGCATATGTAATATATAGTGAGACAACGAACAAAACAGAACGGCGAGGTGCAGTATTTATAAATATACCACAATAAAACGTGTGGTATTTTGGGAAATGAGAGGAAAAAGGCAAACAACTAAATAAAACAATAATAAATGGAAAGAAAAAACAAACTACATGTATACTCAATTAGTAAGTCAACGAGTATGTTGTTTAGCGAGTCATTCAATAAAACAGACAGAATGACAAATGGATGCTCTCAATCAATCAATCAATCAATCAATCAATCAATCAATCAATCAATCAATCAATCAATCAATCAATCAATCAATCAATCAATCAATCAATCAATCAATCAATCAATCAATCAATCAATCAATCATTCAATCAATCAATCAATAAATCAATCAATCAATCAATCAATCAATCAATCAATCAATCAATCAATCAATCAATCAATCAATCAATCAATCAATCAATCAATCAATCAATCAATCAATCAATCAATCTATCAATCAATCAATCAATCAATCAATCAATCAATCAATCTATCAATCAATCAATCAATCAGTGGAGTGCTGTGGTCTAGTGGTAGAGCGTTGGACCCATGATAAAAAAAGTCGTGAGTTCGATTCCCGCCATTGCCATATGCGTTGTGTACCTGAGCAAGACACTTTATCTGCATTGCTTAGTACTGGTTCTACCCAGGAAGACATCGAGAGTGATTCAAATAAGTTCATAGAGCTTTCGTTACAATCGATGTAAAATAAATAAGTTTAAATTTAAACTAATCAATCAATCAATCAATCAATCAATCAATCAATCAATCAATCAATCAATCAATCAATCAATCAATCAATCAATTAATCAATCCCAACAATTAATCAACCCATCCATCTCAATCAGTCTTAATCATCACAATCAATCGTTCAATCATCCATCAATCAAAAAGCAACAACATTAAATTAATCAATCAATCAATCAGCCATCCATTCATTCAAACAATCAATCAATAATACAGTGAACATAACAATCAATTAATCAACCTATTAATCAATCAATCAACGTATCAATCAATCAATCAATCAATCATTCTACCAACCAATCAATCAACCAACAAATTAATCAGTCAATCAACACCCATTCAGACAATCTACCAACGAGCAACACGTTGTATCAATCAACTCATCTATCAATCACCAACCAATAGATCAGACAAATAGTCAGCAAATCACAACACACTGAGCTCATGGATTTCAATCAAATCCGCTGTCAGTTAATTAGTCAACCTTAGAAACATCAATATTCTTTCGATTGTATTAAATTTAAATCAAATAATGAATCATCATAATTAACTAATTACTATCAGAATTTACAATTTCATATATTAAGTATCAATATTTTGCAAATATCGAATGATTTGTAATACGAACAACCATAGTAAGCTGTTTTATTAATTAGTTTGAGGTACTAATATGTTCATGCAACAATGGAAGTGTACCTCTATGTGAGTGTACATTGACCCAGCGAAAACGAAATAGGGCGAACATAACTCTAAGAGGCACTTAAAACCAAGAGCTATATATAGAAAACTGACCATGGACGATGTAAGAGTAGCTTCCGATACGTTAGGTTCTATCTTGAAGATAGCTACCCTGATAGAATGTCGGCGGCCATATTGTTCAATGTCGTTTGTTTCCATCTTAAGGACCTTCACTTGTGATGAGAGGGCTGCAACTTCGTTTTCAAGCGCGTCTATTTTGGCAGCTTTGGCATCGAATGCAGCAGTGTGTTTTTCAATATGCACTTTTTGAGACTCAATTATCTCCATTTGTCTCCATTTGTTTGTTTACTGTCTCTTGAAGTTCCTTATTGGAGTGGACAATTTCTTTTAATACGCTTGTACGTAAACCTTCAACGGCCTTTTCGACGGCTCTGTCAATAGCGTTTTCTACAACGGGGGTTATCATGTTATTAATTATTGGTGCTATACTCGACATAAAGTTTTTGTCATCAAATGTTTTGAACAGCAGTTCAGAAAATGGCATATTCTTAGTTGCTTAGGTTAAGTTCGGCAAAGGATTTTGACGTTTAAAGACCCAACATCCGATCAGACCTTCGGATGTAAATTAACTCTGCTGTGTGTGTGTATTATCAGTGAGTGACAATACAGTGTTAGCTAAAAATAGATTGGGATTGAAGCAGCCGACAGAAAACACATTGTTGACCTGTTGATTGTTAGTAATTCCCATGAGTTTTAAACAGATACGACATAATTTTCTCTTCCAAGTGATTAAATACATGTAGACTTGTATGTCTCATACACTAAACATGTACACAATAACTGTATTTATGATATTCATTAGTTTTATTATTCTAAAACAGGAACACATAATTCAGCCAAATTGATCTGTTTTTCTTTTGAGCACTTTTATTTTATTTTTTTCCTTGACAAATTGGCATCCATTAGTATATGTTTAGTGAATGTGTAATCTGTATACAGCAAACTGATCCACAAATACCAGACATAATGAGTACATATATGTCAACAGCTTTGATAAGGTTGCATTGTATGGATCATGTTCTACTGGCCCAATTAGCCTGTATCATAATTGGACAATTCCATTACAAGTAAGGTAGAGGATCCATTTCTGCATTTTTATTTTCCCATTTGTTTTATTCATTTCTCATCAAACATTCTAAACAAACATATGCCTAATCTAATTACTCGCAAGTCATCTCTAAATATGTTTGTTTTATGTTATTTAAATGCTCAAAATAATAAAAGAAATAGTTGATCAACCTATATAAATTGAACTCCACCATACTGGTCTTGGCGGCATTTTAATAAAATGTGGTGAAGTGATATGTTTTAGAAGTTGATGAAAATGTGTTATATTTTTATTTTGTGTGTGATGGATACATCCAAAACATTATTAGTCAACGAAGAGCAAAAACTTACAGCTGAAGCTCTTTTCAATCATTACAACTGGAATTTTATTGAAATAAAAAAATCACCAAAAGAACAACAAAATAATGACAATGTGCAACCTGAGCTACCAATTAATTCAATTCAAGAAAGCAGAAAAATGATGCTCAAGTTTTATCCATTAACGATGTTACAGAAACAGATTTGATGACAAATGTAGATGTTTCTTTTGTACCATTGCTTTTGTTCTCCATGTAACCATGTGTGATTACACATGAACAATCATGGCTTGGAAGTGGGTCAAGACCACATGCCAAAAATAGAATTTAAAGAAGGGTAAGATACATTGCTTGGCGCAAAACTGAGTATCTTGTTAGAAAGGCTAGATTAATGAAAAGGGACCACGTAGATGAGAGTATTTTTAGTATTCTAAGAGAGAGATAATGACAGAATGTGTACACAACTTAGCTATCCTAACCTACCAGGAGAGCCGTATACCGGTCATTGTTGGTAATACAACACAATTGTGATATAATTTTAATATATGTACTGTTGCACAGACTATTCAATAAAAGGATATGTGTATAAATCAGTATTTGAGCAACAAAACACAAACAGTATAATACTAACATTTTAAAAAATGATGCAAACTTCGATTGGTGAAAACATTAATAAGTGTTTAAAAAAGGGATATAAAATGCTGCAACACAAATGTACATGTATTTGGAGAATTTCACAAATTAAAAACATCCAAAGTAAGTGCTAAGCATGTTTATTATACACATTTTACTAACCTATACAGCAATAGCATACCATGTGTTTCTTGTTCATTTGTTTACAAACAATGGAGTCACATGATCTCATGAATACTTAGCTCCTCCCATGAATTTGAAATTTGAAGTTTTGGTTTTGATGATTTTATTTAATTATGGAAATCAGAAAGAACCATATAACACTATTTTCATAATAATGAAAGAAAATCAATTAAACTTCAATCATATATTTTTTGAAAGATAACTATAACTGTTTTTTATGATTTTTTGAAGAAAGAGTGTCCCTGACATGAAACATGTTCAAATATACAAGGGAAACCACCCCCAGCCATTACCTCCCTTATATACCCCAGTTGGGCCTTTAATGGCAATTTTCTTGTCCAGAGGCGAACCTTTCCGCTTATTGCAGCTCTTGTCATAGTCACTTGCATCCATATCACTGGCCCAGCCGTCCGCCATATTGTGTAATGTGAGAGGTAACAAAGAATACACACTCACCGTGTAAAGACTTTAGTGGACAATAGTGGACAATAGACACTACCGTGTAAAAAATCCAATATACACAGATTGTTAATCTGAAAGTCAAAAGTTTTGACTCTACTAAACGTTTTTGTTCGATTATAATTACACCAAAAGAACAATCGTCATTTCACCTTTCATTTTAATGTATTTTATTCTAATACAAATCACTTTAATCCAAGCATTTCCCAAAAAAATCACAGAGCGATTTAGCTCACAACTATCACTACCGCCATGACGTCATAATCAAATTCCAACATCAGTGCTCCATTTTTGCACAAAACAATCTATTAGTTTTTGTTTAATCAATAAATGAAAATATTTCATATCGTTCCAAAAATAATTATAGCCACAGTCAATTAGACTGGTTTGAACATTACTGGTCCAATTCTTCATTCCTCTTTCACAATCTCTCACAGTATCTTTATAAAAAGTTGATTTTAAAATATTTTTGAATCGACCACCTAACTCCAATATTTTATTATTTTAACAAACCTTAAAATATACAACGGGTATCTACCTAGTTCTCCATAAATACTGGCTTTACTAGGTCCGCACTGTACTGCAAACAATGACTAGAAACTACAATGAAAGAGACAACAAACAATAGAAAGGGTGGTGAAAACAGGGTTACCGATTTGGAACGGTCAGTAGGCAATAAGGCCTACTGGTTAGCTTGAATCGATTTTATATGCGCACAATCCTCGCTATTATCCTGTCTTCAGCGCCCAAATAGACAAGACAGTGTAAACAAAACTACATCCCATGAAAAGGAATTCTCTAACAATAAAGTCCACATCCAGAGAAACAAACTAAAGATACACATACAAAATAATAAACATCTCGGGATGTATCCAGAATCGTACTGAACAACCATAGTAGTTGCGGCTAAAGAGAAAACCAATCTAGGGTACGACCAGAAAACCCGAGGGACGAAAGCTCATGCACCCACCTCCATTGTTGGGGTTAAAGTAGGTAAAATTATAGAGTTGATAGGTAGTCCAGTCATCGCACAAGTGAAAAGTGAAGCGTAATGACTGACTGTAGAGGGGTCAATCACTAAACTTGCAGTGCGCTGTAAAACCAAAGGGTTATATCCTTTTCTGACGAACTTCCTGATTAAATTTGTAAAGCGATCAGGAAACCCGTCAGACCCCTTTAACTTACGAGACCACATCTCCATAAAAGGAGAGTTGTGATATGCCTAGTCGCAGAAGTGTTTTAAGGTTGGTGTTGTACTTTTCCAGCAGGCCCTCGTTGCGGCGGTATAATTTAGAGAAAGGTCTACGTAGTTTGTGATAACGAAAACCCTGCTGAAGAAGTTTACTTGTAATAACTTGATTTCGATCATTGAAGTCTATAACATCATTACACGCTCTAGCAAATCGAATGAGCTGGGAGATATACACCGCATATGAGGTAGCACGAGGTACATCTCCATCCAGGTGTGGATAGCTAACGATGTTAAAATTGAAATCATCTCTCTTACATGTATCATAGATTTTAGTATGAATACAATCATTTGAAATCGAGAGATGAAGATCGGGAAATGCTGCTACTGTATCCGAACTGTTGGCTTTATTCAACGTGAGCTCTGCTGGATAATTGTTAGTAACCATATGAGCAAAGAACGGATTATCAATATTGAGTATGTCATCAAGATACCGAGAAGTATTATTAAAGGCATCAATAATTTCACCCTGGCTAGCAGGTGACAAATTCAACATAAAATCTCTTTCATAGCAGTATAAAACAAATCTGCAACAAGTGGCGCACAGTTAGTACCCATAGGAATACCAAGAACCTGGCGGTAATAGTTTTAACGTATCTTATAAAGATGTTATCCAGAAGAAAAGATAAGGCTCTACAAACATCAATACAAGTCCACATATTATACTTATCAATGGGGGCGTTAGTAAAGAAAGCCCTGACATTATTACAAGCTAGAAAAGTTGTACCTTCTCTAGCAAATGTCTTCTGAATAAGCTGAAGCAATTTTTCTTTGATAAGATTATGTGGTAGTGTAGTATATAGTGTAGAGAAGTCGTAGGTGCTTAGAGAAGAGGCATGAAAATGCTTACACCGTAGTTTGTCAAGAACTTCTCCAGAGTTTTTGATAGACCAAAACAGATTGATTCCTGAGTTCTCGAAGGCCTTTCCGCAATATTTTACAATATATTCTTTAATCGCGGAAAGTCAGGAAGTCAATAGTTTTGATATACTGGTCGTGGTACATGAACTAGAATAAGCGATACAACGTGCTTTGTAAGGAATTTTGTGAAGTTTGGGTATCCAGTACATTGTAGGGAGCTTCATCTGCTTACTAATTACAGAAACCTTTATAGTCTCCATAAAGGTCACATGCTGGGAAACAATGTCCGTCTCCAGCAGAAGTGTAGTTAGATAAGCAGAAGTGCTCGCTAGCCCAGCATTCAAAGTATTGATATAATGTAGTCGTCAGACAATAATTATATTGTTGGAAACTTTGTCTGCTGGAACTAGAGCAAATTTAGTATGTAAATTCTGAATACCCTTCTTAAGGTGTCGTACATTGTAAGTGGAAGGCCGTGGAAGCAGGGATGGATTTGATTCGTAAAATAAAATACGTAATTCAACAATTTCTAAAATAGTTTTCATCCAAGCAATAAGTGCATGTTTATCTGCTTTTTCTCGCTTACACCACTTTGTACAGAAATCCGTTAATGAACCCGCAATTTCATTGCGACAGGCATTAAAATCAATATCAGATGGAAGGCGATACTTAGGCCCTTTGGCAATTAAATGCCGAATCCTCTTATCCTCAATTACATCAAGATTTCCAGTAAGAATGTGACCGGTAGGTTCGTAACAAAATTAAGAATTTTGACAATCTCAATCAGTAGGAATAGATGTCTCGATCTCAAGATCAGAAACGATCTTATTATAATTGAAAATAAGAAATCTAGTAGATTTCTAAAACTTGTAACATATAACAGGAGTCTCAATATTCTTGAAATACTTTGGAATTTTGTCAGTCACCCGCATATCATTAAAAATACCGGCTAAATTAATGAAATCGATGCCTTTATCAACATAAGTTATCTTCAAAAAATGGCTTTGATGGTCAGATGGAGCATCTATATGTGGACGCAAAATATGATGCGTGTAACTTTGAATAATAGATGCAACTTCATATAATGGATATGTACGGACATAAATGGCATCCGCTTCTTCGTCAAGTTTCTGTAAGCAAGAAAAAGACAGACTGACTATTTTGATCAGGAGTTTTAACTCTTAACAAGTATTTACAGAATTTCAAATGTATTCTTCCGATCTCCTTTGACATTGTAAAACCCCAAATTTCTAATCCATAGGTTAATATAAAACCAACGAACTCATCAAATAATTGGCAAAATGTTTTTTGTTTAAAATTGTTTTTTTTTTACATTGCAATAAATATATTCAAAGCTTTTAATCCTTTACCTGCTAAAGTCTCTTGATTTAATTGATATAAACCCGTATAATTAAAAAAAGTTCCAAGGTAGTTAAAATCGTTAACAACGTCTAAATTATTTCCATTATAAACCCATGTCTCATTAACTAAAAGATGATCCCTTTTTCTAAAAAACATAACTTTTGTCTTTTCCGCGTTAACCTCTAATCCCCATTTGTCGCAAAAATCTTTCAACACATTTAAACGTACTTGTAACTCAGACAGTGATTTTCCAAACAAAACCATATCATCTGCGAAAAGTAAAATAATTAAAGTGTTATCATCTATTGTAAGTCCAGATTTATTATTACCTTGTATTAATAATTAAGTGTAATGTTTTGTATTGCTGTTCAGTTTGATTGTGACCTTAATATATTTTGTTTTAAGTTTTCAATTTGAGGTTTGAAGATTAATTTAATAATTGAACCACATTACGTGGTCCTGCCTTAATTCCATTAAGCGATTAGAAAGCTTATGTTAGCAGGATTTTATAACGGATATTTCGACAATAAAACATGTCTTTAAAATATTTTTAGCTGAAAAAGAATGAGACAACTTGTTTAAAACTACTTATTAAATGTTTTAGTTTTACAATATGCAAACTTTTAAAACCGTAATTAGGGTTTATTTCATACCCCAGACAACCTCGTTTTTGCTTCTTGGAAAAAGTTAAAATACTCGGACCACGTAATGCAGTTGTACACTTGACCAAAGTCATGATCAGGAAACAAACATGTAACAGCTGTGAATAATAAATACTAATGAATAATACCAATAATATTACAACTGTTACGATTAGACTTTTATTATAATTTACAATAAGAGTTCCAGTTTCAGTTTTATTCAGGCTCAAACATATACACACTTTTATAGTTATTAACATTTAAATGGACAAAAGCATTCAGGCTGTAAATATAAAATGATACATTATAATTAATAAATCACATGGAATAATGTTTTAAAAATCAATTTTTGTCGACAAGCATAAAAAAAACTTCACCTGTAATTTCTAATGCTTTTCTGATTATATTCCACTAAATTAGCCGGATGTACTCACCTCGTGTAGTCGAAAGTAGTTTTGTATTAAAGAGTGCTAATATGTGTTCCTTTAAAAACCTTTTAGTGCATTTTCCTATTTTTTTTTGGCTATAACTGTATTGTGGACATGTTGTTGATATTTGAAAATGAAGCTCATCATGTTTTTACACTTTTTATTATAAATTTCAGAAGTGAAAATAGACGTTTACCCTTTACCCGGTGTTAGTATACAGCTGAAGAAATGTGTTTTGGAAGATATCAAACCCCCTATTTTCTTGTTGATGTTTAATTGCAGACATTTTTATTTGCATGATAAAGTAAGTTGTTCCATACCTCTAATCATGTTTGAGTTTTTAGCAGGTTGTCAAAATTCTCACTTTACTATAGAAGGGCATGGAGACTCATTTACGCTAATATTATAATCATTCTTACACAAATACGGGTGTTGGAAATGAAGCAATAAAACGTACATTTGATAATTTTGATAATTTAGTTCCATCTTTATTACTATAATATGTTAATAATACCATACTTTATGAAACATAACAATAAATTCTGAACTATTAAGGCAGTTTTATCCTTTACATATTTGTGACACTGAACCGGGAATTGCCGAAACCAGTCAAATTATTGAGAAAAAACATCAATATTCAACACTTAATTTTTTTTTAATTTTTTTCTCCAACAATTTTTTAGTGATTATGAAATAATGAGTACATTTATAAAGTATATATATCGTTAAACCATCAAAAACATCAACAAACTCATCACATGTGTCATACATTTTCCACATGGTTTAAACCGGGAAGTAACCGGTAAATCGACCGGGGAATAGCATCACCCATGTAAATGACAGAAACTATCCGCATAACAAAAATTCTATTTTTAGATATCTTAAGTCGTTATTCGAATGGCACGTTGAAGCATTATCGCGACTTTTTATTAGTTGTTGAAATATTTTGTCATGCTTTTTATTTTTATATTCGTGAAATTATGTCGTCTTAAATACGCAGATACGCAGGCTTCATGACCGCTGTTCCCAACTAAATTCCATTATGTTTCTTTCGCTCTTCGGGGCATTTAATTTTATTAGATACTGGGACCATGCGCCGTACGACATGGGGTAGTAGTGCACTCCATGTCCACCGCCATATGCATGCCATCTACTGGATGGTTAAATTTGTGTACTATTGATTTTATGAATATTGAGTTCTTGTCAACCCGGGGCTAGAGGGCGTGAGCGGTAGCTATCATAATTTCACTACCGCTCATGAACCTCTGAATCAAACCGAGACTGCAATATTTCGTATATGTCGTGCTCGGTCCATTATCATACTCTTTTTATAAAGTAGAAATTATCACGACAAGTCGCAATAAAATAACCATAAAATCACGATAATGTATCTCAACTTAAATTAAGTGAATGGCAGCCACATGCCACCATAGGTATGGCGCTAGATGTCGGAGGTAATGTTTTTTAAAGTGCGCTAGATGTAGGTCTGTGAGCACTGGATTTTGATTGATTGAAAATATATTGCCTGATGGTTTGATAAAGTAATATAACGTCACATTATTCAATCAGCATCAATTTAACAGATAAGCTCAGTCATATTTAAGTATGAATATCAAATATGATTCTTTCCACAAACATGTTCATGTATTCAAATGACGCTGTAGCTGCATTAACTATTGTGTCGTCATCTTTTCCATTTAAACAATTTTATACAATGGTCAAATCATGTTCATGATAGTTGAACAGTTGCATGTAATTACGTGGTGGATCACATGGATGATAGCACAGTTATCATGTTGACAAAAAATTATTTCGTATGATTCTTGATGTCACATTTAGGCTTGGAACATTGGGTCTGATTTAAGCGCATATTTTATACCGGCGTCATGGTTTTTCGACGGTGTTAGCGTACATCTGAGTGTAGATTGCAAAACAACAACAACAACAAAATCAACAATAATGTAATTCAAATTCGAAAATAAGTTATTTTTTTCTGAATTTAAATCATAAAATCTTTCAGAAATAAAACGTTAACATATTCGTTTTTAGTTTGTTCACTTTTAAAACTTTATGGAGGATACTCATTGTGCATGTCCGGTGAACGACGTCATATATTTGAGACGGTGTTACTATATTGCAATAAATATTATTTAGCCGAAGTATTAAACTATAAATCTAGAAATTATAAACTAACTTCAACGTAAAAGTTGTTAATATAATCACAGGGACTCACAGATTCGTTTTGTTTTATTTTAAGGAGTTTCGCAGAGAAACTGTCTTATGCTCCATGGGCATTAAAAACGATACCCTAGACAGATTAATTAAAAGTTACATGCACCCATCTGCAAAATGTGTCATATTGACCCCAGGTAAAGTAGTCATATATGGCTCAACATTTGTAAGAACTCAAAATTGTTTGCATATAGCACACATCTTAAAGGGACACACGGCAATCTTGATGTTTTCAAAACTCACGGCGTTCCCTTAGTTTTTCTCTTCACTTGCATTTGTTCAATCATTAATAGCATTTGTTAGAATAGTTCAAAGCAAATTATTTTTATATATTACTAACTTTTATAATAGTGCATCAATAATATGTTTAAAAATTTGGTGAACTAGTGAAAAAAACTGAAATATCAATTTTCCATTTAATCATATGCAAAAAAAGAAGGATAAAAATATCGGACAGGGAAAGCAGCATTCAAGGACGACAGTCAACCACAAAACACAAAAACAAACACGCAAACAGACAAACGAAAAGGCAAAAGTAATAAAAAATGCAAACGACATCACAAACACAAAAGGGTTGACAATAGGGCTACCGCCTTGGAACGGTCAGTGACAAAGTAAGCCACTGGGGGCTTAAACCGGTTGTAGGGTGCACCAAACCTCACACTTACCCTACTGTCATCCCATTAAAACAGGACAGTGTAAATAAAGAAATCCCCGCCATAATCTAACCTCTAACCAACAAGGCAGCATCAATAGGCAATATAAGTAAAACACAAATATGCTCGTGTAAATATAATACAAACAAAAAATAGCCTAGAAAGCCACAATGAAGGTACTCAATTACTTGGCAGAAGCCAGAGCAGTAAGATAATACACCATTAATGGCACGACAGGAAAGATCATGGACACACACTAAACGCCACCGTCCCAATGGGCTTTAGGTAGGCGTCATCATAGGGTCGACAGCCTGTCCGGTCATCGTACAGCAGTTTAAAGTCAAAATGACGCAGGATAACTAAATTGAGGAGCACATTTTAATGTTTGGATAAAACTCAAGATTGCCATGTGTCCTTTTAAGATTATTATGAAAGCTTATACTCGAGATAGAGTGAAATTAACATGAAAACATGTAAGAGGGTTAATGACGTTTGTGCATAACTTTAAATTTATTTATTGTTTGTACTAAAGCTCTAATAGTTTTCCTTTGTTCTTGCTTATGATATAAGTTTCATTTACCTGAAAGCCCGAGCCTAAACTGTGCTATAAATGCTGGTATATTTCAGCTGATATAAATGACAGATACGGTAGTTATACCATGGCATACTCCATTTTTGTAATGTTTACACACAACCTGTCAATCAAAATGTCAATTACTGGCAATGAATGGCTAAGCTACAAATCACTTATAGCATATTTTTCTCGTATGCGATTTATACTGCACTCTCGGGCCTGCGAGCCCCGAGAAGCAGCATAAATCGCATATACTCAAATAAATATGCTATAAATATTACTTATTGAAACTAGCTACTTGATTGTACATCTTTTCTCGGAAAAACAGCAATGAGATTTCATTGTGTTTGTTAAGAAATCTTCAAATGGTGAACTCTGAGATCATGCTCAAGCCGAACTAATAGGTCGGCCGTCGAAATCACGAGAACGTCGGAAACGCATGATAGCGGGGATATATGCCTGTTATATGATTTGATTAAAATAATGGATGGTAGTAAATTAGGATTATAATCCCACTTCATGATCACCTTTATACTATCTTTAGTAAATCCTTAAATTATTTATCAAAACAGGTTATGACCTTATCAATTTGCAACGCACTGCATGTTTAGCAGTTGACATGTTTAAAGGTAATGCATTCCTCTCTAACTGTGTGATGACTGGCCGGATTGTTGACTCGATCATAACGATGACGGTTGATGCTTGTCTTCCATCTTGTCGTGTTACCCTAAATGACATATTATCTCGTTAATCTGCTAAGTCATTGACTACATACTTTGTGGCTTTTTAGGCTTTTGTTTTATATTAATTTATACGAGAGCATATTTGTTTTATATTCCATATTAATGCCTCCTAATTTGTTAGAGAATATAACCTGGCGGGTACGTCTTTATTTGCACTGTTCTATTTTATTGGGATGACATCAGGGTAAGGTTTGGTGCACCCTAGAACCCTCAGCGGTCTTTTGATACTTACCGTTGCAAGGTGGTAGCCCTGTTGTCAACTATTTTATGTGTTCTGTTTATGTGTTCGATGGTGTCGCATACTTTGTTTTATCCTTGCCAATGTTGTTTGCTTTGTATGCGTGCTTTTTTGTTTTGTAAGGGCTAGTTTTCCAGTTCGAATTTTATATCTACATTTATAGTATTTAACCAGTGAAGTTGACCTTTGGGTTAGCAAATGGCTTTAGCCGTCACACTCTATCTAATTCAACTTTATATTACTGCATTACTTGTATAGACTAAGCTTGACAAAGTTTCTGTTCCTTTAACCCATACAATGTTTACAGCTTTTAAGATACACATTGTCGGGCAACCCACAAAGACGAAAGAAGAACGTGAAAAGTTCTTACAAATAACGTCCTAATGTATCTACGGTAAGAGAGAAATCATGTACATTGTACAGACGGACGCAAGGAATACAGTGTGACCGAGGTGATCAATATATGAGTCCCGACACTGCCAAATCGTGGGCATGAACAGAATATCTAAATAACAGGTTATAAGTCCAACAGGAAGAGTAGCATTCACAGAACACAGTCACTCTACTCAAGTACATCTAATTCAGTTAATTATACAGCCCAGAAACGACAACCAGCGCACAATATATCGACATCTAGCGCCCGTAGTACCGACATGAAGTACAGTGTGAGACAGGTAATCTCGACATCCATGACCAAACATATTTTCAAATTAGCTATAATTTTCGTTTAGCCATGTTCATTAGTAAAACAATGATAGGTAAATCTCTGTTTAATAAATTCAACTTATTTAAAAAACTATAGTTCATGTTAATGCTGACATAATGACTTTTTTTGAAAGGGATAATCTTTGTTCGAAGAAATGTTCTAACTGCGAAAAGAAAGTAATATAATTATACTACATATACCTCGCGCATAATTACCATCCAGGCGGTTTACAAATACATACCGATCATGAAATATGGATAAATACTTATGAAAAGAGAAATTTGGAACTCGTCGAACACGATAAATACAAAAAAAATGTTGCAGTCTCGGCTTGATGGAGACTGTCCCTGTAAAGTAATGGAAAAGTGCTTGTTACCGTTCACGCCCTCTTGCCCCGCGTTGAGCAGAACTCAATACTTTAAATGCTAATAGTACATAAAATTGAGCCATCCCGAAGATGGTATACATATGACAGTGAACATTGAACCTTCAATGCGGTATTTTCACACTATTCCATGGTCAGCGGCGTATGGTCCCAGTTTCTAACAAAACGCATTGCATTTAACGAGAAAACATTGTGCGAAATAAACAAAATGCAATTTAGTTGGAAACAGAGGTTATGAAACCAACGTATCACAGCTAAAAGACAAAATACTAAATTAAAAAACAGGCAACATATCGGGTGATTGAACAATACTCAGAAGCTTTAAAGGTTGGAGTAATGGAACCATCTATTCGAAATTCAAGTAAGAAACCAAAAGTACTTGAGAATGTACCACCGATATCTATAATTATCGGACTCAGCGGTCTACAAAGATCGGAATGAATAACAGTTCTGATTACAAGCACGGAGATACGGTTTAGCGCCGCCACGTGCACAGGCAACGAAGCAATCGAATTAAATATAAATTATGCCATCGAATTAAATATAAATTAGGCAATCAAATTACATCAAAATTAAGCGATCAAAATAAATCAAAACTATGCAATCAAATTAAATATAAATCAAGCAATCAAATTAAATGAAAATTAAGGATTCAAATTAAATATAACTTAAACAATCAAATTAAATCAAAACTAATCAATCAAATTAAATATAAATTGAAACACGTGTGAACTTATACTTGTAAAGGAGGTGCAACTTTGCAATTTCGCCAGCGTACATTATTGTAATACTTCCTTATGGATATCCGAAGATGTGTTCGAGATTTTCTCCAGTACAGCACTTGGCTATAGTGCAGTACAGCACTTGGCTATAGTCCAGTACAGCACTTGGCTATAGTCCAGTACAGCACTTGGCTATAGTGCAGTACAGCACTTGGCTATAGTCCAGTACAGCACTTGGCTATATTCCAGTACAGCACTTGGCTTGGCTATAGTGCAGTACAGCACTTGGCTATAGTCCAGTACAGCAATTGGCTATAGTCCAGTACATCACTTGGCTATAGTCCAGTACAGCACTTGGCTATAGTCCAGTACAGCACTTGACTATAGTCTAGTACAGCACTTGGCTATAGTGCAGTACAGCACTTGGCTATAGTCCAGTACAGCACTTGGCTATAGTCCAGTACAGCACCTGGCTATAGTGCAGTACAGCACTTGGCTATAGTGCAGTACAGCACTTGGCTATAGTCCAGTACAGCACTTGGCTATAGTCCAGTACAGCACTTGGCTATAGTGCAGTACAGCACTTGGCTATAGTCCAGTACAGCACTTGGCTATAGTCCATTACATCACTTGGCTATAGTCCAGTACATCACTTGGCTATAGTGCAGTACAGCACTTGGCTATAGTCCAGTACAGAACTTGGCTATAGTCCAGTATAGCACTTGGCTATAGTGCAGTACAGCACTTGGCTATAGTTCAGTACAGCACTTGGCTATAGTCCAGTACAGCACTTGGCTATAGTGCAGGTTACTAAAGCGCTATTTCTACATTAAAATAAGATAAATATGTAAATCTTAAAACATATTAATTTTGTTTGTCTACACATGTGTTACTTCAATTTCGTACACTGTTAAAAGCACAACTCTGCATTTAAAGGAGCCGGTAAGCATACACACGTCTAAGTGATAAATTAGTGTTTATTAAGTATATATAACAATTCAAAGAACGATGGCCGCCATTGATAGGCACATGAATATACGCGATAGCGCAGTATAGTACCATTGTGTTATGAAGAATGCGCAATGCGTCTTGAATACTAATTAAAAAGTGATCTCACTTAAATACATAGAGTCTGAGTTGTAATGCAATAAGTTGATACAATGTTTGAAAATCTAATCGATTGATTTGAAAAGTGGGATAAACGATCAATATTGATATCTTACACATGTTATGTACTACTGCATATATAATTATGTCAAAAATAGAAAGCATTGCATGAGATACAGTAGTGCTTTTGAATTAGCTCAGAGTCGTCATCTGCAGAGGCCAATACTTTCTAAATCAATGCTGTTAAAATAAATGTCATTAGCAGACAGTTTGGTTCTATTATCGTGAGCTGATATTAGTAATAAAGAAAAACACGGCTTAATTAGCCGTTTAATCTCATTACGAGTATGATTCACGGGTATGAAAGTTTATCGATAATTTGCCAGCGTGATATTGTTAAATACTTCGCGCTATTGTCAAAAAGATCATTATTTTCTCACCAACTCATTCTATAACAATACACAGTAATATAAACTGTTACGTGTTTAACAAAATGAAATGTCAGTCTTAATTCTGAATTCTAAGGCATGTGACACAAGTGAAATTACCTATTTCTTTTTTCTTTTCTTTTTTTGATTATTATTGCAAAAGTTGTGTCGACTATTTCTGTCGACTAAGTATAATGTTACCTTCACTGGTGTTCATGTTTAATTTCGACTTTTATTCATCTTTAAATGTGTTCTTTGTTTCTGCGTGTGTTTGTGATTGACTGTCGTCCTTGAATGCTGCTTTTCCTGTTCGATTTTTATATCTATATTGATTGAGACCTAATGAACGGTACCTAAAAGTGTCTGCTGTCGTTCACGCCCTCTAGCCCCGCTCTGAGCAGAATTCAATATTTAAAAATGCCAATAGTACATAAATTACAGCTATCCTGAAGATGGTATGCATATGACGGTGAAAATGGAACCTTCAATGTGGTATTTTCACACCATTCCACGGCCAGCGGTGTATGGTCTCAGTTTTTAGCAAAACACGTTGACTTAACCAGAAAATAATGGACGAAATAAACAAAACGCAACTTAGCTGGGAGCAGACGTTACTTGTATGAAGCCTGCGTTTCACAGGTAACAGTCAAAATACTAAATCAAAAAGCAGGAAACATATCTTACTGGAGATTAAGCAATACTGAGAACCTTTAAAGGCTGGAGTAGTGGAACCACCTATTCGAAATTCAAGTAAGAAACCAAAAGTATTTGAGAATGTACCACCGATATCTGTAAATATCGATCTCAGCGATCTCCAAAGATCGAAATGAATCACATTTCTGATTGCAAGCTCGGGGTGACGTTTTACCGCCACCACACTGCACAGGCAACGCTACTGTTATATATAAACAAGTATGAAAGGGAATTTTGAACACAATAAATGCAAATTAAAATTTGATTGAGACAGTTCTTGAACGGTAGTGAAAAATACTTGCTACCTTTCACGCTCTCTAGTCCCGTGTTGAGAAGAACTCAATATTTAAAATGCCAATATTAAATAAATTAGTGCCATCTTAAAAATAGAAGGAACACCTACAAAGCGTGTTTTGCCAAATCACTACCTAATCCCAGCCTTCTCTGACCTTAAAAACTGTTTTATTTTCTGTTTTATTAACTTATATGTTTGTGTGTCTTTTTAACTTTAGAGGAACTCCTGTAATGAAAACGAGCGAGGGTGGGGGTGGTTCAGCTGTGTCTGCGGCGTCGGTTCAATTTTTTACAATAATTTAGCCGAACACATTGAATAATTATGTTTGCTATACTAGCTGCAATGATAAAATTGTACCTTTCTCGATTGAAGTCACCCAAAAATGTATTTTTTGAAGTATCGTTTTGTTTACAATATTGACCATAGTGTCATTATGCATATTAATTAAATTCCCGTGACATTCTTGCGCGGTGAAGGCAATCATATTCCTCTCGTCAGATAACTACAATATCAACTGAAAGCATTTTAGGAGTGGAACGAACCCTTCTTGGGATAATTGTCCTTGCCAAAAGGAAAAGTTGGTTGCCATTTTGAAATTGTCTCTATTTTGCGGGACATATATATCGTCGCACGGGTCACAATCACGTGACACCTGACCTGAATAGTAAATAGGCCAATGTCGGAAATTGAATATGTTTTAAATATTAATTCATTGTATACTTACTTAGATATATTGACTTAAAACCAAGAGGGTAATAAGGAGATCCCCGTTTTTTACTATATAAACCTCGCTGACCGACCACAGCCAGGTGAAATATTGAAATTGTGAAAAGGGCTGGTAAGGTCAGAGAAGACTCGGATTAATCACTACCATTTACCATTTCATGGTAGTGCATATTTAATTACTTATGATTGTGTAAAATTTCAGCTATCAGTGCCGTTAAAATAAATGTCATTAGCAGGCAGTTTGGTTCTATTATCGTGAGCTGATATTAGTAATAAAGAAGAACGCGGCTTAATTAGCCGTTTATCTTATTACGGGTATGATTCACGGATATGACATGTTATCGATAATTTGACAGCGTTATATTGTTAAATACTATTGTAAAATTCAGATCATTATTTTATCACCAGATCATTCTATAACAATGCACAGTAATAGAAACGTTTAAGTGCTTAACACATTGAAATGCCACTCGTAATTAATTTTAAATTCCAAGGCATCTGACAAAAGTGAAATTACCTATTTACCTTTTGAATTTTGTTATTAGCAAAAGTTGTGTTGACTATTTCTCTAAAGTATAGTTTTACCTTCACCGGTGTTCACCATTGCCATGTACAAATGTATAGAAAAGGAAGGGTGGATAAATCCTTTACAAATGAAATAATGTATTGCCATCATGATTTGAAGTGGTATGGCTTATTATTTTTGAAATATATAATAAAATTGAAAGAAGAAATCTGAAAATCGTCAAACACAATAAATACAAAACCATACTGCAGTCTCGGTTTGACTGAGACTGTTCATGAACGGTAGAGAAATGTGCTTGCTACCGTTCACGCCCTCTAGCCCCGCGTTGAGCAGAACTCAATATTTAAAATGCCAATAGTACATAGATTACAGCCATCCCGAAGATGGTATGCATATGACGGGAACATGGAACCTTCAGTGCGGTATTTTCACACCATTCCATGGCAAGCGGCGTATGGTCCCAGATTTTAACAAAACGCGTTGCCCAACGAGAAAACAATGGGCGAAATAAACACAATGCAATTTAGCTGGGATCCGAGGTTATGAAGCCTGTGTATCACAGGTAACAGTCAAAAGACTAAATTAAAAAGCAGGCGACATATCGATAGGTTGTTTAAACAATACTCAGAAGCTTTAAATGCTGGAATAATGGAACCATCTATTCGAAATTCAAGTAAGAAACCAAAAGTATTTGAAAATGTACCAACGATATATGTAAATATCAGGCTCAACGATCTCCAGAGATCGGATTGAATAACTGTTCTGACTGCATGCACGGGGAGACGTTTTACCGCCGCAACACTGCACAAGCAACGCTACTGAGATATATAAAAAAGTATGAAAAGGAAATTTGGAAATCGTCGAACACAAAATATACAAAAATGCATTGAAGTCTCGGTTTTATTGGGACTGTTCTTGAACGGTAGTGAAAAGTGCTTGCTACAGTTCAATCCCTCTAGCCCCGTGTGTTGTGCCACATCACTACCTAATCCGAGGCTTCTCTGACCCTAAAAACTTTGTTTTTTTTTGGTTGTGTGTGTGTTATATTTTATGTTTTATTTATTTATATTTGTTTGTGGCTTTTTAACTTCGCAGGAACTCCCATAATAAAAACAAGAGTGGGTGGAGGTGGGGTGGGGTTGTTACGGAAAAAACAGTCATGCACTTTCAGCGGTGTCTGCGAAGTCAGTTCCATTTTTTAAATAATTTAGTCGAACACATTCATCAAATAATGTTTATTATACCAAGTTTCAGTGATAAAATTGCACCTTTATCGATTGAAGTCACCCCAAAAATGTATATTTTGAAGTACCGTTTTGTTTACAATATCCAACCATATTGTCAGTTTGCATATTAATTAAATACCCTTGATATTCCCGCGAACTGTGACGGCATTCATATTCCCCTCATCAAATAGCTCCACTTTCGAATAACAACATGGAAGGATTTTAGGAGTGGAACGAACTCTTCTCGGAGCATAATTAGTACACCGTACAAAGCTAGGTGAAATATCCAAATTGCGAAAAGGGCTGATAAGGTCTGAGAAGTCTCGGAGATTTAATTACTTAAGTATTTTGTAAAAACTCAAATAGTACGTAAAACAATGAAGGGTTAAATATGAAACCTTTAGTGAACATGTAAAACAAAGACACAATGCACATAAATTCGCTGGGATTGTAGCCCTCAGCATTGATAACCAGAGACCCTATTCTTGACCTGGAAGCACACTAACTAGCAGCATCCATCGTAATGTATTTGCAGATCTTTTTACCACAATCTAAGCCAAACAAAATAGTAATCGCAAACAATAATTTGTTTTTGTAGTATAAATGAAAAAAAAAACATACTCTTAAATGACAAACGCCAGCAGATAGACACCATGTCTTTATTTTATTTGTTGATTATATCGATAGCATTAGTGTCGACAATATGTGATACATTAAATATGAAGCTCAATAAAGGGTTTTAAAAAAAAGCAAGCTGATACAACCTTTATTTTTGCGACCGAACACTGAGAGGCTGAAAAATGGAACAGAGATATAGTTGGATCCATATACGCGAACAAAGGCGATATGAACTGGTGTATGCCCAACGAAAACACAAAACGGGATGTGGTTTAACACGAATACCACGGTGGATGTGACCTTTATTTCAGAAGAAAGGAGACGCATTGACGCATGCGTTATATTATCAGCAAACTGGTGTTTTCTTAAAGAAAGAATTGCAAACTCAAGATAAAAGCTAGCATAAATCCAGCTCACACCGAGCGATCTCAACACAAACGTATTTCCACAGAGTCCAGACTGTCTGGGGAGTTAAGCAATATCCACGCCTTCCGCGGCAGCTGCCTATACAGTATGACAAATATATACGCTAGAATTTATTTTTTTAGAAATTGAAGTTTTGGTACATATATATATAAACTTGTTTTTGTCGTTGCCGATACATGTAGTTAACTATATCATATTGCCCATCACCTTCAAGTATGTATACGATACACACCGAAAAGGGGATCCCACGAAAGCAACAAACACAAGCAAGAACAAAAAGTAGCAATTCGGGTGTTTTGAGAATATTATAGCTCAAAACATTGAAGGCCCCTAACACAGGATTAAGGACTTTGTTCGAGGCTAGTGCATTTGATATTTATTGTTGCATTAGATGACGAGGGCCGCCCAATAAAGCCTAAAAACATACAAGCAGTTGTTTTCATTTATTGCGATTTGGTATTATTTTTATTCTAAAAACAATAAAACAATTAACACCTGTTTGGTATTTAGTACAGCTAAATTGCTTACTTGTTTTCTTCTTTGTAAACGTAAATTACACATTATGGTATAGCTATACCCACGTTGCAAGAAACACAAAGAAAACAACATAATCGGGCCTTACTTTACATACCTGAGCTAAACGGTTATTTAACATGCTAGTTGTAAATAAAACAAGCATCTACAATGACCAGTTAGCGTTGGGAAATATGTCTTATTTTATTTGAAACCACACATATTATTCTTGACGATCCGACAAGACCAATAAGTAATAACACTATTTAATCGCATATACCGCGCTTTGCTAGACATCATACTGAGGCTTCCTGCCAAATTTTATAGAAATCTAACAAGCCGTTTAGGCGGAGAAGCGCCGACATGAAATATAAAGTAAACATGTCAAAGATCCATAACTCCGTCAAAAATCAGCAAACTGGAACAAAAGCGTGATATGCACAATTAGACATCTTATTGATGCTTCCTGCCAAGTTTCGTCAAAATCCAACATGGCGTTTAGGAGGAGTAGCGCCGACAAGAACTTTAGAGTAAAAGTGTCAAGGGGCCGTAACTCCATCAAAAATCAAAGAACCGGAAAAAAAGCACTAGACACATCTAAAAATCATAGCAATACCTCCTGCTAAGTTTCGTCAAATCCAACACGGCATCAACAAAAAAAAAATTAAAAAAATAAGGTAATTAAAAAAGAAAATGAAATAAAAAAAAAAGAAATAAAGGAAAACAAAGGAGATTAAAATCAATCAAATGAAAAATAATAAATACAAAAAAAAAACAGAAATAAAGAAAAAAAAAAGGTAAAAAATCTGGTAAAGTTTGGTAATGATCCGATGAAAATGAAGGCTTTATTGTTTTGAGGCTAAATGTAGCATTTTTAACTAAATCAAGGGCCATAACTCCGCTATTACTAGTCCGATCTGTCTGGTTTTTGAACTTGTCTTAGTTGTTATTGACTTTAACAATTTGTTAAAGTTTGGTAAATATCGGATGGCAAATGAATGCCCTATTATCTTAACGAGGCAAAATATAAAAAAGTAACTAAATCAAGGCCATAACTCCGATGTTCCTGTTTCGATCTGATTGGTTTTCGAACTTCTCTGAGCTTTCATTGACATTAGCAATCTGGTAAAGATTGGTAAAGATCGAATGAAAATTGAAGGCTTTATCGTCTTAACGAGATATTGCATTTTAACTAAATTAAGGACCATAACTCCGCTGGTACTGGCCCGATCTGGCTGGTTTACGAACTTGGCCGATCTTTCATTGATGTTAATTATCTGTTTGGTAAAGTAAAGGCCTTATCGTCTTAACGAGGTAAAAGTTAACGGACCGACGAAGGACGGACGGAAGAGGGACAACTCGCCATCACATAAAAGCTAAAAACCGTAAAATACTTTGACACTGAGGTTGAGTGTGTACAACAAATGATTTGTATTTTGACCTAGTCTTAATCAAATTTGTATACAGTACGATACATTTTAAATGTGGCATGCTGTACGTTTATTTTGTTAAAGATCTTTCATTATCTAAGGTTAAGATGCGACGCATTCAGTATATGTGTAATCAATTGTTGAACCACCGAGCCATCTTGTTTTTTTTCGGGACTTTCGTAAACCTAGAACAAGATAGCTCATCGAGATTACTACATTATTACGTAAGCATGTTTTTTTATTTTTTTTTATTTTTATATCATGTGTTTGTACTTTAGTGGTTGTAGGGATTAAAAAGTAATACAAAATGCTTTTTATAGCATAGTAGATTGATAGTAAGCCGCATGTATGATTGTAATGTTTATACACGTGGTTAGACACAGTATACCAAAGTGTTGATAATATTGTGGTACACACTTTCAAAGTTTTAGAAGTATCATTTATGTCGATTACAACCATACGATTTTTTAGATTTGTTTTTGCTTTTTGTAAACAAACTAATTATATACTATGTACCAAATAAGTGTATCTGTATTAAATGGGTCTGTAGTGAGGTTTATAAAATGTACGTTTCAGTCTAGATATTTGTTTCTTAGGTCTAATAGTTTGTTCCCTCTTTAGAAAGAGAGTCTGTCAAATGCAAACCAATCATCCTCTCAGAACTATATTTATTTTCTCTTTACCTTGGGGTTTGTGGCCATTTTTCTTCAGTGCGGACAGGTTGTACATGCATTAGGGATGTGTTTTTTGAAGTATATCTCTATGTTGCTGCAATGTATCATGATGCAACGAAGACCAGGTAAACTTAAACAATATAAATGAATTTGAAAATATGTACCTTTAAAGGATTAGGCGAAACAAAAAAACGAAAACAAATGTTTGAATGGCTTAACCTTAACAAGTATTCAATATGTCTTCTACAATAATTACATTGTGATCCAAATTGTTTTGAAAGGTTGACGCAAGAATGGGGGCATGCACCTTACTTTAAAGGTTGGGCATCCTTATAAGATTAAAGTTCAATGTAAAATTATGTAATCACTGGTAGATTACATTACTTAAACATTAACTTTGAGGAGAAGGATCTACTGATACTAATTGTGTATGGACTGAACAAAGACGATATACATTTGTTCTTGTTCAGTCCAAACACAT
The DNA here is from genome assembly GCA_037043455.1 of Cyrtodaria siliqua. Classification (NCBI taxonomy): domain Eukaryota; kingdom Metazoa; phylum Mollusca; class Bivalvia; order Adapedonta; family Hiatellidae; genus Cyrtodaria; species Cyrtodaria siliqua. The sequence goes on from JAWPHD010003790.1 coordinate 175,278, forward strand.
TTGTTCACGAAAATATAGAATTATATTACTGAGCACGACGACGAAACAATTAGTATAGGGGGTGTTTCTAATACGGGAATTGACACTGAAAAAGATAAGAAAAATGGCACAATGGAGGGAAATAAAAAGATTAGAGATAATAAAAATTCTATAATTACAATTATGATATAAACGACATATGGCGACTATTGAATCCAGACTCTCAACATTTTAAATGGCGTTCTAATCATAAACCTCCAATTGTTTGTTTGTTGTTACCTTCTGATCATTCCATTGTATATTTTAACATTAACTTGGCAAAGCAAGATCATGGACCCGTGTATTAAAGGGTTATTCCACAAATTATTATCGCATCACAAACCGGTTTTATAAAGGGAAGATATATTGGGGAAAATGTAAGACTTTTATTTGATGTCGTTGATTATCTTAACGACAACGAAAGTCCGGGTTTACATTTTTTCGTAGATTTTGGAAAAGCCGTTGATAGTATAGATCATGAATTTATTTTAACCTATTTCAGATATATTAACTTTGATGACGCTATAACACATTGCATAAAACTGATTTATCTTGATGTAAAAAAATGAGTTTCAAATAATCGATATATGTCTGATTTGTTTAAGGTTCGAAGAGGAGTTAATGTATGTAGCTGAAGTGTTTCGAAATATATCTGGGTTAAAATTAAATATTAGAAAACAAAACTGTTTTAAGAACTGGTTCCCTTAAAAATACTAACCTTGAATATTGTAAAAACAAAAAAAATAGATAGACATCAGATAAAACATGTATCTTAGGGATAGTTTTCACAAATAATAGAAAAAAGTGCACGAACTCAGCATAAATCCAAAAATTATGAATTGTATACTTGTTTATTTAAATAATGTGAACAAATAGGTAAAATCACAGTTATTAAATGTTTTACTCATCCCAAACGTATATACCCATTAACAGTCCTAGAAAACTTAATACAGAAATACGACAAAGGGGTCTAAAAATGATCAATTAAGAAGTGTATATAATATCCTTTATATACACTTCTTAATTGATCATTTTTAGACCCCTTATGTCGTATTTCAGATCATATAACGATTCATGGACAGTCTCAATGGCTATATACTTATGGATAGAGTAAACCATTTCTAACTGTGATTTTACCTATTTGTACATAATTTAAATAAAAAAGTATAAAATTCAAAGCTGGCCAAAGTAAATTATAAGAACGATATAGAATCTATTTCGAAGCAGATAATCTGGAACAACTTGCTATTAAAGCACAATAAAAAGTCATTTATATTAACAACTGGGACGATTTAGGCTTGAACAATATTGAACAACGATTCGATTATCGTGTAAGAAGCTTTTTACATTTACAGAGTTAAAGAATTATTCCACGTTACAAACAGTGATTTTCTACAATGCCTTTCATTAATTAAGAGCATTCCAAATCAATAAAAAACACCACTCCAAGAATAACAAATAAATATAACAATTATTACATATGTTTTGATAAATACTTCGTGAAAAGCAACACACCAAATAAACTCCTAAACAGTTGACTTATAGAAAAAGAGACACAAGACCATATTGTAAAACCGCAAGTAAAATGGGAAGACACCCTAGGAGATTTAGTTTTGAAAAAATTATATTTTATCATTCACAAGTATAATAGACAAAAAACTACGTACTTTTCAATATAAATATATCATGAGATTCATACCGTGTAATAATGTATTGTATTTTAACACGTATGGACGAGTTTACCAAGATTTCTCCAAGGTGAGCGTTTGGAAGTAAATATGGATCTGAAAACAATATAATTTGGTATAATGAAAAACAAACATATAGCTGTATTATCAACTTTATTATACTTATTGCAAAATATTTCATTTTATAAAAAAAATACAAGAAAGCCATGCCTGAGTGTTTGTAAAATATTTAAACAAAAGAAAGAATATAGAAAAGAATATTGCAATATTTAAAGACAAAATTCAACAATACAACAGAAAATCGGAAAACATGACAAAATAAGGGAAATTGAAGGGCGACTGAGATATACTATATAAAAAAGCAAGGTATGTATGTGTATATATGTGTGTCTATATATATAAATAAATCATTATAACATAAAAACGGCATCAACGATGTAGCTCTGTCCAAAACTTATAATACTCCTATTTGTCTTTACCTGTAAACTCTTTCTATCCCTGCTAATTCTATAAAAAGTCTCCTTAAAGCTTATTGTATGACATACATGTATTGCAAGTTGTTGCACCATTAAGATAAGTTAATATAAGCGAACGTTATTTATTATATGTAACACATTGTAATAGCATATGCCTTAAGAGAAGTAAAATATTAAAAACATAAAAAGCGGGACGTACACGCTCCATTAATTTCATTAAAATGAAATTGTAATCGTTATTTTCAGAGTAATCATTATGTATACACAGCATACAACAAATCAACTATTTTAACAGATAATTCATGGACATACACTTCTTTAAAAACATTTTAATATGTTGTCAATATCGTATCAGGATATTTCGTAACACTAGTACGTTAATAGTGCTTTACAAAATTAAAAGTGCTGTTATTAATTAATTCTCATTCCAGTGCTTGTTAGCAAACCTAAGCAAAAATATACAATCTGCATAATTTAGATTGGCCTACTTTTCTACTCGTGTACTATATAACCACCCTCTCGATCAAGGTCGTAAAGTCCTCTTTCTGGTTATATCAACTTTGCTACCATCATTACGTTGTTTTATAATTACATATAATATAAATATATTGTTATATATATATATATGTATGTGTGTGGAGAACATGTTTACCAACCGCTTACCAATGGATTCGAACCCGCAGCCCCAGACAACAACCTCGACACAGCGCCTCGCCCAGTAGCAGACGCCTTGGCCCATTCGGCCACCTAGTCAACCTAAATATTGATTTCGGAAACTGAATGATACTTAAGGCCTTACTCTTGAACGCGTCGGATATCTTCGGGCTTTTCCATCAAATAACGACAACCGCTATATAGCGTATATTGATATGATAGATGATTCACATAAGATGATTACAACATAAGATACCTAAATACACATTCACCAAAGAAAGCCGAATACTGATACAATGAATTTAGAATATAATTATTTATTATTTGAGAGAATTAAATTAATAATAACGAACTTTCTTTAACGTAGGATCTATAAGAAACAAGTACAAACATTAAATGTTATATGTGGAGAAATGTGTGTACCAACCACTTACCAACGGATTCGAACCCGCAGCCCTATACTGGTACCAATCTCGTACAATAGCAGACGCCTAGTCTTCTAAAATTATTGATGTCGAAATCAATCATTTTAGGTTGACTATGTGGTCGAGTTGAATCAATATTTTAGGTTGACTAGGTGGCCGAGTGGGCTAAGGTGTCTGCTATTGTTTTGAGAAAGACAAAGATAAAGCTTAATTTGTTTTGAGGTATTCAGTAGCCTAATATATACCTGTCATTAGAAGCTTCATAATTAAGTAATTTCTGGTACAACACAGATCATACTTTTGGCAATTTATAAAATGTAAGTAGTCTCGTAAATGTTTCAGTTACCAGTGTCTTAAATAGTGTTTTATTTCAGAAGTCTTCATGTTGAATCTCTGAATTCAATTTGATGACGTTAATGTTACAAATCCGAACATAAGATTCTATTGCGTATGGGTGCTGTGTTTCTATATGGAAATTGTGTCTCTGTTTTCATTAAACAAACTGATGCTTTTTTAATTTGCTCATATTCAGTATTCAAGCTGTATGTACATTGTCGCTATATTTATATACAGTAAAGTATATCTATCATATACAAACCTCTGTCATTAAGTCTATTGCAAAGCCTATATATCATTTGCAAACTCCTGTCATTCTGATCTTATCATGTGTTGCTGTCAATTACAGTTGACCGCTAGAAGCTTAACAATCACAATCGACAGTAATAAAGGAAAAACTGATATGTTACTATCACAACACCAAAACACTTCGCGTATGTTTTCCTGTTATCGATTCTCGGCATGTTTTCCATTAAGGAATAAATCAGAGTCAACTTTAGCAAAATATTGCATAGTTTAGGGCACAGCATCTTGTTAACAACTGGGACCATACGCCGCTGTCCATGTATGGTATGAAAATACCTCATTGAAGGTTCCATGTTCAACGTCATATGCATACCATCTTCGCGATAGCTCACATTTCTGTACTATTGACGTTTTGAATATTGAGTTCTACTCCACCGGGGCTAAAGGGCGTGCACGGTAGGAAGCACTTTTCAATATATAACAATATACGACGGTAAGCACCTTCAATGAGGTATCTTCAAACCAGTTCTTGGCCAGTGGTGTATGGCCCCAGTTGCTAACTTAACGCTTTTAAATGACCCTAAACGAGAAAACAATGGACGAAATAAACAAAATGTAATTTAGTTGGGAGCAGAAGATATCTGGTATCATAGCTAACAGTCAACATACTCAATTAAAACGCAGGCAACATATCCTAAGGGTAAGTAAACAATAACCGGAATCATTAAAGTCTGGAGTAGTGGAATCTCCTATTCAAAACCACAGTTAGTAACAGTCAGCATCACACAAACGTATGCATGTGAGTGTATTCCCTAAAATACACATTATTTGCAAAGCGAAAGTATATTCTATATTTTATTAAATTTTATATTATTAGACATTTTATACATTTAAATTAATTACACAAATTGAATACTAATATGCAAGCATATAGTCAATCACAACCGTACAGCATAGTTCTGTATTACCTGAGTACTTTTTTTATTAATTTAAAAATAAAATATTCTTCTCTCAGTAATATTAAAAAACATAACTGCTTGGAATTAATGAAAAGTGGTTGAATAATAAACTCAGAAATACTCTGACTTTTATAAATATGACGAATATTATCTCAGCAGTTACAATGCATGTAATATACATTTATTCTGTAAATCCCCATTATTACCAATTTGTTAAAGGGAGCCATTTAACGTCATTAAGCCAGTATTGCATTTTGTAGTTATATAATTATACTGATTTTCCTAGCAGCCCTTCATCAGTGAGTGCGTTAATAGTTCTTCCGTTCACATTATCTAGCCATATGTTACCAAGGGTTACCGATAGCATCATGTGGTAACCATTGATTACCGATGTTATAATTGGCTACCAAGAAACTTTGAACTGCTATAGGTTGTATAAGGTAACAATGGCAGCACAATCGTACATTTGGTTATCAATATATTAGCAAACTGGCAAGACAGGTGATACTTCCATGGTTATATTTCGAAACTGATCATTTGAGATAGCTTCGGGATTGTTGTCGTATAATCCATTGGTATTTTATTTCGGTTCTATTGTCGGCCTTCTCCATTTCATAGATGCTTTTCGTCGCCATTTTAAACTATCGTAAATGAACAATCGATACTAACTTTGCATGATTGGCTACTGACTCCTAACTTATCTGCTAACCGACAGTTAACAGCGGCTTAATGTTGGTTCCCGATGGTTATTTTTGTCATCGATATGTTTCATTATTATTTTGCTCTGTTTGTAAAAAATGGTAATTGCATTTCTGTTAAAAGGCTAATATTTCCAAACATTGCATAAGCTTACGTAACATCAGCAGTGTGATTTATTATATGCTAGAGGCTGTGAGAGATTTTGCTTTAGAGCTGTGTGGCGGCCAAAACAAAAAGTCGTCCCTACTACAAATCAGACGTGCTATTACTAACTGGTTCTTAGGGATCATCATGCCCATTATATGTGGCTTTGAAGTAGAATATTACTGAAGCCGGTGCTAGGAGGCGTGAGAGATGTGGTATTTTAAATTACCTTTCATGAGCAGACTAAATAAAACCGAGTCTGTTACTTTTATCTCGTGTTTTTGTGTATTGCTTCCAAGGAAACCATTTCAGGATGTATTGCACATGATAATACCTCTCATGAACAGACTTTATAAAAAGGAGTCTGCTTGCTTGTGTTTGTTGCTTCTAAAGGATCCTCCATCCAGTAGTTATTGCCATTCACACTGGTGTTTGTTTAGTGCTATGTGGCGGCTGTTATAAGTCGTCCCGACTGCACATCAATGTTATTACTTACTGTTCCTTTGAGGTCATCAAGTCCATCCTTCGTGGCTTTAAAGTAGAAATCCGCTTAAACAGGTACTAGGGGCGTGTTAGGTGCTGCACCGTATATTACTTAACATGAACAGACTCAATAACATAGATTCTGCTCCTTTTATACAGTGTATGATCTGTTTGCTTGCAATGGATCCCTGTTTAGTATTTTTACATGATACCAGAATCAGTTCCAGTAAGATGATTCAAATTACATAAAATAAATGTATTGAATATCAGTAAAACTCTAGACATGTGCTATTTGTTTTTTCTCATTCATGTAACACAATGCACGAAGTAAAATCACAGTTTAAAAAAACGCAGTGTACACTTCTGTAATACCAACGGGTTATACACGCATACCAAATTATATACCTTCAAATGGCAAACATTGCATAGCAAGTACCATTTACCAGACTGTTTGGTGCAAATCGTACGTTAAATTAATTTACGGAACAATGCGATATCATTAACTAGTTGAAGATAACTTCCATAAGGCTCACACTTCCTGGTGATTTAGCTTATAAATGGCACCTGCGCATCAAGGATTGAAGAAATGAACGTGCAATCTGTAATGAGGACATTATTGTAGCGTAGGAAACATCATCTATGTTTGCGTGCTTAATATAAATTAATGCGCATAGGAAATTTGAGTTTGTGCTTGAACAACAAGCATAATTTCGACTTCCGCGCTTTCGCGTTGATGGGTTATTATGCCGGCGTATACAATTTCTTTTTATAACATCGATTGACCGTATACATGATACCTTACCTAATAATAAAGAATCTACAGCATCGGTCTCATTATTGCTTGATCACCCCTCGTATAGTATGAAGTACGAGTGAACTTGACGCTGCGGCGTCGAATTTGTTATTCAAATTGAGAGTTTCATCAGCTATGCATTAAACCTCATTTGTTGTTACTTTGATCCACACAGAATCTTTATTACAAATTAAAAAAGGATTTTAAAACAACTTCAGCATTTTGTGAAGATAACTTATGTTAATAAAGGCATCAATTTAATTAGAGTATTTAATGACATGCGGGTGACTGACACAATTCCTAAGAATTTCAAGAATATTGAGACACCTGTTATATGTTAAAGTATAAAAATCAACTAGTAATCTTATTTTCAATCATAACAGGATAATTTATGACCTTGAAATCAAGACATCTAATCCTACTGAATTCTAAATTGTGTTATGAACCTGCCCGTCACATTTTCACTGGCAATCGTGATGTTATTGAGGATAAGAGGATCCAGCAATTAATTTTCAAAGGTCCTAAGTATCGCCTTCCATCAGATTTTGATTTTAGTGAATGTCACAATGAAATTTCGGGTTCTTTAACGGATTTTTGTACAAAGTGGAGTAAGTGCAAAAACGCAGATAAGCATTCAGTTACTACTTGGATGAAAACTATTTCTGCAATTATTGAATTACGTATATTATTTTAGGAATGATATCAATCCCTGCTTCCACGGCCGTCTACTTACAATTTACGACACCTTAAGAAGGGTATTCAGAATATGCATACTAAATTTGTTCTAGTTCCTGCAGACAAAGCTTCCATCAATATAATTATAGTCCGACAATTACATTATATTATTATTTTGAATGCAGAGCAAGCGAGCACTTCTGTTTTGTCTAACCAAGCCTTTGCTGGAGAAGGACATTCTATCCCAGCATGTAACCTTTATGGAGACTAAACAGGTTTCTGTAAACAGTAAGCAGACGAGGCTCCCTACAATGTACTGGATACCCAAAACTCCACAAACAATCCATACAAAGCACGTTGATGATTTTATGCCTAAATATTTAAAAAAAAGTCCTTTAATGTGTTATAAGTATAAAAAAACTATTATAAATATTATTTTCAACTACAACAAAATAGTTTCTGACTTTGATATAGTAAATAACCCTCCTAAGGAATATAAATGTAACACATCACAATTGTGCTATGCTCCAGCATGTCATGTCATCAATGATAATTTTGATATTGTTGATAAACGCATTCGGCATCTGTTTTCGAAAGGTCCTAAATATAGCATATTTTACTAACGGCAGTTTAGACAATTACCCTATGTGGACTTGCTAAGGAGTTTGTGAAGCACTCATCATCCTATTAGATAATATTTTCGTCAGGTATGGAACGACAGTTTATAGACAAATTGTTTGCATCCCTATGGGTACGAACTGTGCAGCCCTTGTTGCAGATTATTTTATATTGCTCTAAAGGAGATTTCATGTTGAGTCTTTCACAAGATACCCAGGCAGATGTTATTGAAGAATTTAATGGCACCTCTGGGTATCTGGATGACATATTGAACATTGACAACCCTTTCTATTATAATATGGTTGGTTAATAACATATACCCTAAAGATCTTCAACTTAACAAAGATACTATTTCTGATACTAACGCATCTTTTCTTGAGTACTTCTCTCCATTGAAAATGTTGAAATAATTAGCAAAATATATGACAAGAGATATGATTTTAATTTTTATATTGTTAGATTAATTATCCTCAATTAAATGGGGATGTTCCCCCAACAACTTCTTTGTATAACTAAGCAGCTATATCATCAGGGTTACCGTAACCATAAACATTACGAGGGTCATTCAATAAGTTCTGTCACTAACGCGTTTTAACAATTATATGCTCGTTGTGAGTGTTGATATTTGGTGCCAAATGAAAGAGAGTTTCAATACCATTCCATTGATGGTCAAATGAATGCTGTATCTTTTGTGTGTCGAACGTTATGGAACATGTAATATACATCACTTATACATACTGAGGCATTTTCGTCCTGATCTTTTTTAAGGTATGTTAAATGTTACTTTTTTAAATGCCTGTTTCTCTTTAATTACTTCTCGAAGACCTTTGAAATTTCTCATACATTACCAGTTATATCTGTGCATTACTAGATTCAGAATTTCAGCATGGTAGATGAAAAGGCATTGTCTTAGAAATTAACATTTTAAGCTAACATGTAAAATTAATTTAATGATAAATGGACATTAAATGGCAGGGCAGTCTTCTGAAATAGCGTTTTTGAATGATCAATATTTTCAGTAAACATCGTGCAAAATTCTACAATAATGTGTTGAATATGAAATTTAAACACTGAAGGACTAGGATTTGTAAAAAAATATGAAAACATATTAATACTATGAGAATAATTACGACATTTAAAAGATATTATAACATTTCCGTAAACAAAATGAAGAAAATCAGTGTTATTTCCGCTAAAATTAAGGGATATGCATTCACTCATATCTAGTTTACAGCAAGACCTTTCCGAATTATAGACAATCATTTTCATGGATTATAGGCGAATAACAACAGATGGCGTAAAAGAAAATTTAAAAGCATATAATTTTTCAAATAATTTTTACAACATTTTGTAACAAGGACATTTTCAGAGATGCCAGTATCCAAAAGGTGTGGTAAGGGGAGGTAATTCACGGGTATAAATAACCGGACATTTTTCATTTTTGTTGTGGAATTTAAAAGAGCGAAGCCAGTAGTACTATAAATACACTACTTTATCTAAGTGTAATATCTAGTTCAAAGGATATATGCCTAGTGACAGAACTTTTTGAAGCACCCTCGTATACCGTAAAACCTTTGCACAATTTTATCATCATAACCCTGGTCTTCTTTTATCTTATTTCTAAATATAAAAGTAATTCAAGAAATCTTCTGCGACAAAGACTATCGTAACCTGACTTCTATGGTGACGTGATTGAAAAGCTTAATAAAATCCTTGATCACGATCACTTTCATACTATCTTTGTTAAACTTGTTAACCGGTTTAGCAAAAGCGGTTATGGTCCTATCATTTTGCCACGCACTGCGATACTGCATTGATATATACACGAGCAGCTTTGTGTTTTACTAATATTGCCTATAAATGCTGCTTTGTGGTTTATAGAATAGTTTTTGGCGTGGCTTTCTTTATTTAAACTGCCCCGTTTTATTGGATAAGTGTGATGTTTGGTGCCACTAGAACCTGGTTTAACCCCCCAGCGACCTTTATTGCCACTGACCGTTCCAAGGCGGTAGCCCTTTTGTCAACCCTTTTGTGTTTGTGATGTCTTATTTGGCGTTTTATTGATCTTTAAAGTTGTTCTTTGTTTATGTGTGTGTTTGTGGTTGACTGTCGTCCTTGAATGCTACTTTTCATGTTCGATTTTTATATCTATATTTATTGTTAATTCAAGTTCAAGTACCACGACCAATATATCAAAACTATTGACTTCCTGACTTTCCGCGATTTCAGAACACATGATATTAAGTATTGATGAAAGGCTTTTGAAAACTCAGGAATCAATCTGCTTTGGTGTATCTGGAGAAGTACGTGATAAACTACGGTGTAAGCATGTCCCTTCTCTAAGCACCTATGACTTTTTCCACACTATATACTACTCTACCACATAATTTAATCAAAGATAAATTGCTTCAGCTTATTCAGAAGGCATTTGCTAAAGAATTTACAACTTTTCTAGCTTGTTATAATGTTAGTGCTTTCTTTACAAACGCCCGTATTATTAATTAATGATTTATAGACCGCGTTTTGTAGAGCGTTATCTTTCCTTCTCTTTATAAGATACGATACAACTGTTTACCGCTAGGTTGTTGGTCTTCCTATGGATACTAACTGTGCGCCCTTATCGCAGTTTGTTTTTGTATTACTATGAAAGGTATTTTATGCTGAGTGTGTCATCTGCTATCCAGAGTGAAGTTGTTGCTGCGTTTCATAATACATCGATATACCTTGGTATCTAGATGATATACGCAATATATCGTAACCTGATCTTCTTTCCAAATATAAAAGTAATTTAAGGACTCTTCTGCGACAAGGACTATCACAACCTGACTTCTATGGTGATGTGATTTATAAACTTCGTAATATTCTTGGTCATAATCACTTGCATACTATCTTTGTTAAACTTGTGAGGTTTGGTTCCCCCTATAACCGGTTTAAACCCCCAGTGGCCTACTTTGCAACTGACCGTTCCAAGGCGGTAGCCCTATTGTCAACCTTACCTTTTGTGTTTGTGATGTCGTTTGCATTTTTTATTACTTTTGCCCTTCGTTTGTCTGTTTGCGTGTTTGTTTTTGTGTTTTGTGGTTGACTGTCGTCCTTGAATGCTGCTTTCCCTGTCCGATATGTTTATCCTTCTTGTTAAAAAGTTTATCAAAAGAGGTTATGACCCTATCATTTTGCAACGTACTACATGCTTGGTGGTGGACCCTTTTACAGTTCGCCACTATGCTTTCCTCTTTAACTGCGGACCCTATGATGATGCCTACCTAAAGCCCATTGGGTACGGTGGCGTTTGATGTTTGTCTATGATCTTTCTTGTCGTGCCCTTAATGATTTATTCTCTTGTTGCTCTGGCTTCTGCCAAGTCACTGAGTACCTTAAGTGTGGCTTTCTAGGCTATTGTTTTTTGGTATTATATTTACACGAGCATATTTGTGTTTTACTTATATTGCCTATTGATGCTGCCTTGTTGGTTAGAGATTAGATCATGGCGGGGATTTCTTTATTTACACTGTCCTGTGTTAATGCGATGACAGTAGGATAAGTGTGAGGTTTGGTGCACCCTAGAACCGGTTTAAACCCCCAGTGGCCTACTTTGCCACTGACCGTTCCAAGGCGGTAGCCCTATTGTCAACCCTTTTGTGTTTGTGATGTCTTTTGTATTTATTTTTACTTTTGCCTTCTTGTTTGTCTGTTTGCGTATTTGTTTCTGTGTTTTGTGGTTGACTGTCCTCCTTGAATGATACTTTCCCTATCCGATATTTTTATATTTGTTTACATTACAACGCGCTGCGTGTTTAGTGATGGACCCCTCTGCAGTCAGTCACTATGCTTCACTTTTCCGTTTTGCGATGACTGGAGAACCTCTTGGGACTCTATGATTGTACCTACTGAAACATCGACCAAGAGATGTAGGGGCATGAGCTTTCATCCCTCGGGTTTTCTGGTCGTACCCTAGATTGTTTTCGCTTTGACTGCCACTGCTGTTGTTGTTCAGTACCATTCTGTATATATTCTGAGATGTTTCTTATTTTGTATTTTATATAGCTTTATAACAACATCTTAGTGTCTGTTTTGTTATTTTCTCTGGATGTGAACTTTATTGTTAGATAATTTCTTTTGATGAAATGTAGTTTTATTTACACTGTCTTGTTTATTTGGGCGCTGAATACGGGATAATAGCGATGATTGTGTACACATAAAATATGGATTCAAGCTAACCAGTAGACCTTATTGCCTACTGACCGTTCCAAGTCGGTAATCCTGTCTTCACCACCCTTTCTGTTGTATTTTTTTCTTTTTCATTGTATAATTAATTACATATTGCTCCCTGTTTGATGTACAGTGCGGACATACGATGCCATTGCGTTTAGACGCTGTGGTTTCTATAGGACCCTATATCTCATTGTTGGGATGGTCAATGGCAAACAACTACTGAAACTGGTTAAAACTGCTATAATATCACAATGTCAAAAAAAATAAAACTGAACATTGCTAACAACGATTAACCTCCAAGGTATCTCCTTATAAATTATCCAGAGACTTAATATATCAAAGCAACAAATAAGCATATATAAATAAATATAAATTAAATAAATAGAGAAAGTCATCATGAACTCGATCACTTTATAGAACTCGTAGGAGTAGGAGAGCACACATTTATATATATAACAGTGTATATGTAATGCACAATTTGAAATGTGTCCTGAATAATCAACATTACTAAATAAATGTAACTAAAGACTTTTCGAAAATATTCAACATTAATATGAAGCAGACTGAATGCATATGCACAGTAGGAAACATTCTTGAAACGGTGTCCATGTCCCTGATCAGACCTGAACATTTCCTTACCGTAAATACGTTTGATACCTAAGTATGCGTTTTCCTAAAGCAGGTTTTGTCTCATGAGATTTAGGTAACCCGTTGGATGACCGATGAGGCCGTGACTTAAGTTAAACTCCTCAACATTAATTTAAGGGACATGTTTATATTTGTGTCATTTCTAAAGAGCTGTAATTGAACAATGCACCGTCTTTTGCTATGTTTAAATTTAGTTGTATTCTTTTAAAATTGTTACATTTCACACATTAACATGAATGTGAAATCCAAAATATTAAAGATTACATAATTATAACTGTTCTATTGTGTTGTCCTTCTTTTTTTTCTTTCTTTTTTTTAACTATTATTATTTTATGTTCTTATGAGTAGGCCTATACAGGCAAAACTAGGACAATGATCAGTGATAACATTCATTCGTTGAAATGCTTTCATACCGTGTTATGCTATGATTTGGTATCTATATATTGTACATGATATACCTATCAATAAATATAGGATTAATGACATGCTGTTATCCAAATTACGCATAATAAATAAAATGAATATCGAAAGTCAGTGGAACACAATAGAAATAGATATAAACATCGAATAAAAAATATAGAAGTGTGTTTTGCTTAATTTGTTTTGTTCATACATGCAACACAGTGCACAAAGCAAACGTAAAGATGGGGAACTACATAGGAAACATTGATACTGACAGAATTGCATTCGAGCCGCGAACCAATATACCGTGACATTGAAGTTTAGAGAAAAGCCGCAGAAAAGAAAAAGCTAAGAAAATACCACAAATCACGTGCACAAATGGACGTCTTCAAAAACGCGCTATTTGATTCAATTCGGGGACAGTGGCCATTCGACAGCAGCAATATGTACCATACATAACGGAGAAATGTATACAAAATATATATCATACTGGCGTTGCAATCAGTAGTTCTTGACAGATATTTTCGAGATATCACACATATGAAAGGGTTGGCCACAGGAGCACTGGGTTTGAATGATCAGTTTCAAAGAAGAATGGAGGGTTTTTAAAAAGAGCAAGAAAGAATGTTGGACACGACACATGTAACAAATATTGCAGTATCGGTCTGATCGAGACATGAACGGTAGTGAAACATGCTTTCTATCGTTTACTCCCTCTAGTCACGGGTTTGAGCAGAATTCAATATTTAAAATGCCGTAAGAATAATTGAGCCATCTCGAAGTTTGTATATGACGGTGAACAATGTTCAATGTGGTATTTTCATACCATTTCATAGCCAGCGGCGAATGGTCCCCGTTTCCAACAAAATACGTTGCCCTAAACAAAAAAATAAAGGGAGAAATAAACAAAAAGGAATTTAGTAGAAAGTGGAGTCCGTGAAGCCTGCGTATCACGAGTAAAAGTCAAAATACTATATTAAAAAGCATACAACATATCCTAAGGGTGATTAAACAATACTCAGAGCCTTGATAAACTGGAGTATTGGAACCAACTTTTCCGAAATTAAAGTAAGACAACAAAGTATTAGAGAATGTATCACGATATCGGTATATACCTATTGCGCTCAGGTATCTCGAAAGATCGAAATGAATAAACACTACACTAAACCAAATTGCTAAGTGTACCAACCTAATAATATGTAAATAATATTCTTATTGTTTTGTGTATTTTGAGCTTGATTAGACATACGGTTAAACTGCAAAATAACGAGTGTAAATCGTCTGCTTTGATTGCATGAACATATTTTAAAAAGTCAATGTGTTTTCTTAGAAATAAGTCATAACACTTTTACAACTGGGTATAAGGATTTTAATTCTAAAATATGCCAGTTAAAATTATTTTGACATCATATTTTACTAGCATTACCACTACAAATGCGTTTGCTAAAGAAATTTTCGAAATATTTAATGTTAACGCTGAATTACAGTTATGTGAATTTCAAACAATATTCAATTTAAAGGGAGGTAATTTAAGATTATCCATATTTCATTTTTTATAGACGGAAAATCTGAGATAAATTTGTCAAATTGTTATGTTTTTTTCTAATATTTCATAGCAATTTTAAGAATATTATATCTTTAAGCGATCTTTGACTCATGTTATGTGTTTTATCAGTACATTTCATGTTTTCATGTAAAGGGAGGGCAACTCTCAAAAGATGTAACAATTTAGACAAAACATAAATATTTTACAAACTATGGGTCAAAACAAAATACTTATCATATATCTATTCTAAAATTTATTTAAAATATGAAAATTAGTTAAGATACAAAAGTTGATACTTAGACATTTTGTTCAGTGTAAATGTCATTTGCTATAATTAGTTTCGCTCATACGTTTATCGCAGTACCAGAGGTTAAAATACACGAATGAGACACTGCACAACTCAGTCAACAAATTGGTTATCATAAAAATCATCATTAGTTGTAATTGTCAACCAGTGTCATTAGATGCATCAACAATTAAGTCACATAGAATGTTAACATACTTTTATTCAATTCGCTACTGCCATAACATATAGATATAGACCAAATAATGATCACAATCATGAATCTCCCATTAATAATATTATATTTGTTTTGTGTGTCAAACGGGTTGGTACATATACCGCAACTTGTACGAATAGTGCACCTCTTGTCGAAGAAATCGTTATGGATTGCTAGGAAAGTGATTCAATGATGAGTCTTTCAGCAGATAATCATGCCGACGTCATCGAAGGCTTTAACGTCTCGCTATATTTGTTTGTTTGTTTGTATGGTATTTTACGTCATTTTCCACACATGTAAGGTTATCATATGACGGTCGATTGTTTGTGGTGGAGGCAGACCACCCACTTTTCCTGGGTAGAATCAGTACTGTATACCCCACGCCATCCGTAAGAATTGACACTTCCTCACTTACAAGTCGAGCTCCCAGTGGGATTTGAACCGCAGCGGTGAGAGTCGAAGGTTTACAACGCAACGGTGTTAATCATTCGGCCACGGAGACACTGGTCTCGCTATCTGGATTATATATTAAAGACTGACAATATTTTATTTGCCCCTTGTTAGCAGTGTCGAACAGAAATTTCATATTATGTTGTATGTACATGATGTACACCTGTGTAATACAACCTGGAAAGATTTTGATTGGTTGAGCATGAAATACAGTAAACTACGTAACACTACGCAAATTGTGTTAACTCAAACATGTTTCTTTAAATTATAAATTCATCCGAATTTGTATTTATTATATAATTTATTATTTGCTAGCTACATATAATAAATAATTAACGTTATATCAGTTTTTTATAAAGTCGCTTTAAAATGCTCTTTCGTCAAGAGATAAAATACGAACTGTTTGATACCCAACGTAGTGTATGAAATGACGTTATGACGTCTAATAATGTTTTGCCCTCAAACTACCTGATTGTTTTACATGTTGGCGCTAAAGTTTGTCTGACATCGTGGCTGTTTTATATGCATTTGAATTATCATTTACAAATTTGTCTGTGATGTCGTATAATAAAAAGGATCTCCCCATTCCATATAAATATATAAAACTCGTTATGAATTATTGCCAAAAGACTGGTTTAAATTAAAATAATTCATAACTCGTTCCATAAATATTATATGCAATATAAAATCGATTAATTTATATATATATATATAATATTTCAAATATGTTAAGTAAGTACATAATATGGTAACTCCCATTAGACATGCCAGGTTATGACGACCTTGTTATATGTTATCGTGCAAAAACATAAATAACATTGAGAGGAAATTACAACGATGAGTAAAATTCAGATTTGGTCTGAGGGAAATGGTTTTAAATTTTCAAAATCTTAAAGTAATTGTATGCATTTGTGTAAACTGCCTAATAATCATAAAGACCTTCATCTAACACTGGATGACTCACCAATTCATGTAGCAATAGTAGATGTTGGTCTTATTGTTGACCGTAAGTTAAATTAATTACACTTGTTAAAAAGTGTACCAACAGAGGATATGACCCTATCATTTTCCAACGTACCGCATGTTTAGTGGTGACCCATTTACAGTATTTTCGCCACTATGTTGTCCCCTTTGTGCTACGACCTGAAAGATGTTGGACCCTATGATGTCGTCTGCCTACATTGTCAAATGACGTTAGCTTTTATGCTTGGCTTAAATCTTGTCTTATCGTACATTTTAATGGTTTGTTTTCTTGTTGCTCTGGCTTCTGTCAAGTCATTCCTGGCTTGCTTTGATGCTTTCTGGGCTTTTTCCTTTCATATTCATATATAAAAGAGCATGTGTTGTCTTATATTGCCTAGGAATGCTGCATTGTTTGTTAGAAAATATAACGTTTATCTCGTTTTATTGGGATGACAATAGGGTAACAGTGAGGTTTGGTGCACTCTAGAACCAGGTTGAACTAGGTTGAGCCCTCCCCCCACCCACCCACACACACATTCCCATTTTGCCACTGACCGATCCAAGGCGGTACCCCTATGGTCAACCCATTTATGTTTGTAATGTCATATATTGCCTTTTATTCATCTGTGTAGTAGTTTGTTTGGTTGATGCGGTCTTTGGAGGCTACTTTCCGTTTGGATGTTTTTTTTATGACAACAAAGATGATTTTAAATTCAATATCTTTAATTATCCTGTTTAGATGGGTTTGTTCCTAGAATAATATCTCTAGTGAGTAGAGCTTATGGTCGGATTGAACATTTGGTATTCGTAACCTTTGAATAAATCAAAGGCTACTCCATCAGGGCTACATTTACCATAAATTAAGAAAAGTATATTATTGTATCGATCTGCTTTTAAAATAAAAAGTAATTCGAGAACTCTTCTGCGACAAAGACTATCGTGCTCTGACTTGATTTATAAACTTCGTAGGCTACTATGTCAGTACCAGCATATTTTTTAGAAAAATAAATTGAAACAAATGGGATTTTTCCACATCGGAAATTAACCCGGAAGCGTCAGCTTTTAGAATTCTTTCCACGTGGTGAATGTAACTTAAATTATAGTTGCGCTGTAAGAGGGTGATTATAGAGTACGTGACTCTTTGAATGAAATCCTCACTAATGGTTGTAATTTCCATGTATGCAATTTTCTTAACGGTTATCCACCATACACTGTTTTACTCTAGGGTACGCAATTTAAAACATATATTGAAATGAAAAAGAAAAACATAATCAAAACATTCCCTATGCTACGCTGTAATATACACCTAATTCCACGTAATATTCCAGATATATCTCGACGTGGTTTGTACAGAAAAGGAGGATGGGGCTACATCTAATTAAAAAATACATCTCTGTCATGTCGTTGACTGTTTAATCAAAGTATACTTTGTTACTCGAAATTCCGAAATGTTGAATTTTCCCTTGAAAAAGTCAAGCCATTTCAGTATTGTGTTGAATGTTAAGAGATTGCAACGTTTAAAGCCTAAGTGTGCTCACCTGCTTGAGCCTAATGTCGATAATGCAACTTTAAAGGGGTAACCATTGATGTGGTCGGTGCTGTTTAAACCTTCTTTCCGAAAGGACAGGCCTAATGT
This sequence comes from Cyrtodaria siliqua, assembly GCA_037043455.1. NCBI lineage: Eukaryota > Metazoa > Mollusca > Bivalvia > Adapedonta > Hiatellidae > Cyrtodaria > Cyrtodaria siliqua. The sequence continues at coordinate 193,849 of JAWPHD010003790.1, forward strand.
CGCCCTGTACCATTCGATTAGTAGTATTCATATTAAAGATACACTATATAGCGCAAATAAACATTATGCGTTTCATTATCTTGTCAGTATATATTGGTTCAGTAAGTGAATAATTATGACTATGCAATATCAATAGATGATTGAATGTAATTGCATACAAGTAAATAAGTGCTGCAATTAAATATTATTAGACAGCATGAGTATTCCCTCCTCATCAATCAGACATAGTGCGACAACACTTTGTGGACTGACGTTTGCTTACATGTAAATTTGAAATAACGGTCTCATAAATTGACATTTCCCATTATACAAATTCACGGGCTTTTATGAAAAGCCAATCATTATGAGCATTTAAGGAGGTTTGCTGGGAAAGGACGTAGTGCTGTGATTTAGTTTCAACTGATATTCAAAGCTTCTTTTGGATCATTTAGATACAAAGTTAACAAAAAAAAGGGTAGGTCATTTCAATTTTTTCCACTAGACGTCTTTGAAGAAGACCTGTATTTCTAACTCCAACAATTCATTAAAAAGAGGACAAATAGAATCATTGAACATTTTCACATTTTCTTTTCATAGCATTACATCTATTAAAAAACAACAATTAATTTTCGATTACATATATACATATCGTTCAAAATATACACAAATACTTGTATTTCTCTTTAGTCTTTTCACTTTAAAAAGCAAACATATATGGACCGTGCCCCACCCATTTGTTTACTAAATAAATAATTCAAGATAACAAAAAATATGGTCTAATGCTCAGATTGTTTTAAAACTTGTACCACCTTCAAATCAGCTGTTAATGGTAGAATGTTTATTGTATGTCCAGCTTCAAATGTTGATTGACGTACATCTCACTTCGATTATGTTTTGAATTGAAATGCACCAAGTTGCGGTATACAATATGTTGGACAAACAGGTCGATTTTTTTATAAGTTCGATTTCGTGAACATAAATATTGTGAGGTAATCCTAAAAATTTAAAATAAACAACTTTTCGTCAATCAGGTCATACATTTAGTAACGTTACTGTTCAACCGGTTGAATATATAATTTATGGTAATGATGCTACTAAAAGCTTTAAAATAAAAGCTAAACATATAGCAGAACTTAGATGGATGAACAATTTACAGACACCATATCCACTCGGCCTTAATGACAATATTTATCAAGAAGGAAATATTTCAAAAGATCCTAATATTGACGTTTTTTCTATATTTTCTATTCGAACATGTCGAAAGCGTAACTCTAGGTCTCATGGTCGTAGGCGTAATGGTAACATCAAACGTAAATCGCGTGTAATTATTTCAGTCGCTGATTTACATACTTTTTTAAACAGTCTGGAAAGCACTCTATGCTTTCACAGTTTATCTCTCTGTCCATTTCTTCACTTAAGATGATCGACGAGGAAGCAGACAAAATATTCATTCGTACAGATCCCTTGTATAATACTGCTTACATAATTCAAAGCAACACACAACATGTTCTCCGACCACTTGACAAGGAGTCTGATCACGTCAGGCATTTTGTAAAAATACTGTATCTTAATAAGGGTATTGATTTCATTGACATGCCTAGTATTTTTCGAGATAAGCAAATAGTTGACTCTATCCCTAAATATTTAAAAAATTCAGAAACTCCTGTAATTTGTTATAAGTATAAAAGACCTATTAGAAATATTGTTTTCAACTACAACAAATTAGTTTCTGAGCTTGATATAGTAAATAGCACTCCTCAGGAATGTGAATATAACACATCAAAATTTTGCTATGCCCCAGCAGGTCATGTCATCACTGGTAATTTTGATATAGTTGATAAACGTATTCAGCATCTGTTTTCTAAAGGTCCTAAGTATAGATTACCTTCAACTATCGATTGTAATGCCTGTCGTGCTCAGATCGTCAAAATAACTCCCAGAGTTGTGCAAGTTAAAGAATTGTTAATAAAAAAAGTATTGGAAGCCTGAAGAACAGGATCACAAATGACGGAAAACATATGAGAAAAATGCTTACAATTTGAAATGTTACCTTCTTCATTAATCATACATTTCAGTTATCCTACATAATATCCATATATACTAGAATGCAAAAAAATACACAATTCTGTTGTCAAATAAATCTATGATTAAACAAATAAAATTCTTGGACTTGAAGTCACATCTTGCCCAGCCAACATCCTAAAGACGAATAATGCAGTAGGATAATATGAAGGACGTTCATTATATAATGCAACTATGATCCTAAAATTTAATTATGGTCCATTGTTGTAGTTATTGATACGGATTATGTTAAAATGAACATTCCCCCATTATTTTATCAATTTTCAGATACTTCCATCCAATAAAAAATGTGTTTTTAGGTCATTTTTTTGATGAATTTAAATGATACTGAACACGCCTAAAACGGAAAAAAAGTATTTTGACTAAAAATCTGATTTCGACGGCCAATATGGACATGTGTTTTCCTAAACCACAAACGGTTATATTTTCCTTATGAAAATGTTCATAGTTTTTATTTGTAATGTGTTTTTTTGGGGTTCATAGCTCCTTAAAAGTTGTCAGTGCGACACAATTTAGCTTCATTTTTATGCTAAAAAAGCGAAGGGCAACTTCAGGCTTTAATTTGTTTCGAGCGGTGTAACTAAAGTTGTTGATTTTATATTAAATCTTTAGAATATCCCTTCAATTCGTTACACATATATTTAAAACTATTTTGTGTTATATTTCCAAACTGATTTTGACTTTTTATTGCAATTTGATATTTTCCGGACTTTTATATTTCAAAGCAAACGGCATTTCTTGCCTTGGACTATGTCGATGTTTTGTATTGAAAACATCGTTTACGTAATATTTACACATATTTCTAGTTACAACAAAAGATTGAATAAATCACTTTACTGCAAAATACATTTTTTATGAAACCAACATTACGACCTATGCACATTCATTAAACTTTTCTGCCGCTTTTTAAGGCTGTGTATATGAATATTTCCCAAACTAACAGTCGTCATAGACTTATATCTTCACTGATTTTAAAACAAAATCATGCACTATTTATTGGTTACGCACATTGACGGGTCAATTATCTTACGTAGTATAGGCTGGAATTGCCTTACAACAAAACAACACCCTTCGTCAACAATACGTTTTTATTTGTATGCAACAAGACTCACTAATATAGAAGATATCATCATCCTCTAAAACATGACACATACCCTTCCACTAAAATAAAACTAAAATAAAACTTGACACAATGCTTTCATAATTCAGTTGTTATGAAGTTCATGTTGTTGTTGTTTTTTTGTTTGATTTTTTAACATCTTTGGAACTTAATGGTTTACTACCTTGTGTCCGATTAGTGTGCTTATAAAAATAAATATCAGTAACCGTTACACAGATAACTATATATGCCTTCGTATGCCTGTTAAACACAGTGTAACTTCACTTTAAAACATCTCATCGATTTGATTTCTTTCTGATGTAACACCGGCGCTGTTTTAGCTTCAATGAACTGTGGTGACATGATTGTTTCTTCCACTGGGTTCCGTTGACATTCCGCCTGTCGCCTTTTGACCGGTGGGTCGTCCATATCCAACTTAGTGTTAGATATATGTGTGACGTCTCAAGTATACGTTTGTCGCAACTTCCACATGGTAAGAAACTGGGCACGTTTTGTTTTACTACTCCAGTTTTCCATTTATCTTGATCAGTCCTATAGTCACGCACTGAGACGGTTTGTCCTAATGCAAATCATCTATCTATATGTGATCTAATCATAAGATGCTGCTATTGTCTCTTGAAGATTAGGTTTATTTAAGTCTAATTAGGGTGTTAACTCCCGTCCTAGGAACAAGGTTGATGGACATTCATTGGTTGGTGAATGTGGAGTATTTCTGCATAAATTAGACATTTTGAGTTTTGTTTGTATTCTTCTTGTGTTTTTTTTCGCTGTCATAGCTTGCTTAAAGCTTTGTACAAAGCGTTCAGTTAACCCATTTGATCTCAGGTGATAGGGTGGTCTTCTTATGTGTTTCATGCCATCTTTTTCATGAAAATTGCAACTTCCTCTGAAACTAGTTGTGGGCCATTGTCGCTTACGATCTGTGTTGGTACGCCAAACTCTGAGAACACGGTCCTAAGAACCTCAGTCGTTTGTGTAGACGTTGTACTCCTCATTTGTTTGACTATATATCATTTAGAGTACGCGTCGATGATAACCAGAAACATTGCTCCAAGAAATAGTCTCGCAAAATCAACATGGATCCTGCTCCATGTAGCTTTAAAGGATACTCCCAGAGATGAATTTGAGCTTCAGGCGGGTTCCGTTTCATTTTCTAACATCCTGAGCATGGTGTTGTCATATCTTCAGTATCTTTGTCAATTCCAGGCCACTTTACCTAGTTTAAACTTTAACCATATGCGTTTTTGTACCTTTTCTGGAATTATTACTTATTCTGGAGTTCTGGTATTATTATTATATAATGTAACCTTGATAAAGTCAAAGATCTTTTTCCCGGCTGTTCAAGTTCTTTATATTTAGTTTAATTTGTCCATCCCCTTGAAATTGCTTCAAATACAGTGTCAATTTGTATCGCTTGAAGTTTCAATGTTCACATCATTAGCTGTTACTGGCAGATTTTCAGACTGAGAAATGTTGAACAAATATGTTGCATCCAACTTGCATTCAGTGTCATTGTCATACAGTGGCAGTCTTGATAAGCCGTCACACTTCCCGTGACTTTTTGTGTTTTTGTACATATATATTGAAAACAGGATAATAGAGAGGATTGTGCGCATATAAAATCGATTCAAGCTAACCAGTGGGCCTTATTGCCTACTGACCGTTCCAAGTCGGTAACCCTGTCTTCACCACCCTTTCTGTTGTTTTTTGTCTGTTTCATTGTATTTTCAAGTCCTTGTTTGCAGTACAGTGCGGACCTACGATGCCTTTGCGCTCGGACGCTGTGGTTTCTATAGGACCCTATATCTCATTTTTGTAATCATGACCTGCAAGACATAGCGCACATCGTTGCAATCTTGCATCGGTCGTGGCATTTGTTCCCTTATTCTGATGAAACATGGTCAGAAGTGGTTTATTGTCTGTAATTAATGTATAATGTTGAGCCCAGTGGTACAAATAAAATTTCTTTACTCCCGAGACAATAGCCAATGCTTCTTTATATATATGACTATACTGTTTCGCAGCATAGTTTAAAGATGTGGATGCAAAAGCAATCGGTCGTTCTGATCCGTCTGGCAGCCCAGACCATACGAACTTGCATCACACGCTAGAGTTACTGGTAGCTCAGGGTGGTAAAGGGTGAGCACTATAGCTGACGTGATAACTATTTTAACTTCTGACATGGCTTCTTCACATTTCCGAGTCCGCTTCCACTGTCTATGTTTTCTCTAATAGCTCAAGCAATGGCTGTAGAATGGTAGACACGTTTAGCAGAAACTTAGCATAATAGTTTACCAGTCCAAGAAATGAACTTAATTGATCCACTGTTTCAATTGCTGGTGCATTCACAATATGATCAATTTTCTTTTGCCTTTTGAGAAGTCCTTGTTAGTCTGTTTCATGTCCACAGAAAGTCACTTTGTCTTGAAAGATTTTGCACGTTTCTGGATTAGCTTTCAGAGTACGCTCACCAAGTTCGCCAAATGGTCTGCGTCAGATTTCGCTGTACTGATCATATCGTCCAACATCATTTGCGTTCCGAGAATTCCTTGAATCACCTGTTCATTAGTACTGCAGGAGCCAATGGAATTCCATATACTTATCGGTGATATTGAAATAAGCCACGATGTGTATCGTAAAGTACTTTTTGATTTCTGCTTCCATTTCTAATTGAAGATTCGCATGTTTCAAGACAATGTTTTGAGAAATGTTTTGCCTCTGATAATGAGGCGAAAATGGCGTCAAATTTCGGCAAAGCGTACGTTTCAACATCTGGCGCAGGATTGACTGTCACTTTGAAGTCTCCACAAATACGAATGTCTCCATTTGGTTTGTGAACTGGTACGATTGGCGTAGCCCATTCACTATGAGTAAATTTTGCCAATATGCCATGTTCGACCATTTCATCCAATGCTTTGTCAATCTTGGGTTTTAGCGCTTAGGGAACTGGTCGGGCCATATCATATTTTGGGATGCTTCCGTCCTTCCAATTTAGCTTTGCCTTAACACCCTTCATGCTTCCAAGCTCTCCATCAAAAATTTCATTATATTTCATTTTTATGTTCTCACCTTGACGGTTTGCATCAGCAATAGTCAATGATTTGATATCTGCCCAGTTAACTTTTATATGTCTCAACCAATCTCTACCAAGCAAGGGTATTCCTTTATTTTCAATAACATATAGCTTCAATGTTTTTGTTTGTTCTTCAAGTTCAACTTTGCAATTGATCACTCCTAACGGTGACATTACTTCCCCTGAATATGTCCTGAGAGTCAAATATGATTCCACAAAACATTTTTTAAAGTCGTTCTTCCAGATAACTGGATCCTGAGTCTAACTCCATTTTCAACTTTACATCTTCAACCTTTGGTGTGACACAAATAACTCCTCTGTCTTTTACTTCATCAAACTTATACAAATATTCTTCATCACTGTCTAAATCTAATTTGTGTACTTTCGATTTGAAGATTATTTGCATGCTGGTTGAATGGGACCGTGTTTTCCATATTGTAGCAAGTGGCTGTCATAAAGCGATATTCATCGGGGTCATGGTTAAAGCGTGCACATCTATACATTTGTCTCTTACCTTCCTATTAGATAATATTTTCCTCAGGTATGGAACCACCGTTTATAGACAAATTGTTGGTATCCCTATGGGTACGAACTGTGCAACACTTGTCAGATTTGTTTTTGTTTTGCTATGAGAGATTTCATGTCGAGTCTTTAACCAGATACACAGGCAGATGTTATTGAAGCCTTTAATGACACCTCTCGGTATCTGGATGACATATTGAACATTGACGACCTTTTCGTTCTAACTATGGTTAATAATATTTATCCTAAAGAACTTCAGCTTAACAAAGCTAATATATCTGATAATAATGCTTCTTTTCTTGATTTAGATCTCTCGATTGAAAATGGTGAAATAATAAGCAAAATCTACGACAAGAGAGATGATTTGAAATTTGACATTGTTAATTATCCCCACTTGGATGGGGAGTGTTCCCCGAGCAACTTCTTATAGGGTCTATGTGTCTCAACTTATTCGTTTTTCAAGAGCTTGTACTCGAGTTGCGGACTTTAATATTCGTAATCTTTGTATAACTAAAAAGCTACTCAATCAGGGTTACAGTTACCATAAACTTGGTAAAACCTTTGGAAAATTGTATTATTGTAACCCTGATCTTCTTTCCAAATATATAAGTTATTTAAGGACTCTTCTGCGACAAGGACTATCACAACCTGACTTCTATGGTGATGTGATTTATAAACGTCGTAAGATTCTTGATCATGATCACTTTCATACTATCTTTGTTAAACTTGTTAAAAAGTTTATCAAAAGAGGTTATGACCCTATCATTTTGCAACGTACTGCATGCTTGGTGGTGGACCCTTTTACAGTTCGTCACTATGCTTTCCTCTTTAATTGTACTGGACAGGCTGTGGACCCTATGTTAACGCCTACCTAAAGCCCATTGGGACGGTGGTGTTTGCTGTTTGTCTATGATCTTTCTTATCGTTACCTTAATGGTTTATTCTCTTGTTGCTCTGGCTTCAGCCAAGTCAATGAGTACCTTTATTGTGGCTTTCTACGCTATTGGTGTTTTGTATTATATTTCCAAGAGCATGTTTGTGTTTACTTATATTGCCTATTGATGCTGCCTTGTTGATTAGAGATTAGATCATGGCAGGACTTTTTTATTTACACTGTCCTGTTTTAATGGGATGACAGTAGGGTAAGTGTGAGGTTTGGTGCACCCTAGAACCGATTTAAACCCCCAGTGACCTTTGTTGTCACTGACGTTCCAAGGCGGTAGCCCTATTGTCAACGCTTTTGTGTTTGTGATGTCGTTTGCATTTTGTATTATTTTTGCCTTCTCGTTTGTCTGTTTGCGTGTTTGTTTTTGTGTTTTGTGGTTGACTGTCGTCCTTAAATGCTGCTTTCCCTGTCCGATATTTTTATCTTTCTTTATTTTATTTTGTGTATATGTTTTAGATTTTTGAGGAGTTTTTTCATACTTCGGAGGAGGCTTTTCATATTTCTGAGGATGAAGTTGTTATTTGTTGCTACCCTACATAATCGTTAAATGCAGATTTCATCGCAAGTGCTATCTCTAACGCTTTCCCGTATGTGAGGTCCTTTACTGATAGAAGTTTCTTCTGGATAGCCTCATTTCTCAGTCCACAAACAAAACGATCACAACACGCGTTCTTTAACAAGTCCCCAAAATCACAGCATTCTGATAATTTCCTGAGGTTTACATTAATCTCGTGAGGGTTTTTTATTCTCTTGGATCAAGCTTGTAAAAACCAAATATTTCAGTAATTATAAAAGGTTTTGGTGAGAACTGTGTCTTTAATAATTCACACACGGCATCATATGCTTTAGTAGATGGCATACCTGTTGATGTCATATCTCGTAATAATCGATAAGTGTCACCCCCATCAATGATAGCAGGGCTGGTACCTTTTTATCATCGCTGGTACCTTTTTATCATCGCAAATTTCATTAACACTAATGTATGAGTCAATTCTTTGTTTATAAGAAGTCCACGATTCCATACTCTCATCAAAGTTTAATAATGTTCCTATATGAAATGTCATTTTGTTCAAAAAGTATTATAACTAATTTTACGGGTAATACTGTACCGCTACACCAGTAAAATTCCGCGCGTTGCAGTCAAGCGGAAAATTCGTATTTTATTGATTATCTTTACTTATCGTCAGCCAGATATGGAATTTATCTATCGATCTGTCGGCAAATATTACGAAGTATAGGCTGGAATTGCCTTACGACAGAACAACATCCTTCGCCCACAGTACGTTTGTATTTATAGGCAACACGAATCACTAATATAGAAGATATCATCATTATCTCGAACATGACAAATTCGTTTGGGCGAAAAGTATTAGCACACCGCATGCCTTAATCACACTCACAAATGAATCAGTTTACCATGTACAGACATGCATTGGTTAAGTGAAATGTTTTGTCCAAAGTTGTATAGAACGGAGAGATGTACCTTCTTATAATCATGGGTTGTATGAATGTGTGTAATGTATAACTACAGATAGTTTTCAGAAATCATTTTAAATATCAGGTTAAGTTCGCTGTGTCGCTGAAACATACCTACATAAATGAGTCATACATTTATAGTTTTTACTGTTTACAAAGTTATACCGTTTTTATATCATGCAATAACCGGGATGGTCGGGCAAATATTACGATGTACATCTTACTTATACTAAGGCCGTCGACTATTGGATCTTACTTCGCTAGTGTTATGCTATAAACATGGTATATGCTTCATTCCTGGCACAGGAAATAATAAAATACCAATGCATTGAACGTATATATAACCCATTTCAATAAAAAATTCAATTGCTCACATCTCCGTTTTCATTTGCGTATATATATCGTTTTATTGTCATCCATGTTTCTAGGATGTGACAACCGTCAGAGATTGCATCACGTGTTTAGTGTGCCTTCGCAGTGCCAATTGCGTTAAATGCATTTGGTTCGTTTTTAATTGTCATTAGCTTTGAAATATTACCAGTGTGTAATATGAATCTTATGGTATATTTGTCGTGTTCGAGGATTTCCAAATTTCCCCTTTCATAATCTTTTTCAACATTATAGAAGTTGTTCCTGAAACAGTTTTAGTTAGCAATAGCCGCCACTTAACGGTTGCAACGCTTACCTTCATAATGTTGCATCGCTTGCCTTCATTATTTGCCTTCATTATATCGCCTTTACTCACCACACTCTCGATGTCGACGTCGTTTCAGTATTCAACAATCAAATTCCTTCCTAATATTACGTGACCGTGTGTCCTCATATTTTACCATTGTGTCTATTTATACTTTCTTCTCGTAGCTACATGTAGTGTACGTAGCATAGCATACTTGGTGCCGCTAATATTACATCATCATCTCCTTTGTGTCTGTATGTCATTACAAGCAGCATGCCCTCGTGCAGGAATGTGTTCATTTTGAGGTTGTCTCCTTGATTGATTTAAACATATTTCTTTTTACATCGATTGCGAGCAAGTTCGTGTAAAAACGTTTGCTTGTGAAAATACTACATATTTGGCCTGTATTAATATTAAAGCGTTTTTTACTAACAGCAGTTTCGACAATTACACTATGTGGACATGCCATGAAGTTTTTGAATCACTTGCTTTTCTATTAGATAATATTTTCATCAGGTATGGAATTACCGTTTATAGACAAATTGTTGGTACATGTATCCCTATGGGTAAGCAATGTGCTCCCCGTGTCGCAGATTTGTTTTATATTGCTATGAAAGTGATATCATGTTGAGTCTTTGACAAGATACCCAAGCAGACGTTATTGAAGCCTTTAATGACACCTCTCGGTATCCGGTTGACATATTGAACATTGAAAACCCTTTATTTTATCTACTATGGTTAATAATATATACCCTAAGGAACATTAACTTAACAACGCTTATAGATCTAATACTAATGTTTCTTTTCTCGATTTACATCTCTCTGTTGCAAATGGTTTAATAATATGCAAAATCTATGACAAGAGAGATGATTTTAATTTTGATAGATTATCCCCATTTAGATGGGGATGTTCTCCGAGCAACTTCTTATAGGGTCTATGTGGCTCAACGTATTCGTTTTTCTAGAGCTTGTACTCGAGTTGAGGACTTTAATATTCGTAATCCTGGTATAAATCAAAAGCTACTCCATCAGGGTTACCCTTACCATAACGATAAGTATAAATGTCGAACAGGTAATGCAGCTTTTACAGAACACAGTGAACCATAAAACACGCAAAAGGACAAACAAGAATGGCAATGTTAATAAAGAATAAAGGCATATGACGTCACAAACACAAAAAGGATTGTCAATGGAGCTACCGCCTCGGAACGATGGCCAAAAAGGTCGCTGGGGGTTTAAATCAGGTTCTAGGGTGCAACAAACCTCACACATACCCTACTGTCATCCCAGTAAAACGGGACATTGTAAATGAAGAAATCCCCGCCATAAACTTAAACGTAAGACCTTTGCAAAGTTGTACTACTCTAACCCTGATCCTCTGTCCAATAATAAAAGTAATTTAAGAACTTTTCAGCGACAAGGACTTTTATGATAACGTGATTTACACTTTTTAACGCACTGCATGCTTGATGGTGGACCCATATACAGTTCGCCACTATGATTCCTCTTTAATTGTGCGATGACCGGACAGTATATGTACACTATGATGACGTCTACCTAAAGCCCAAAAGGACGATGTCATTTGATAAAAGTAAACCGCGGTGACGTTTGATGTATGTCTGTAATATTGTCTTGTCAGTGCACTCAGTGGTTTATTCTCTTGAGCATAGTAGCGAACTGTAAATGGACCCACCACCAAGCATGCAGTGAGTTGAAATATTTAAATCTCGTCATCATAGAAGTCAGGCCATGATAGTCCTTGTCGCAGAAGAGTTCTTAAATTACTTTTATAATTGGAAAGAACATCATGGTTAGGATATTACAATTTTGCAAATGTTTTACGTGTAAGTTCATTGCGGGTATTTCTTCACTGACATTGTCCCGTTTTTATATTAAACACTCTCGGTGGCTTCCTTGGTATCAATTATCAAAGCAATGTGTCTTTTCCGTATAATTGGCTTTCCGCATTCGTTAGCGTTAAGAGAGTCCGTAATACTTTCTTGATGTGAGTTATCATAGTGCGTGTTTCCATCTTCGATTATAGTGTCTAAAGAACATTACTTGGTCCCGCCTTAACTCAATTAAGCGGTGGGCAAGCTTATATTATCAGGATTTTATAACG